>CM035412.1:142280168-142730168 GCA_020310875.1 Ceratopteris richardii
CTACTGACATGGATGAAGATGATTGGGATGAGTTATATGAAATGGCTAGGTCTACCATTTGCTTGCACCTGGCAGATAATGTTTACTTTATAATATTAGACTGTGAAAGTGCAAAGTTTTGGAAGAAGTTATGCAATACATATGAAAAAGAGACGGCATCAAATAAAGTGCATCTGATGAGAAAATTATATGACCTTCACATGAAGGACACAGATAGTGTTGTTATGCATCTAAATGAGTTTCATGCTATATTCTCCCAGTTACAGGCTCAAAAAATGCATATGGATAATGAAATGAAAGCAGTATTGTTGTTATGCACCCTGCCAACATCATGGGATACATTTTGCACGGCTATTAGAAATAGTGCACATGGTGGTAAACTCATCTATGATGACATATGTGGAGCACTCTTGAGTGAGTTCATAGAAAATCCATGGTTGGCACGCAAAGTGGAGATGCATATAATGTTCCTGATTCTTACCAAGGAAAGAATCAGCAACATGGCAGGAGCAAGAACAAGGAAAAGAATGGTCACTCGAATAAGAGTAGAAGTAGATCAAGGAAGAGGGATATTGAATGCCATTATTGTCATAAGAAAGGACATATGAAGAAAGACTGTTATGCATTAAAGAATGCTAAAGGTAAAGGACAAAATGTTGATGGGCATGTTAAATAGTTACCTGCACCATCTACTTCGACTGTGAAGATTGAAGAAATTAATGCTATTTCTAGTGATGCTAATGTGTTGACACTTGATAGTACTGTGCAACCGAGGCTCTGATGGTTGATTCTCTTTCCCACACATGGCTGATAGATTTTGGTATATCCTATCAAATCGAAGGATGAGGTATTCCCTAGTTTGAGAAAATAGCTTGCTTCAATTGAGACTGAAACGTTCAGGTAATGGGGGTGAGTATACCTCACATGAATTCAGTCTTTCCTGTCAGTATAGAGGGATTCCTAGAGAGTTTACAACTCCTTATACCTCAGTACAGAATGGTGTAGCTGAAAGGATGAATAGAAATATTCAAGATAGAGTAGCTTCTATGTTGCATCATGCAAACCTCTCACAAGGCTTTTGGGCAGAAGCAATATTGACTGCAGTTCATGCGATTAACCTTTCACCTAGTACTACCAAAGGTCTGAAAGTGGCACAAGAGTTATGGACAGGGAAGCCACCATATTATGATCATCTTCGAGATTTTGGGTGTGATGCATATGTTCATATACCCAAGAGTCTTAGACAAAAGTTGGACCATAAGTCAAAGAAATGCATTTTTCTTGGATATGGTCAAGAAGGACAATTTGGATATTGCTTATGGGATCTTGAAACATGTTCAGTGATCAGAAGTAGTGATGTCATTTTCAATGAGTCTAAGATGCATGAACAACCCATAAAGGAGGTTGAAGTAAGAAGAGTGGTCTTTGAGGATACTAGTCCTCCAGTTAGCATGCATAAAAATGTTTCACATAGGGACATTCAAGAGAATGTTTGATCAGATCAATTTGCACATGTTCCTGTTTAGCAACCATTGGGACGCTCTACACGTCTCTCACATCCACCTGATAGATATGTTCCATGGTTAGATTTTATTATGCTAACAGAGCCTTCTTGCTATAAAGAGGCTATGCAAGAAGAGGATCATGACAAATGGGAGCATGCCATGAAGAGTGAGTTGCATTCTATTCACAAGAATGGTACTTGGGATTCAGTACCTTTGCCAAATGGTAGGAAAGCTTTACCATGTAAATGGGTATATAAGCTGAAATTCACATCAAATAGTGCTTCTCCAAAGTATAAAGCACGACTTGTTGCAAAGGGTTTCAAGCAACAACATGGTGTTGATTTCGAGGAAATGTTCTCTCCAATGGTCAAGATGACTACCGTGCCCATGTTGCTTGGGTGCGCTGCAATGGAGGACTTAGAGCTAGTCCAAATGGATGTGAAAATTGCTTTCTTGCATGGAGATCTTACAAATGAGATCTATATGGAACAACTAGAGGGTTATGTAGTTCCTGGCAAGGAAAGTCTAGTTTGTAAGCTCAAGAAGAGCTTGTATGGACTTAAACAGTCCCCTAGACAATGGTACCAAAATTTTGATGCTTTTATGAAGTCTCAAGGCTATTCTCAAAGCAGTGAGGAACATTGTCTCTACACAAAGGGATGCTCATATGGCATCTTGATATGCTTGATACTTTATGTCGATGATATGTTGATTGCTGGGAAGTCCTCTTATGACTTGTCAATTCTCAAAAAGAAGTTGAACTATTTGATCAGATGGAGGTGGTGAATTTATCAATCACGACTTTGACATTTCTTAAAGCAAAAAGGGATAAAAAGACAAGTCGCTCAACCTCACACTCCATCTTAGAATGGAGTATGTAAGAGAAAGATCTGAAGTGTGATGGAAACATTGTCTTCTTATTTCTCTTCCAACACAAGGGCCAGGAAGAATCAATTGTGGATTGAATTCACAACTCAAAAGAAGCAACCTAAGCAAGCTATCTCATAGTATGTGAACAGAGTTAAAGATGTAGCAGATCAGTTGGCAAGCATAGGAGAAGAAATTGAAGAGGAGCAGATTGTAAGGCAAGTTATGAATGGTATTAAAGTAGATGAAAAATGGGAGAGCTTCACAACTGCCATGGACTTGTACATGGACATGCAGATTCTAGACCTTACCACACTCATGGGGCAACTATTCACCCATGAAGCGAAGCTCAACAAGAATGGAGATTCATCAAGAGGTAATAGCTCTTCTGCCCTATACACTCATAAGAATAAGTCTAAAGAGAAAGGAAAAAACAAGAAGGTAGAAGATGAAGGAACTACCCCCAAGCCAACTATGCAGGGAGAGGTAGATCATCAGGAGGAAGGGGCAGAGGAGGTAAACAAGGTAGGGGGAGACCTTATAACTCCTCACCATGCAATATTTGTGGTTTATCAAATCATACTACAGATGAGTGTTACAAGAACTTCAAGAACTAGAGAGGTAGAGGTTATCAAAGAGATGGATACACACAATCAAGAGGTAGATTCAATCACCACCAAGGATACAACAACAACTACAATAACAACTCCAATAGACAACTTGTTGGCTCATTACTCCACCTCGCCAACACTAGACCAGATATTGCCTATGCAATTGGTATTCTCAATGAGTTTGCACATCAGCCTCGTCAGACACATTGGGATGCTACTCGGAGACTACTTCGATACCTTGTCCTCACCTGACATCATGGTCTTTGGTACAGAGGGGGCATCAAAATCATTAGATATTCAGATTCAGATTGGGCTAGTGATCTTGATTCTCAATGGTCTACTTTTGGGTACATATTCTTGCTTGGTTTATGACCTATCTCTTGGGCAAGTAAGAACCAGCTTACAGTTGCCCTTTCATTCACCAAGGCCGAGTACTGAGCATCTAGCTTTGCAACATGTGAGGCCATCTAGCTTGATGATTATTATCTGACATTGGTGTTTTGCAAGTTACCCGACATGCATCTGCACAGACAACCAGTCAGCCTTGGCCATCACCAAGAATCTAGTGTTCCACACTCATACAAACCACATCAAGATCCATTTCCACTTCATCCACAAGAAGCTAATATCTCAGGAGATTCCTTTGGAGTAGTGTACCTCTCAAGAGAACCTAGCAGACATGTTCACGAAGACTCTACCTCGAGCTCTGCTCCAATGCTTGGTGGACCTCTGTAGCATTCAACCATTCCAAAATGGAGCTACAGAGGGGGTGTTGATGACATGATTGCTCCTACATCATTTACATTTGTATCCGCATGAGTGCATATCCATTTTGCTTTCCAGTTTATTTCCATTTTATATTGTATCTCTTTTCTATTTGGGTACCTTGCCATTTGCTTCTACCATTGTATTCATTCTCTTTTAAGGGGAATTATCCCACATGAGATGTAATTTGGAGAGCCTCTCCCAAATCTATATAAGGAGGGACTCTCCCCCCATTTGTACTTGGTTAGAAGCTTGAGGATCCTAATCCATGATCTTGACAAGCTAATTTATAATCCATGTGAGTTTACCCATTTCTTGGTCTACTCACTTTGAGTCTCTCACACTCTTTCTTTTGTGAGTACACTTCTTTTCATTTTTCTTTTGCATGTGTACTCTCTACATGTACTTCTTGCTGACTACAATGTAGAGATCAAATGTGTGATTGGAGAGGAATCCACTTTTGCAACTTAGTGTGGGGCAAAGGACCTCCCAGAAAGATAAAAAAAATGAACAATTTTTCAACAAAATTGGCATGCAAGATTACTAGAAGCATACATAGATATGATGCGTGCATGGTCAAATGCACCTTTATACACAAAGTACATTCCATGCTACTACCCAGTACCCCACTGACGGCCATGGCCTGAGTTTGTAGTCAAGGTAGATACTACTAAAGGATGCTTTGACTGTATAAATGATCCCTACTTCGCGCTTTCAAAGGTGAAACCTACTATTACATATATGATCTCAACGATATGCCATTGGACACCACGATTCAAGAATGTACTTGAAATTGTTGCTAAAATGTGTATAAAGATCTTTGAACTCATGATGGTGGTGAAGTATTTCAACAATGATGCACTCCAATGTGCTCTTCTTCTCAAGAGCTCCACAACAATATCCTCAGAGTAGAAAATTGAGTTCCAAGCACCGCACACAATACTCTGCACAGAGGCTACAAATATGCAGAAAACACAGTACCCAGGGAGCACGAAGACAGACTTCTTGGGTGTTACAAATTGCGATCAAACTTATAGTCTGTGTTTGAACATGCTACTATATGTTTTATTAAAGAACATATACAAAAGTGTTCGGTGGCCATTTGGCCTTTCACATGAACATGAATGATAACGATCTCCTACTAAAGGCCAATATGGCCAAAGTAACTATGGGAGAAAAATGAAGAATGATAAAGAATAACTGAGTGTAACATACTCCCACCTGATGGGCATGTTACACAGTATACAAATGATTGTGTAAGATCATGAATCAAGTAAGCCCTATCAAGTGAAAAGAGTGTCGAAAGCTATCCTGTGGTAGAGCTTTAGTCAAAGAATTTGCAACATTATCTCGAGCATGAACCTTCTCAAGAATAATGTGCTCAGTGGCTAAGCAATCTCTAATGAAGTGATACCTCACCTCAATGTGCTTAGTCTTTGCATGATAGACCAGATTCTTAGCCAAGCAATGACACTCTGACTATCACTGAGCAAACGACGTACATGTTGAGGTGGACCCATATCACAAGCAAGATGAGAAAGCCACAATGCTTCCTTACATGCCTCACTTGCTGCAACATACTCTGCTTCTGTGGTGAAATAGCTCTACATTCTTGAAGACGAGATCTCCAAGAGATAGCACCTCCAGCAAAATGAAAAATGTACCCTGATGTAGGCTTACAATTTTCTACACAACCAGCATAGTTAGAATCTCTGTAACCAATAATGGATGCTTTCCCTTGACCTAAGCATAAAAAATTGTCCTTAGTGCCTTTTAGATATGTCAAAATCATATTGACCATTTCCAATGTTTCTTGCCAATGTTAGACTTATATCTGCTCACAACTCACACTACAAATGCAATGTCTGGTCTCGTAGCTACCATAGCATAAATGAGACTACCAACAACAGACTGATAAGGAATTTTGGTCATGAATTCCTTTTCCTCATCAGATTTGGGGAAATCATCCTTGCTCAATTTCACATATGTGGGTAAAGGTGTACTCAATGCCTTTCCACCCTCCGTATTGAACCTGTGAAGTACTTTGGATATGTACTCACTTTGAGACAAATATATGCATCTTTTACTCCTATCACGAGTAATGCGCATGGCAAGAATACATTTGGCATCCCCCAAATTCTTCATATCAAATTTCTAACTCAACTTCTTTTTGAGAATTGACAAGTAATACGAGGACTTCCCAACAATCAACATATCATAGACATAAATTATATATCAAGCATATCGAACTGCCATCTGAGCATCTCTTTGTGTAGAGACAATGATCCTCATTGCTTCGAGAATAGCCGTGAGAATTTATAAAGCATCAAACTTTTGGTACCATGTCTATGGGACTGTTTAAGCCCATACAAGCTCTTCTTGAGCTTACAAACTAGACTTTCTTTGCCAAGAACTACATAACCCTCCGGTTGTTACATATAGATCTCATTTGTAAGATCTCTATTCAAGAACATAATTTTCACATCCGTTTGGACTAACTCTAAGTCCTCCATTGCAACGAATCCAAGCAACATGCATAGGGTAGTCATCTTGACCACTAGAGAGCAGATTTCCTCAAAATCAACACCATGTTGTTGCTTGAAACCCTTTGCAACAAGTCGTGCTTTATACTTTGGAGAAGCACTATCTGATGTGAATTTTAGCTTATATACCCATTTACATGGTAAAGCATTCTTGCCCTTTGGCAAAGGTACTAAATCCCAAGTACCATTCTTATGAATAGAATCCAACTCACTCTTCATGGCACGCTCCCACTTGACATGATCCATTGTCTGCATAGCCTCTTTGTAGCAAGAAGGCTCACCAGCATCTGCTGGCATAACAAAATCCAAACGTGGAACATATCTATCATGGGATGTGAGACACATGTAGAGCGTCTCAATGGTTGCTGAATAGGAATATTTGTAGAGTGATCTTATCGGACATTCTCTTGAACATCCCTGTGTGCAGCATTTTTATGCATGCCAACTAGAGGAATAGTATCCTCAAACACCACTCTTCTCACTTCAACCTCCTTAATGGGCTGTTTATGCATTTTAAACTCATTGAAAATGACATCACTACTTCTGATTACTGATCGTGTTTCAGAATCCCATAAGCGATATCCAAATTGTCCTTCTCGATCATATCCAAGAAAAATGCATTTCTTTGACTTATGGTCCAACTTTTGTCTAATATTCTTGGATATATGAACATATGCTTGTGTTAGCCCATGAGTTGTTGAATTTTGGTGCATATATGTGGGTGGACATGATTGCAGGACATGTAGGGCACAACCCTTTAGGGAAAATTCTGCAGATATTGGATAGCATACTTGGAGCTTTAGAAGAAGGTGAAGCTCCTTGGGAAATTCTAGGAGAACAAGGTTTGTGTTGTGGGGGGCTCTTGAGATGGTTGGGAAGAGAAGTAAATGGAGAGCTACAAGAGGGAATCAAGGCCAGATGACATTGCTTATGCAACCAATATGGATGCATAAGATTTGAATGCGACACATATGAAGTCAGATGACAAGGCAAGTGAGGGAAAATCAGATGATCATGCAACATACATGACAATAGAGAATGCTAAAATGGAGTTAAAATCAAATTCGAAAATATTAGAGGAAAAAGAGAATGTAAAGGGGGTGCAAACAAGACCTGATATTGTTGCAGTCAGTTTATCTGATATGGTGGGGAATCAATATTTTAGTTGCAATTCAAGATGATGGTTCTCATATCTATGCGGTGCATTCCACTTCATGCTTGAATAATATATCAACAAGTTAAGCATCATTTGCATGTAATGAGTCCACATATGCTGAATGCTCGGAATATTGTTTTATTGCAATGGTGCAACCAAAGAATTTACTTCAGGCTTTGGAAAGGGATGTCAGTACAGGGGGGGTTCATTCACTCTTTGCACACATGAAAGGGAGAAGAGGGCAGTGGTTAGCTGGCTGTGAAGCTCTCAAAAAAAGGGGGGGGGGATTAATTTCACTTTTGCTTCGGCAGATGGGTCGTGCTTGTTCTCACTTACTGGGGGACAACAACAACAAGAAGGGTTCTTTTATTACTCCTAGAGAGGTCTCGAAGGGGATTTTTTGGGGAACAAGCCGAATAAGGGGCAAAGCCGTTGAAGAGAGGTTGGATTTTTTATGCTTTGATTGTCAAAAAGGAGAAGAATGGGAACGGGGAGGTCGCAGGCTCGGTGGTTTTGGGACACATCAAGAAAGGGGGGGCCATGCTGCTCTGTGTGTTCAGGGGGAAATCAACTTCCAGTTCAGGGGCAGCTAATGCACTTGCAGTGTCTTCAGAAGGGAGCAGCCGAACACAAGGAAAAGGCAGATTTGGGAGGAGGCGTGCACCTTGGATTGACGTATGCAACATCTATCACTCTTTCTCAATACCGTTGCGCAAGCATGAAGGATAAAGAACTGGTATGAGCTTTGTAGAGATTGGTTCCACTGATTGAAATATGCCTCATAAAGTTCTGGCTGTTTTCCTGTTTCTTTAGGCAAATTATTGAAGCATGTAAAGCATTCAGAATTTATATGTATGCGAAATGGATGTGCTTTGTTTCAAAGTTCTGTGCCAAGTTTTGTTTTGTGATCCTTGAAAAAATTCTGTGTCAAGGCGATTCACAACTTGTCTAGCTCCAGATTTCATTTTTAGGCAAAGTAATAAAACGCTACTACTTCGTTGGGACAAGGAAACAATACTGGTAATGAATGATGTGCATGTGAGTAGCCCTTACTATCCATAAAACGTTGCAGGAGGACCACCAGCTACAAATGAGCGGGTCAAAAAAATGTTGGAGTTCGAACTTAAAAGAATGTCCACCCGAGGGGTCGCATAACACTGTGTAAATCAGCAGGGTCTGCTTCCAGATCCATTGTGCAGGCTGGAATGTGGTGGTGAGGACACCAACAGTGATATGCTGATAGCTGTGGTGCTAAGGAATCACTATGACACCTTCAGATATTCCTATGGTAGAACAATTGTGTGATTCTGCAGATGATTATATAATAAAGGCTTAGACCTCTATCCGAGTTGTGCTTGTTGCCTTACTGTGAAATTAACAGAGAAGGAGGGGTTTCAATGAATGGATTTTATGTATAATGTTTATATCCCTGATAAGGTTTGAACCCTGATCATTTCTAATGCTTGCATGTTAGTGCTCAATGGCTTCTTCTGCATGTTGATCATGTGGTCATTTCTAATGCTTGCATGTTAGTGCTCAATGGCTTCTTCTGCATGTTGATCATGTGATGCTCCCTGGAGTTTCAATGCCTATGCTAGTGCATACATAAGCCTTTACTGTGTATGAAAGCTTCCATGATAGTCTTTGTTTATCTCCGAGAGAGAGAGAGAGAGAGAGAGAGAGAGAGAGAGAGAGAGAGAGAGAGAGAGAGAGAGAGAGAGAGAGAGAGAGAGAGAGAGAGATCATCCTTTGGCCCTCTTAGGAGATCTGGAACATGCAGACAGAAAAATGATATACACATATTCTGGGCATCATAGAGTGGGGTGAGAGAGACTTATGAATGTTACCAACAATGATTGATATGGGTGAAGGAAATTATAACAGGCTTCCAAATGAACCTGATTTGTGTTGCCTTATATAAATGTGAATGGGTTTAATTCCATGACAAGTGCTTTATGCTCACAGTCGTAGACCAATAGAATTGCACACGAGCTCACAAGACTCAAGAATAAGATGATGTTTGGAAATACGTTTAAATGAGTCAATCGCACTTTCTTAATGTTCTTGCATTTTAAATCTTTCTAGCTGAAGTAAAACAATGGTGTGCATTACGCATTGCTTAAAAGACGTGCATATGGGAATTCATAACAATAGAAGTCCATAAGTTTCGTGTGACAATCTGAATGAAAGCTAAATTAGACGGAGGGTACATTTATAGAATGAATCGATTTGTTCACTATCACTAGTTTCTAGAAGTGCTTCTAGACATCTCCAAGTCAAATTTGTGGTTGTTTCTTCCTTTTAAAGGCACCCCCCTGATACACCTAGTGAACTCGACGTGAAGGGGGGGGGGGGATGAAGGAAGGGTGAAAGATAGTGAGAGTGTGGGAAAGAGCATGATGGAGAGTGGGCATAGAAGAGAGAGAAAGAAAGTGTGAGTGAAAGAGTGAGGATAAGTGAGTGAGTGGGTGAAGTGATAGTGTGTGAGAGTATAGGTATGTGTAAGAGTGAGAGAGAGGAAGGTGTAGTGAACGATTCCATGAGTAACTATGTGTGTGAGAGTTAAGTGTATGAGTATGTGTAAGTATTTGTTTGAAAGAGTGAAAAGAGTAGGATGTGCATGAGTGAAAGAGAGCTTGCCAGTGTGAGAGTGTAAAATCACCAATTAGAGATACATTTGCAGCTTCCAAGCAATACAAGTTCATCGATTCCAAGGAGTTTGGGAGAAACATAGATATTTGTTTGCATCTTTTCCTTGGGCATAGGACCCTATCAGCTTCACACCCAAAAACTCGAAGATGATCATAATATGGTGGCTTCCATGTCCATAACTCTTGTGCCACTTTCAGACCTTTGGCAATACTAGGTGAAATGTTAATCATGTGAGTTGCAGTCAAAACTGCTTTTGTCCAAAAGCCTTGTGAAAGGTTTGCATAATGCATCATAGAAACTACTCTATCTTGAATAGTTCTATTCATCCTTTTAGTTACACCATTCTGTACTGGGATATAAGGAGCTGTAAACTCTCTACAAATTCAGAATTTTCTAGTAGCATCATCTATGAAAGTGCCAAAATAAAGAGAACCCCCTAATGACCTTGTGGGCATAGGACCACACACATTTGTACGAACAAGATCTAAAGGCTGAATTGAAGAGCCAATGTGCATTTTGTGCACATTCTTAGTTTTCGTTCCATATTGAAAATACTCAAAAAATGAAAAATAGGAGAAAGATAACACATGTAAGTAGCCAGAACGAGAAAGATTTTCCATTCCACTATGTGATATATGGCCAAACGGCCATGCCAAATACAAGCCATGTATTGTTCAATAACAACTAACAAGTGTTCTTTCTATGATAAAAATAAAGGATAAAGTGAGCCAACTTTGCTTCCTTTTGCAATAATCATATTTCCCTTTGACATGCGAAAGGACTGAGCGTAGAAGACCACCTTGTAACCAAGGTCATCAAGTCGATCAACTGACATCAAACTGTGTGATAACTGAGGTACACAACGTACATTATGCATAGTATATTTTGAACCATCAATGAACTGCACAACCACATTTCCAATCCCCACAACATCACACTGGCAAGAGTCACAAATTCTCATGATACCAAGAGACTTTGTTGCATAATTAGAGAACCATTCTCTGTGTGGTGTCACATGGAAAGAAGCACGAGAATCTAGCATCCACATGTGGGAAAGAAACCAACCATAAGAGCCTCAGTTGGCATAGTACTATCAAGTGTCAACATATCAGTATCATCAAAAATAGCATTAATTTCTTGAATCTTTGCAAAGTAGATGGTGCAAGTAGCTGTTTAACATGCCCATCAACATTATGTCCTTTACCTTTAGCATTCTTTTATGTATAATAGTCTTTCTTCATGTGTCCTTTCTTATGACAATAATGGCATTTGATATCCCTCTTCCTTGATTTACTTCTACTCTTATTCTATTGACCATTCTTTTCCTTGTTCTTGCTCTTGCCACATTGCTCATTCTTTCCTATTATATGCATCTCCACTCTGAGTGCCAACCATAGACTAGGAATCTCCTTACTCAAAAGTGCTCCACATATGTCATCATAGACCAGTCTACCACCAAGTGCACTATTGCTAATAGCTTTGCAAAACATATCCCATGATGATGGCAAGGTGCATAACAACAAGACTACTTTCATTTCATTATCCATATCCATTTTATGAGCCTGTAACTAGGAGAATATAGCATCAAACTCATTTAGATGAGCAGAAACACTATCTATGTCCTTCATGCAAATGTCATATAACTTTCTCATCATATACACTTTATTTGATACTCTCTCTTTTTCATATGTATTGCATAACTTCTTCCAAAGCTCCTCTACACTTTCACAGTCTAATACTATAAAGTAAACATTATTTGTCAGGTGCAATTGAATGGTAGATGTAGCCATTTCATCTAACTCATCCCAATCATCTTCATCCATGTCAGCAGGCTTCTTTGAGATTCCATTTATTGGCTTTCATTGCCTGCTCTAAATCAACACATCTTTAATCTGATTCTTCCATAGAGCAAATTTTGTGCCATCAAATTTTCGGATCTCAAAATAGTCTTTACCTTGCAAGTTATAGCTCCTGCTCTGAACACTGGCACTAGGACCTGATCCACTAGATGTGCCTGAGACCTCTGATGCCATGATGGTAGAGAACTAAATAGAATGATAATGGAGCTTGAAGAGTCCAAGCCCCACGAAGGCTCAAACAAGGATGACCAAGTGTGAGATTCTGGGAGAGAATTCAGTAGTCTTCCCAGACAAATGAATTAATGAACAATAATGACCAACCAAAAGGAATATGTGAGAATACATGTGCTTACACCAATAAGTGTATAAATAAGTAAATCGATCATTGTATAGTTGAAGAAACCAAAAATCTGGAAAAATTTTGCCAAATATCCTCTACAAAATGAGGATATGACCAATGTCAAAATCTCATAAAACTACAAGTACTAACATGTTTACTTGCCCGAATCACTGAAGCCATTGCATATAATCAGTTACCCGAAAGAAGCCAATTAGGCTTATAGAGCACTATGAACAACTATCATACATCTCCTATGGCGAGGTTGGATAAGTCTTCCACCTGCATCACCAAAGAGACCTCGACATGTGGGTGTCTCCTAGCTAAGAAAAGCTCACCATAACCCTCTTTATCAAATGTAAAAGGATTTATGCAAAAACTTAATCCCTATATCAAGGAACACATGGACATACATAAGCGATATCCACAAAAGCGTACATAGTGTGTATGTGCTCAATATATGCAGTAAAATGGCACTGAAAAGCTGAATTCACTGCTCAAACACTAGCCAACAACACCTGCAAGTGTCTGTCAACTGTGTTCGTTAGGCTCAAAAACTTGCATAGACTTGCGGTGGATGCTCCCACCACAACTAAAACCTTTCAAAAAACCTGTAGATTAACTAGTGTGGCTGAAAACACAGCCCCAAAAATTGAACATTCTTTGTTGAAGAAATACAAAGAACACTCTTCTTGATGTTCTTGGACCTCTATGAAGAGAACTATGCACGAAAGTACTCCAAAATAGCTCCTAAAAAAACCCAAAAATGCTTCAAAAATAGGCTTTGAAAACAAAGAATGAAGCTTTGAGGACCCAAAACTTTTTGAAGATAATGTCAACCTTAGTCTTTCCCTTTCTTCTAGCACCACAAGAGTGTAGCTTAGTGGTAAGAGATTGCCATGGTTAAGTGAGGTCTGGGGGAATTGTATTGGGATGGGTGACCTCTCGGGAAGTACCAAGAGAAACTTCGATGACTCGGATGACAAGGTATGCCAAGGTCTATGCCTTGGTTGCTGCCTTAGTCATAAGTAGCTTTTGCATCAAAATGCTAAGTATTTCGATGACGATGCACTCTAGTGTGCTCTCAGTGTCAAGAGCTCCACGACAATATCCTTAGAGTAGAAAAATCAGCTCCAAGCACTACACATAGTACTTTGCATAGACCTTTACCACAAAGGTCTATTAGGGATGACAAATGTGAGAGAGGGGGGGTGTTGGCAATAGCTAGGGTAGTCTAGGAGGCTTGACAAGACAAGAAAGCAAGAGTCATTCAAGTCAAAGAGATTCAAGGCATAGGGCAGGACCCATTCGACAAGGAAGTCAATGTAGATTCAACAAGTAGGCCAAACAATTCTTTTTTTCAAATCAAACAATTATCAATAGTGATTTTCATCACTCCACTACATTGTAAATTCCATTTTTGATGATTCCAACTCCATTTTGTTCAAGACAAGGATTTCTCACGCTTGAGGAGTGCTAAATCTATGGACATACCAATTTTCATAATTTTTAGAGCTTGTTTGAGCCTCCAAAATAGCTTAGGAGCCTAATCTTTAACTGGACCAGACACCAGGTATGAGCAAGCCCAAAACTAGTTAGAGAGCTTATTTTTGAGGTTGGATTGTTGGAGATTGAAGCAAAATAAAAAGATTGTAAACTTCCTTTTGAGGAATTGAGGACTCCATTGCTCCATCTCTTTGTCTTACTGTGTACACATCTGTGTTTATGTGTGTGCATGTTAGTGTGCTTCTCACTCACGCACTTGTGTACTCATTCACTCATGGTCATCACACCTCCTTCATGTCTCATCCGATTGACAATTATGAGGTGGATCTCCTCATGTTGATACTTATCATTGTGCTAGAGTGACACATGACAACAACATCACAAACTTGATGACAAGGCAAAGAAATGTATATTTATTGGATATAGTAGTGAGAGTAAAGGTTACCGATTATAACATCCATTGATGGACAAAATTATTGTAAGTCGAGAAGTGGTATTTGCTGAATTTCAGCTTTTCATTTACTTTAATGTGAATTTCAGCCAACAATGAGCTCACAAGATGTGTGATATACTTTGTTTCCAAAATTTGCAGAGAATATGATTGAAAAATTATAGCCAAAGATGATTGAAAATGTCTAGCCAAACATGGCTGAAATTTTGCAGCCACGCGTGGCTGAATTTTAGCATGATATTCAACCCATTTATGATGTACATTTTGAGGATGTATTACACAAGGAACACATGTCTATCAATGATGCATAATCTATGCCAAATTGGCTACAAAGGACATTGCAGTATAGCAAGTTGAGTGCTCCTTTACTTGGTAAACAAGATCAACCTCTCGCCATGCATAAAGTGACTTTGTGGATGTATCTCTTATTGCAACTACATGTAATGAAGAGTCACTCGCTTTTGAAGATGCATGTGATTATTCAAATTGGATGAGGGAAATGCAATTTGAATTGGATTGTATTAGCAAAATTTAGACTTGGGAGTTATGTGAACTACCAAAAGGTAACAATGCCATTGGTACTAAGTCAATTTACGAGACTAAAAGAAATTTAGATGATAGCATTGATCGTTACAAATCTAGATTAGTTTGAAAAGGTTATGCACAAAAATATGGCATAGATTATGTGCCTACCAATCATTCTGTGATTGCACTGCTTGCCCATCGTGATTGGAAAGTGCATCAATTGGATATAAAAATGACTTTCTTGAATGGTGATTCGCAAGAAGAGGTCTATTTGAAGCAACCTCTTGGATTTTTCATCAAAGGTAAAGAGCACATGGTTTGTTGCTTGTGTAAATCTTTATATGGACTTAAGCAAGTTCCATGTGCATGGTATGACAAGATACATAAGCTTTCCATTGCTCTTGGTTTTACATGAAGTACAATTGAAAGCACACTTTATATATGCAAAGATGATGCTGATCTTATAGTGCTTGCTCTTTATGTTGATGACATTCTCTTGACTGGGTCATGTGATGATAGAATTGGCATGCTTATGGATGATTTGCAACATACTTTTGATGTCACATATCTTGGTCTTTTGGAGTATTATCTTGGCATCCAATTTATATCCTTTCAGTAGGGAATTATTATGCATCAAGCAAAGTATATTGAGAAGTTATTTCAACATTTTAGTTTTGAGAATTGCAAATTAGAGGAGACAAGATTTAGGATCTCAATCGAGGATGCAAGTGATACATTTGATGCTTCTCGTTATCAACAAGATATGGGATGTTTGATAATGCATGTAACACAAGGCCAGACATACATTATGTAATTTTCTAGTTGAGTCAATTTATGCATAGCCCTGGTAAGCAGTAAAGCATGTGTTTAGATATCTCAAGGGAATATGATCGCAATCTAAATATAGGTAGCCTCTTTGTAGACCTTGAATTTTCTAGGGAGATGTTTGAACAACAAGTTGCATGGTCAAGGAAGAATTCTTACAAATGTGGTAGAGGCTTCATAAAAGATGGTTCATATCCTTGAAGCATTGGTGCCACGAAACTATTTGAGCATGTGACAAAGGAATCTAGGGGATATAGTACATATGATCCTCTTGTTGGCTCATGTATGTGTGCATGCCAATGAACATATGAATTCCCAAAAAATATTTTTATGACAAAGCACATGATTTTATAGTTATGCCTTTTGGATGAGCTTCTTGGTTCGACTATGCAGTAGTTGATGAAGCTCATGAACATACTTTACATACTAAGCTTTTTCTTGTTATGCTAAAGTGGTGTTTAGAGAAGAGGCCTATTTTTAAGGTGAGCAACATGTTTTCCATAACTCATGGAGGACTAACGTCATCACATGTTAGGGTATATGACATGTATCATGGTGCTAGTAGAGATTTTTATGTTGAAGTGATACATGATAGAGAGGAAGAGATGGACTCGAGTAGTCTATTAGAGCAAAGGTCTCATCAAGTGTGCATGATAAGATGGAAGATCAAGCATTTGGGCAAAACTGAACAAGGTATTAAATCTCAAAAAATTAGATATATATCCAAGAGCTATGCATTAGAAATATTATAGATCTCTTTTGAGAATGATAGTGATAAAGGGATTTCTTTGGGTGTCACCATTGACGTTACTTAGGATCCCTACCACTGCGGCAAGAAAGGGTTTTGATGAACCCATGTAATGGAGACTTGTCTCTAGCAACCCTTGCATGAAAAAGTAATTGGACTTTCATGGTGCATTAAAGTGTTTATTATTTTCGGCGATGCTACTAGGGGTTTCAAGCTTAGCACATCTATTCCAACGGTGATATGGGCTCACCTAGTGCCCCACAATGTGGCACAACTTTGTGTTGAAGTCTACAAAGAGATAGTAAAGGAAAAAAGGGAAAGAAGGAGTACTAGTTGATGATTCATTTACACATATGGATGCTTTGTGTTTTAACCAAAATTTTAGTGTCTTGTGAGGAGCTTGTATGAAGAAACTACTTGATGGTAGGAAAATGCAAAAAGATAAGACACATCAATCAAAATACCTGTAGAACATGTACAAAGAAGTGATTCTTACTCTGTTAGCTTTGACAAAAAAGATGATGGGTGGAATGAGTAGGCCTAGTGATGGAATTTTGTACCTATAATATTCAAAAGATTCATGTCTCTATTTATGTTGTGGAAAGCATAAATATTTTCCATTAGATGCACAAGAAGTGAAAGACAATCTATTAATAATAGGAGACAAAGCGGTGCACAATTTTTCTACAAACATAATTATGATCTTTTGCAAAATATCAAAGAGCAGCTTTTTGAAGTGATTACGGAAATGGAATGAAGTAATGATCAACAATTTTGTAGTAGATAGAACATAGTTAGTGCAAGAAAAGTTCAGAAACATGTACTCAGGATTTGTCCAACAAATTAAAACCCTCTGTTGACTATCAGAGTAGAACCTATAAATAGGTGTAAGGTATTCTACTTCAAAGTGCACTAACCGGGTGAGAGGTTAACACTGGTGATCCTATTGGGAACTAGCAACAAAATTCAAAAAAATTGTAGAGCAATTGTGGCTGACAAATGCCTATTTTGCATTCTGGTGAAAGCTATCTACATTATAAGACTGGCAAGCATCTAGATCTGTAAGGAGTCGTTTAGGAGCTCCAAGAATAGTTTAAGAGCACATACCATCAGAACAAACCATTCTCGATTTTGATTCAAAATTAGGGACACAATCCGAAAGAATATTTGAATTTGATTTGATGCCACCAAGTAAAGTCAGTGCATTGACCATAAAAACATCGGAGTTGATCTGGTATTGTCGGATGATTTTTTTTTTCATCCTTATCAATGGTTATTTCTCCACCTAAAGACACCATTAACACTCCTACTGAATTTCAAACACCAATACTGAACAAAGGAAACAATTTTTCTTTTTGCAACTTTTGGACTTTTGGGCAACACATAATTGACTACCACTCAAAGAAATCAACCCTTGGTATTCAAAGCCTATGGTTTTAATTTCAACACATATCCCAAAAATGCCAGAAGTAAGTGTACCATCTGCCAATTATGAAGCAAAGTCATTCCCAATAGGTTCATAGTTACACAAACTAGAAGATGACTTAAATCAGTATAGTTTGAGGAGTATGGCAGGAGAGTAGTTGATGCTATGAAGAACATTTTTGATAGGAATTCCACATGCAAAATTCGGAGGTTTCATAGGTGATGACCTTGACACCCATGTCCGGTCCTTCGCCCAAGTGTTTCAATCAATGCTCATGAATGATGCTACTCAATGTCTTATTGAGTTTGAGCTAACCCACTTTTGTACTTATGTAGGAGTAAGAGATGCATTCCTATAAAAATTCAGGAAGAAGAAATCTCCTACATATATTTAAATAATAAATAAAAATAACAACAGATAGTTCAAGACTATGCCACAACCTTCAAGACCCATTTATCCTAGATACTGACATATAATGCTCTTCCAATGGATGTAATTACACAATATTTCATCAATGGACTAACCCCTTAGTTACCACAAATCCGAATTATCAGATGCATTGGAGATATGAATTTGGATGCAATTGTGGACATGGACCTACAACTAGAGCATAAAGTCAAAAGATTTGTCAAAGATTTGGAAGGGTTGCCCACAAAGCCAACTAAAATAGAGCATGGAAAATTGATGAAGCAGATCTTTTATACAAAGTGTGTGAATGCTAGACATATAGCATCTAATTGTGTTCTAAATCAAGTTTATTGTGCTATTTGTTGTTGTGTAGAACACTCCACTAAAACTTGTTTGTATAATGCCAAAACTTTTCCTAGATCAGTAGTAAATGCCACAAATTAGGAAGCCATGGAACCATCAAGCAGTTATAGTCTGTCACATCAAGGAATCATTCTATATTATCCACCGTTGCAATTGTATAACAATCAAGGTTATGGAAATAATAGGTGGACTCCTGAAAACAATGATATGGAAGTGGGAGGTGTCCACATGTGATGCCATTTATGTGGGGGAATTCGGACATGCTAGAAGGAAATGCAAAGAATCCTAGGAGTATGATAAACAAAAGGAGGAGTGGAAAAACCCAATGAGGAATATGGTAATAATCATGCTAGCCAAAATAAAGGCTACTATGGTTCAAACTTGATCAAGAAAGCACTGCAACTAGTTGTAGCAGCATTTGAGCTAGGATTCAGAGAGCAATAGTGAATGTCTGTCTAGGTGGCCACTTGGGATCAAGAAGAAGCATCCATTTTTCCTCAAGCTGTGCCTATTATTGAGCAAGCTCTTACATGCAATAATAGACAAAACATAGTTAACTAGTAGAATATTATAACCTGTACCAAAGGGAAAGAATCTACCACATTAGGCATGTGCAAAATGTTGAGAAAGCACTAATCACTCCACCTTTGGAATAGTTACTCACTCTAGTACCTAGAGTCCATCAACAATTTGAACAGTAATTCCAACCAAAAGCAACAACTACAACCATTCAACCTGGACCTTATACGATGGTTGATCATGTCATTCCTTGGATCATTGTATGGCATAAAAATATGAGTATCAAAAGTTTTAATCAATGGAGGATCAAGTGTCAACATAGCCACTGAAGCTCTAAGCACTCAGATGGATGGACTAAGATTGAATTGGTGAATTATTTGTTCGAATGGCTGATAAGTCCCATGTCCATGTAGTTG
Organism: Ceratopteris richardii; assembly: GCA_020310875.1. Taxonomy (NCBI): domain Eukaryota; kingdom Viridiplantae; phylum Streptophyta; class Polypodiopsida; order Polypodiales; family Pteridaceae; genus Ceratopteris; species Ceratopteris richardii. The sequence continues at coordinate 142,299,651 of CM035412.1, forward strand.
CATTAATAAGGGATATCCCTATCTCACTATAAGGAGCTACATTTTAAATGAATTTTGTAGTTCTTAGCTTACTTGATTCTAGTTTATATTATAATCTCCACTTTGGACAACCATGCAAAGACAAGCCACAATAATGTAGGATTAGTCTTCGATCAACTAACATTTAGATATAATAATTTAAAAGATGTGGTTCCCTTGGATGTGTTGGTACCCAGTGAGTGCCATCATTTGGCACAGAGGGCCGAACCAGTCAATATGCAAGAAGGGTTAAGTGATGATGAGGAAACAACCTTTTTGGAAGCCAATAAGATCTATTGTCATTAGGGACTATTGACTAGCAGAATGTATTAGACAAGTGGACATGTAGTGCTTGCACCATCTGAGCAAGCAATGAGTACACTACCTAAAAACACAATCGAAGCCACACAAAACTATAGATCGAAAAATGAATCAGAATGCATACCAAAATATACACAAAAAACTGAACCAAAAAAATTACCGAATGCCAATTTTGGTCAAGGATCAACAAACATATGCCCTCAAAAATAAAATTACGGTTTACAGCTTAAGAGGGCATGATAAACCCAGGCCTATAAAGCTATGTGCCACCCTAGCAGAGGAGTTTAGAGAATCATTACTTGATTTTCTTAAATAGTTTTTGGATGTTTTTGCCTGGGACTACCAAGGCATGAGGGGCCTTGAACCACGTATTTACTAACATAGATTCGTACCCAAACTGATGTTTATATTGTTAAAGAACAGAGTTATTGAATGAATCTGCACTATGCAAAACAAGATAAGGAGGAACTTGATAGATTATTAAAAGTTGGATTTATTGTCAATATTGATCATGCAGAATGGATCTCCCCCATAGTTATCATATATAAAAAGAACAAACAATTATGCATCTTTGTTGATTACTAGAAGTTAAATGTGGCTACAATCCCTGATCCTTCTCCTCTTCCCTTATTGGACAATATGCTTGACAAGGTTTTGGGTCGAGAAACCTATTCATTTTGAAGCATTTATGATTGTGCTTCCTAAAGTGCATGGAATCTTGGCTTGTTTAAACCCAACCAAATCTTTTTTTTTGGTAGTTTCTTGTGGAAAGCTACTAGGAAATATCATCTCCAAAGATGGTACCCAAGTAGACCATGATAAAGTTAAAGAAATTTTAGATGCACCTCCCCTAAATCTATGAAAGAGGTTCTTTGGAGAGCCAGACGGATCATTTTTCAAAGAAATATGTTTTATAAAGTATTTATAAAACATATTTCTTTGAAAAATGATCCGTCTAGCTCTCCACTACTTCCTTGTGCTTCACCTTCACATAATTTCATGTCGCCTATGCCTCTGACTACTGCCGACACCCCCCTCCCTCTCGCTTATGTTGTCCTCGACAGAACCTTGTTGCGGGGTCTGTCGGATATAATTCTATAGTAGGTCATGAGTGAGGGTGTGTTCTGAAAGGCGGATACCTCTTGCAAGATCTGCTTTGAGTTTTTCCCAATCAATGGGTTGAGGTTCTTGTGGTGGTGGGAGTCTATAGTGCGTGGAGTATACCATTTGTTCACAGGCAAATAATTGGAGTGTGTGGGCATGTTGATGAACATCTCTGAATGGTATTCCCAAAAACCAGTAGTGAACATTTCTTTGAAGGTCATTTTGTAGCATGCCGGTAGATATTTGATGTGACAGTGCCAGTCATAACACACCCGGAGCAATGGCGTCGTACTCATATCATAAGCTAAATCTTGATTGCCATGCTCGAATCCCGGGGTGTCCACATGTGGTGCCTTGGCGCGACGGAAGACTTTGAATACTATCTACATCATGTCAAAGATTTTGACAGTCATATGCATGGCTACATCATCCATGCGTCGTAAGCGAGGGAGCCAGTGGCGAATCATTGCCATCATATATCCTACTGTGGGTGGTCCGGTGGGTGGCATGAAATATGGGTAATTGAGCCAGTCCTAGCACTGCTTGTTGTTCTGTACTTTGATTGCAAAGGCCTTCCAGGAATGGCATCGTGGCATGGGTTCCCAACATGGGTTATACTTTAAATGGAGTGGTGCCTTGACCCATGTGCTCATCATTTCTGGACATTCTTGTAATAAATCCTAGCGCCAAGTTGGTTGAAAAATTGCTCCTCTCTGCGCTTCTGGTGGCAAGTCTTCAGGCTCAAACTGAGTTGCGTGGGAGGGTTTCTTGTCTGTTTCCTTTTCAATGGCCAGCTGATATTCTGCCATTAACATAAAATATGGTTTGTATTGTAGCTCATGCCCAGATATTAACATAAAATATGGTTTGTATTGTAGCTCATGCCCACATATATACCTCTGAGGGGCCAAGTGAGCAAAGTAAGGTGATTGTAATATTCATTCCTCTATCATGGCCATTGCGTGTAACTGAGCTTCCACACATGCTGAGTGGGTTCGGCCAAGCTCTTCTACAATCTTCATCTATGCAAGAGTAGGGAGTTCGAATGTGGTCTGGCCCTCAGCCGTGACACATCAGCCTGGGATGGGTTGGGGTTCATATGCTTCTTCAAAAGTGTCCTCCACTGGGATAGTCACTGTTTCTTCCTCCGCTGGTAATTCCGGTGGGGAGTCTGGCCTAGGGGGTGCTTCATGTGCTGCTATCTGTGTTTGAAGAGTCAATACCTAGGCCCGTAAAGCATTGAGTTCCTCAATGATTTCAGGAGATGTGGCAGCAGGAGTGGGTGGTACTTGTTGTACAGGTGCTCGTAACTATAATATTTTTGTGGTCTTCTTTGAGCTTCTGGCATTCCTCATTCATACTGTCGTACTCCTCTAGTAATCTGACATGATCTTCCAATAATATCTTCATAGATTTAGAGGGGACAACTTTGAAGCGACTGAGACTCAAGGGTTCGTCTGGTTGATCTAGAGCAGCTTCCAAGTTTTCTTTGTTCTGTTCCTGTAGTTGCTGGTTCTCTTCTTTAGCTGCTGCCAAGTGGCGTTTGAGCAGTCCCATGTTTCTCGTAAGCATCACATTGCAAATAGTTTGAGCCCTTAACAAGTTGTCAATATCTATAACGGCCTATTTTGTCTTTTCTTCACTTTCGAGTTCAAGTTTGTAATAGGCTTCGCGTAGCGCTTGGTAGCGGGTGTTCAGTGAGGCATTCTCAATTGATAGTGAATTGAGCTGGGACTCTAAATCGTTCGTTGTCTGCTGCAACATTTGGTAACTAGTTCCAAGAGATGCAAACTCATCTTTCACTTGAGTCATGCATGCGAACATCTGACAAAATGCGGTGTCAATAGTGGTTGATAAAATTAAGGGTGTAGTGAATGCAGATACTATGGGTGTTGATGCAAGGGGGAGGGGGAAATAGGGATGGGAATGTGGATGCAGTGCTGACTATGGAAAAATGTGCTGTGCCTAAATGTGATGGTGCAATAGATGAGGTGAGTGGTGGTGCAGTGGGTGGTGATATGTCCATGTCACTGGACATGGTATCGAGTGCAGTGACCTTGAATAGTGGAGTGATAGTGGGTGCATGCGTGGGTGTGAAAACAGGATTTACAAAAGTTGCAGAATAATTTACAGGTGGGGTTTCTTGTACTGCTTGGTGGAAGGGGGAAAGAGGAAATGTGGTGGGTTGGGGAGGTGAGACGAGGGAAAAGGTCAAAGGAGGGGGAAATGGGAATAGGGGTCTTGGAGGGGTGGGGAAGGAAGATTGGATGGAGAAATGGACTGGATAGAAGATTGGAAGTTTGCAGAGGGAGGCTAGGTTGTGTGGGTGCGGAAAGTGTGAGAGGAATTGAGGTAACAAAGGCTTCTGCTACCGCACTATCGAAGGGTGTGGATGGTTGGGGAGAGGCAGGGTGTATAGGAGAGACTGGAGGGATGGGAGGTGAAAGAGGAGCGGTTGGGGTGGTGGGTACTTCGACAACAGTGGTGGTATGTACACTAGAGGCATGGGGTGGGGAGTCGATGACGATTGATTTTTCTGTCAGAGGACCTTCTGGAATGAGGCGGGCTTCTCGGGCTTGTTATGATGACTGGCCATCCATTGGTACACGAATATATTGACCTGGTTTTGATAACAAACGTACACGTTGTGGGTCAAATTGTGGTAGTGGCTTCCTCTGCAAATAGCATAATGCTTCATTAGTGCTGACTGACTTCATTAGTTCTCTAAAACCTTGAATGTAGGCTTCTTCAAAGCCTCCTATGGAAAGTTCCTGTTCTACAAGCGCTTGGCTTTCTTCTTCCGATAGCTTTTTGCGCACCCAAACTGCTTCCATGGTGCGATATAACTTCTTGATTGCCAAGGTGTAGGCAACTGCTTCAAATGTCTCATCTTCATAAGTACTGGTGTCACCCTGGGTATCAGTGTGCTGTTCTTGTTCATCCGTCTGCACATTCTCTTGAGATGAGTAGCACCTCCTTTAATGTCAATCCGGGAAGACGTGAGGATGGTATGAAGACCTCGAGCAAGTGGAGGCACAAGTGCGTGAGTGAGAAGCACACTAACATGCACACACATACACACACATACACACACACGTGCACACACGGCAAGACAAAGAGTGAGAAGCAATGGAGTTCTTAGATTACTTCCAAAAAGCTCTTACAAGTTCATTTCACTTACAATCTAACCTCAAAAATGAGCTCTCTAGCTCTATTTATAGTTTTTGACTAGGTTTTGGCCTTGTCCAGACCTAGTGTCCGGCCTAGTAAAAAATTAGGTTCTCTACCCTATTTGGAGGTTCAAATGAAGTCTAAAAAATGTGAAAACTGACAGGTAGATACTTCTAAAGCTCCTCAAGCTCAAGGACTCCTTGGCTTGCACAAAATGGAGCTACAAAAATGTGAAATGGTATTTACAAGGGTTTTTAGTGATGAAAATCACTATTGTTGTAGGGATTTCTTCTAACATTTTGATATACATTTCCTGGAGCTCCCTACTTGCTCCTTCTCCTTGTGTCCACCTCTCTTATGTGCATAAATGTCTTGAAAAAATATTGGCCTACTTGCCAGATCGTCGTTGACTACTCTGTCTGCTTGTACTTTCTCTTCTCTCTGACTCCCTTCTTAAGCTTCCTTGCCTAGTGAGTCCTTCAGTTCCAACACCCCCCCCTCTCTTGCGTCTATCGTCCCTGACAGACCCTTGTTGGGTGGGTCGTTGGATGTAGTACTCAACAATGTCTTGTGCTAAGTGATGTTCTGCAATCCGCAACCCTTTGGCCAAGTCCGTGAGTAAAGCATCCCAATCTACCGGCCCGGGAACCTCTGGATGTGGTATACGTAACTTTTCTGAATGGAGAGCTTGTTCCACTGCAAACAACTGCAATAAATGTGATGGTCTGGGAATGAATATCTCTGAGTGATATTCCCAGAATCCCGTGACGAACATTTCTTCAAACGTCTGTTTGAAGCAGGCTGGTAGATACTTGATGCGCGCGTGCCATGCATATACAACATTAATAGATGGTGTTGCACTCATGTCGTAGACGAGGTCCTGATTTCCTTCATTAAATCCAAGGGCTGACAGATGAGGTTCCTTGACATTTTTGAAAGTCCTGAATGTGACCAACATGAGCTCAAAAATTTTCAAGCACATTTGGGCCATGACGTCAGGCACATTTTTAAACCTGACCCCCCAATGCCGAATCGTCGAGATCATGTATCCTATGGTAGGTTGGCCTTTGGGTGGTGCTAAGTAAACATAATTGAGCCATTTCTCACATCCTTTGTTTGTCAGCACCATTTTTGTGTATTCCAGCCATGACCTTCTTCGAAACACAGGACAGTAGCATGGGTTGTATTTGATGTACAAAGGCATGTTATTCCATGTTCTTACCATCTCTGGGTAGGTTTCCCGTAGACGAATCCTCCACATTGGTTGATGAATATTGCCCTGCTTGGCACTTGCTGGGATGTTGTCCGGTGCGAACTGTGTAGCCGAGGTTGGTTCTTTTGATGTGTGACTCTTGATTTCCGCATTGTAATCCGCCATTAGGACACAGAAAGGAACATACAAATCGTCGGATGTGCCGATCCACCTATGATGGGAGAGATTCCTAAAGTAATCCGATTTTATGACTACTTCTTCCAAGTGTGACATTGATGCTATCTGAACTGCCACTCTATCATCATGGGTTGTGGCCACTTTCTCTAACCTCTGCATCCATTCAGGAGCCTCTATCTCTATGGTGTCCATGCCCTCTTCTGTTTGCTTGCCCCCTGGTGCAGGCATGGGAACATACGGGTCTTCGAAAGTTTCCTCTATCTCGATTGGCACTAGATCTTCAAGCTCGGGCTCGATAAGGGGAGAGGGTTGACGTTCGTATTGCATGACTTTGCTGCGTAATTCTTCGAGTTCTGCCCTGAGTTTTGTGACCTCTTCGGATGTGTCGTCTGTGGCTGTGGCTTTGCTTGGTGACTCCTGCTGAGTCGCCAGTTGCTTAAGTAGATCATCCCTTTCTCGTTCTAACGCTGCATGGGCCTCCAGGAGGTCGGCATGGGTTTCTAACACAGTTTTCATATTTTCTGAGGGAATAGCCTTGAATTTTTCTGGGTCGATTTCCTGCGGGGAACCTTCCATGGCTGCTTCCAAGTTCTCTTCATTCTGTTTCTGCAGCCGTTTATTCTCTTCGAGAGCTGTAGACATGTGTTTTCGTAGGAGGGCTAGGTTGCGTCTAAGTTTGAGATTCTTCGTTATCTGGGAGTGTAGCAATTCATCCATATGTTGTCTTTCCTCTGCATCTGACTGGGGTGGGTTGGCTACTAACTGTTCGTGTTGTTCCTGTAAGGTGGTATGCTGTTGTTGTAGTAGCCGCTTTTCCCTTTCGAGATCCATGAAGCGTAGTTGAAGTTCCTCATGACTTCGAAAGAGTCGCGTATGTTGGTTATCAAGATGCTGGTAGTTGCGACATACACTGATACATATTATTAAATACATTATTAATAGGGATGGATGCGGGAAGGGGGTTGGATGCAGAAGGGAAGGGAAAGGGGAAGGGGAATGGAAGTGTGGATGTGGTGCTGGAAAATGGTGAAGTGGGAGGTGGGGGAATGGGAGATGGTGGATGCATGGGGGGAGGGAGAGGTGCGGAGGTGGGTGAGATGTCCATAAGATCAACGGTGGATGCAGTAGTGGGAGTGATTGTGAATAGTGGAATTGTGGGTGCGGTGATAGTGGTGAAAGTGTACAGTGGTGTGTGCAATTGTGAATACGAACTGCCCGGAAGTGTGGTCGGGGGGTTGAGATCTTCTGTGGCAGCAGTTAGAACTATTGTTTCAGTGGTCGTATGGACAAACAAAGTGGAGATAGGGTATGTGGGTTGTGTGGGTTGAGTGATGGTCTGTGCTTCGGTATGGGTAGTGGACTCGGAGGCGGTGACAGTAGTGGTTACACTGGTTGTGGGAGGTGAATGTGGTGGAGTTGGAGGCAGGGGTGGCAACGGGGGTGGCGGAGGTGCACTTGATACATTGGTTTCCTCAGTATCGTGGACAGTGTGTGCGGTGCTCGTGGTTGTGGATGTGCCTTGTGGTTCTGATACTAATACATTCATCTGCTTTCCTGCTCGAGGGGGGCGTCTGCCATATCTTCGTTCCGTTCTTCGTGCTTGTGCAAGGGCGGTATGCACCGTTTCAGGTACTCCCAAAGCCTCAGATATCATGTCAAGCGTGGTGCGGTATTGCTCGTCTACGCCTTCCTCCTCAAGGATTTGATTCATGAGGGCCTTGCCTACTGCTAGGGACAGTCTATGTTGCTCTTGCACTCTGTTCATGGTATCATAGAGCTTCTTCAATGCCTTCGTGTAAGCGGGGGCACCTTCAAGTACCTGCAGGGCTTCCTGATCATATTCCTGCTCTTCTTCCTCGGATTGTCCATCATGTTCCTCCTCTTGTCCTTCTTCTTCTTCACCCTCCACATCGACGATTTCTGGTTGTCTGGGATGGGGTTGGTCTGTAGCAGTTTGTTGTCCACTAGCTTGTTCTGCCTCGACTTCTGCGTTAACAGCCTCAATGATTCTGGCTACCTCCTCATCAGTTAAGTCTTCTAAAGTGAATCCGTGAGGAAATTCTAGGTCGGTTGGTACGGGTGGGAACACCAGATTAGGTCCGTCAGTGCTGTGCCTTGGTAATCTGATAGTGAAGGGTTGCACCCGCCTTGGAAGTCGTGGAGTGGTCTCTGGAGTCAATGTTGCACCGCGGGGTTGTGTGCAGGGCATCTGAACGGCGCCTCTCATTTTCTTGGATGGTGGTCCTGCGGAGGATAATCGGCGCTGAAACTCTTGTACCCTGGTCCAAATGAGTGCCCTTTGCACTGGTACATCATACGCAAGTCATCTGTACACAATCCTGGTCAGAGCACAGCATTCGTATAGTACAGACTTTTGTTTTTTATACCACCTTTGATGAGCCAAGTGGATTTGGTCGATAATCCGGTGGGGCATGTTGAATGTCAAATCAAAGGCATCAGCCAAGTATAAACTAAACCATATCTTTTTAGGTGGCATTGTGAACCTCTCCTGGGCGGGAAATGCAAAGTGCTGCATGACCATTCGCAAATGAATAGCGATTGTAGGCGTCATTGCTACCATGTCTTTTAACTTTGTCAGATTCCTGTTCTTCATATTGTCGGGGACCATAGTCTCTTTCTCCGTAGGAATATGTATACCTTTCATGTCTAGAGCTTCCCTTACCAAGTTGATAGTTAATCTGAAACGCTTGAGCTCATTGCCCCTTGTGAGAGATGGGAGGACAAAGGAGCTGTATCCCTTTTTGTCTTTGCTTGGAGTAAGGGTGCTAATCAAATAAGAGCATCTTAGAAAATCCGGCTTTGGCAACTGGAATTTGAAGTACTCGTAGAGTCCTGCCTTCTTCCATATAGGTTTCAGTCCTTCATTATTCTGCAGTCTCTTAAATTCCCTAGTGAAAAAGTGATACCTCCCCCAGCGCCCATTGAATTCTATCTCAGCCTCCCACATATAAGTGCCTTCACCTAGGGGTCCTGCCACATCACTGAACCAATGAGAGTTTTTACTGACTGGCATAGTGTGCCCTTGTGGAGGGTTCTGAACCGGTATGGCGTGTAATGCTCTCAATGCTACAGGGCGTTCCTTCAATTCCTCCTCAATGAGAAGACTTTCAATATCCACGACTTGGGGGCTGGTGCCTATCTGGGAGCTAGTTCCTGTCGTATCTGCCATGTTACTTCTTGCCTCCTGATTCTGTGAGAATATAGAAACAAGTGTTAACATTGTAAAGGACAAGATAGAACCGTTTTTGTCCCCATTACAACATTAACATGAGGTTCGGGAGAGATTAGTGGGTTAGTAAATGCTCGGTGCTTGTGTGTGTAGTTAGGGATTGGTTAGACCTAGGAGCTAAGTGGAATGATGTGGTGTGAAAGTGACGTAGTTAGTAGGTGGGCATGGATTTACAACTGGGGTCTGGGGGTTTATTACAAGTTTTAGGTTGCCAAATGCAATGGATAGGTTTTGATTTTGACTTTGTGGAGGCTCTGGGGAGTGTGATAGGGTATTTACTTGAAAAATGGGGCTTTTTAGGAACCCATTTACAAGTGATTCCACTTGTGCTCATGGAAGAATACGTGTTAGTGCGTGATGTGTAAGACTGGGCCTCAGATGTTCGCATGAGTGAAACATGTTGTACAGGGTTTGGCCTTGGTGTAGCTATTTGAGCCCGCAAGCAAGCCTTAGGCACCCAGATTTGTCGTGATTGTGGGCTCGCCTTCATTGACTTCTTGGGTACCCAAATAGACTTCACTTTCGCAGAAGAACTTATGAAAGGCTTCTTATTAGTATCGTTGAGACAATCCTCTTTCTGCATCATACATTTTTGGACAAGAATAGCATTGTCAACTTCATGTGCACCCCTGGAAGGACCAGGAGTTTGTGTTTTACCTAATTCCTTGCGTGCCTCCTTTTCCAATTCAACTGTAATTCGGCTATGATTTACCCATACCTGAAGAAGTCCGCTTCTTAGGTTTAGGTTGACTGCATGATCATAGATCCATTCCTGACCCAAGGCAAGAGGCTCAGTGAGGTCCTCATCTTGACACACTAATACTTTGACTATCATCACTTCGTCTTGAATGGAGATGGGAAGATCCACCTCGCCCATGCAAGGTGTTTCCACACCTCCCAATCCTATGAGATATGCTTCTATAGGATTGACAGTTAATCTCAATTCTTGACAGTAAGACAATTTAACCGCACTAGTGGCTACACCTGAGTCAATCAAAGCTCTTACAGTCTTTGCACCCTTTCTTTGTCCTATCTCTAAGGTTATAAAAGGACGTCGATCAATTATCCTTTGAGCGCTGATACCTAAAACTTCACACATAGCCACATGATATCCTTGATCTGCATAGGCATCCGTCCTAGGTTGCTCCCTATTCTGTCTTCTCAACTTCATTCTCCGGATGCGTTCCAATGCTTCTGCTTGGGGTTCTTCTCGAATTCGCTTTTCTTCTTCTTTGCGTTTCTTAGCAGTATTGAGTCGACTTAGCATTTCCTCTGTGAGAGGTTCCTGATACAACTTGACCCTGCATCCGCTAATGTAGCTCGGGAGAACGTCGCCTTCTAATGTGGCTAGTTGCACTACTCCAGTTGTTGAGATTCTGTTTATAATCATGGGTCCATAGCCTCTCTTCTCCAGTTTTCTCGCATGTTGCTTCAATGTGTAGACTAAAACTAAGTCGCCTGCCTTCAAACCTTTATCCTTAACGTGGGCATCAAAGTATGCCTTTTGTCGTTTCTTAGCTGCATATATCCCTGCAGCCGCCCTCAGTCTTGTTTCTCCTAATCGTTCAAGGTCGAAAATTCTAGAGGAGAGTTCATGACCTGTCCATTCATGCTCTTGTGCTACTTTCAGTGTAGGTATTAGGAAGTCCAACGGTAGCACTGCATTTTGGCCAAATACCATCTGAAAGGGGGTGGCTTGGAGTACCGTTTTGTAGGCGACTCGGTATGCCCAAACAACATGGTGTAGCTGTTTGTCCCAATCAGAGCGTTTATTGTTCACTAATTTCGTCAGTACATTGCATAAGATCTTATTGGTGCTCTCAGCCTGACCATTAGCTTGAAGGTGATAGGGGGTAGACTTCTTATGTACTACCAAAAATTCTTGGAGCAGATTTTCAATAACTTCATTCAAGAAGTGAGTGCCTCTATCGCTAACTAGCTCTATGGGTAGCCCGTATCTAGTGAATACATTCTCAAATAAGAACTTAGCAGTAGTCTGAGCATCGTTCTTTGTCGTAGCTTTTACCTCTACCCACTTGGTGAGATAATCCGTGGCCACAATGATATATTCAGCATGTGAACCCTTGGCTGGGGGATTAATATGGCCTACAAAGTCTATTCCCCACTTAGAGAATGCACGTCCACCCATCATAGGTTTCAGTGGCATCTCATCTTTGCGTATAGGATACTGAGTTCTCTGACAAACATCACACCGTTTCACATAGGTATGTGCATCCATGTGAAGGGTCGGCCACCAGAAACCTACAAATAATATTGCCTTGATCACCCGATCTGGTCCAAAGTGTCCTCCTGCTACACCTTGGTGAGCAGTTTCCAAAATCTTTAGATATTCACTCTCATGAACACAAAGTCTCAGGTAACCATCTTTACCAGGTTTGTATAGATTATCACCAATGAGTGAGTAATCTAGGGCTTCTTGTTCTAGAGTTCGTTTACGAGTCAGAGTCATGTCTGGAGGGAATGTGTTTGTCCTCAGGAAGGATACTAGTGGTTCACTCCAATCTGGCACTATGGATACTTGATAGAGAGTGGCATGTTCCATAGGTGGTTTAGTGCAGCAGATTGGGCATTCCTTGCACAACTTTTGGTCATCAGCCTCCATAGTCGGCCAATGCACTCCTAGTCTCCTCAGGGTCTGTAGGGTTCGTTGTTTTGAGTAGTGTTGCTCTAATGCACCTACATGTGCCAATTGCAACCACTTAGCATACTCATCCTCTTCCACACAACAAGCCAAGATCCCTTGATCTGTGTGTTTGTACATACTACCTGCCATGATGTGATACTTTTGGGCTTTTACTACCTCTCTATCCTGTGTGTTTATCACTGGGTGGTTAGGTCCGTATGTCAACACTGGTACCAATGGCTTAGCCCACTGCGGCACCACTTCCAAATTAAACAAGTAAGCATCAGGAAGGTCATCTGACACTCCTTGTGGGGCTTCTCCCGATGTGAGCCTAGAAAGGTGATCTGCTCTCAAATGAGTCTTCCCTTTCCTTACCACAACCTCAAAATCATATTCCATTAGCAAGAGAAACCATCTTACTAATCTACCTGTGTTGCATGGCTTGTTTACCAAGTATAGTAGAGCTTGATGATCAGTAAAAAATTTAAACTTATTTGCAAGTAAATAATGTCTAAACTTTTTAACCGCATACACCATGCCTAGTCCTTCTCGTTTGATGGTGGTATAGTTTCGCTCAGCTGCATTCAACTGTCTACTAGCATAGGCAATTGGAAGATCCATATTACCTTCACCGGTAGGCTGCGCGAGTACACACCCAATAGCATAATTGGATGCATCCACATGAACATGGAAAGGCTTATTCCAATCTGGTGTGGTTAAGATTGGTGCTGAACATAATCGTCGTTTGAGCTCATTGAAGGAGTTCTCACATTCATCAGTCCACTCAAAGTTAGTCAAAAGTCCGTACAGAGGCTTTGCTATGATGGCATACATGTGTATAAACCGTCGATAATAACCACAATGCCCCATGAAAGCTTGTACTTCCTTGACATTCTTTGGTCTAGGTAACTCGGCGATGGCTCTCACTTTCTCTTCATCAGTGGATATGCCATTCTTTGACACTATGTGTCCTAGAATCTTGCCTTGCCTGACCATAAAAACACACTTTTCTGGGTTCAAGCAGACCTGATACTCCCTACATTTGTCAAAGATTTGTCTGAGTTCAGGAATATGGGTTTGTTTGATGTTGGAATGAGCACAAAGATCATCAACATAGACTTCTAAATTCTTCCTCAGGAACTCCTTAAATACATGGCACATCAGCCTCTGGAAGGTTGTTGGTGCATTGGTAAGCCCAAATGGCATTACTCTAAAGGCAAATATGCCCCATTCAGTGGCAAATGCCGTCTTATGCTGATCTTCTGGAGCTATGGCTACTTGATTGTAGCCCGAAAATCCGTCGAGGAAGCTGTACACTTCCTTGCCTGCTACTCTTTCTAAGAGATGCTCTGTGATAGGAAGCCGATAGTTATCTCGAATTGTGGCTGCATTAACCTTCTTCAAGTTAATGCATACACGCAGCTTTCCATTCTTCTTGGGCACCACTACGATGGGGGATACCCACTCAGTGTGCTCAATTTCATAGATGAATCCAGCTTCAACCAGTCTATCTATCTCCTCTTTGATCTTAGCAGCATAATTATCATTATATGTGTATGGCTTTTGCTTAGAAGGTTTGGCATCCGAGGTCATGGGGATAGTGTGTAAGCATATGTCTGGATCAACACCCTTCAAATCCTTGTAACTCCAAGCGAACACGTCTCTGTATTCTCTTAGCAAGGCTATTAGCTCTTGTTCTTCCTCTTCTGTCAGGTCATGGCCTATGTACGTGCATCTCTCTTCTCCTTCTTCCATGGCTACCACAATTTTCTTTGTGGTTTCTTTGTTATCATAGGCCTCTCTTGATTGCGCCTCTCGTTTAGGCATTCTGATCATGACTCTCCTGTCATCTATCTCATACTTCTTAAAGTTTTCCGGGACCTCAAACAAAGATTCTTCCTCTTCTGGTGTGACTTCTCTCTTCTTTCTTTTCTTTCCTTCCTCCTTCGGGGTCACATGTGTGGCTAGTCTTACATCACTTGTAAGCTCTCCATGCCTCTGGGGTTGAAATTCTACTTCATGGAAGTATTCTTCATCTGATGCAAAAGGTGGATCCATAATGATTGACTCTAGATCGGAGTCATTTGCATCCTCAAATGCATCAGGGCTAGGTTCACATTCTTCTAGAACTGCCTCTCCCATGATTGGCTCTATGGAGAAGACTGAAATGTCATAGCCATCTTCATCACAATGAGGTGCCCATTGTTCTTCATTGATGGCTACATCCATTGTTGCTAGGATTTCTGCCCAGCCGTGGGGTTCAAATTCTTCGTCAGGAAAGACTACAGGTGCATAGGCTGGGTCTTGAATGGGTCTATGTGTTTCGTTTGCACCTATTTCTCTGGCCTTTTCTCTCTTCTCTTCTTCTACTGCTACTTTGCACATCCATAAGTGAGTGTCTTCATGCATCCATGAGGATCCTGATCCTATGGAATGCACCGATTCCGTATCATCTTTGGCTCTATGGATGGGGTTCCATTGGATAGGAGGGACATCTCTATGAGAGTAATCCTTGAGATTGACTTTGGTCATAACACCTAAGTGCTGCAGGTACAAAGAATTGGTTCCCCAATCCTGTACCACTTGCAACTATCGCATAAAGGGTTGTCCCAAGATCATTTCATAGGCATGGTTCTTGCTAAAATCACATATAGCAAAGGTATGCTCGAACTCGACACCACAAGTGGTGAGAGTTATTCCTTCTAGCAATCCTAAGGGCTTCTCAATATGACCATCGGCCATCTGCAATTTCATTCTCGTTGGCCTGAGTGCTGGCTTGCCCCAACGCTTCCATAGGGAAGTGGTGGCAATTGCAACTCCTGCACCTGAGTCCAAAATTGCCTTGGTGGTGTACTCCTGGTAGGTAATGGGAAGATATGTGTTTCCCTCTTCACCCTCACTCATGTCTCCTATCTTGTCCAATGGTATTTCTGGCACTGTTCTCTGGGATCCTACCTGGGAATGAGGTTTTGTTATCTCTGGTACTTGTTTGGCCACATGTTTCCATAGCTCTGGCCTTACTTTGAGTAGCTCTTCTAAGGTGAGGTTGCATTGTACTTTAGTGTTTTTCACTACCTCTGTGTTCCTAGGTATGACTGAGTCCTCATTTCTTACCATGACCGTGGGTGCTCTCATACAGGTGGACTTAGCTTCCCATGGGCCTATGAAGTGGGGTAATTCTTGTAGAGAGTTAGACTCAAAGTCTAATTTTTCCTGAGAGTGGGTGCTCTCCTGCTCCTCATAAATGGATGGGATGTCTTGTGGGAATTGGTCATGTGCGTCATCCACAAGTTCAATGGGAGGAGGGACTTCACTTTCTTTAGCCCATTTGTCTTCTTGAATCTCTCGTAGGAATTCTGGTGTGAATCGATTCATAGAAGATGATGTGTTTGGCTCCGTAGAGTTAGGCACATAGGCTTCAGGCACATAGGCTTCCTGGGCAGGAATGCTTACTCTTTCACTTGCCCTGTCCTTATGTTGAGAGGCAGGTTCCTTTTCTGATTGTGCAATCAGCTTCTCTATTCTTTCTAATAGTCCATCAAGGTGCAACTGTGTCTTTGCCGAACTAGAGATGTTAAATAGGTGACTGGCTTCAAACATGGTCTGAGCCAATTCCACCATCTTAGCACAAATTTTGGTTCGTTCTAGCTCTAGTTCTGCTCTTGGGTAACACTTTTCATGATCAGTTACGTTTGGCCCTTCTTGGATTCTGGCCTGATATGCTTTAAGCATCATATTAAGGTCTTCGGGAGTGGGATCTGCTAAGACTGATCCTACTCTTGGGGGTGGTGGGTTTAGGTGAGGCGGGTTGGAAGGTGGCGGTTCAGATGGAGTTGGGAATGGTGGAGGTGGGGTAGTGTGAGAGGGAGTTTGAGATGTGAGTTCAGTTATCCTCCCTTTGTTTCTCTCAGGCTTTCCTCGAGTTCACTCATCTTTTTTGCCCATTGTCTTTTCATTCTTTCACGACTATCTCTCCAAGCTCTAGTCCTCTTCTTTGTCATGCTCTCCGTTTCACTAACATCTGGGCTCTTTTCTTGGCCTACGCTTTGGTTCTGTTGCAAGGCTTGGGCTCTAGTGATTACTTGTACTGGTGCAGTGGAAGTCACACTCCCTGTGGAGTCTACAACTAACCCAATAACGTTGATAGGAGTGATTTTTGGCATATTATTGGGGTTCTTTGGGCAATCTCGTAAGAGATGCTCCTTTCCACATTCTTGGCAATAGCCCTGGATCGTCGCTGATTGGGGTTGTGGAGGTGGAGGCAAGGGACAATCACGAATGAGATGATCTCCCTGACATCTGTAGCATGGTCCTTTAGGGAATGGGGGTCTTACTTGCCTAGGTTGAGGTCTAGGGTAGGGGTTTGCATACATGACGTTTGTGTAATCTGACTCCCAACTAGGTTCATTTGGCTCGTCACTATAATAGGGCTCCCCATGTTCAGGAGACTGCATGTAGTAGGCCTGGGGGCTATCAACATGTGTAGAATCAAAACTATGGTCACTCGGGTCACTTTCAGAAAGCAATTGGGTTACCGGGACTATAGCTCTATTCAAATTTTCTTCTGCCGCTGTTTACTTTACCGGAATTACATTAGCTGGGGCAGGGGTTTGTTGTGCTAACACGGGCTGAGGCCTTTGTTGGGCTTGATATTGTGGTTGATAATTTTGTTGAGGCCTAGTATACTGTTGTGGTGGGTATTGACTCTAGTATCTGCCTTGTTGAGGGTATGGCTGAGGGTAGGGTTGCCTAACCGCTTGCTTATTGTATGGGCAGTCTTGCGCGGTGTGATTGGTGTACCTTCGTTCTATGGTGCAGTACTGGCTACTAGGATTAACTTGGGGTTGAACCATAATGGGACATACATTCGCCATGTGGTCGCCACCACAAGTATAGCATCTTTTCACAGGGGCATACCTTGGGATCTGTTTGCTAGTGACACCTAATTTCTGAGCTACTTTCTCTGCAAGTTCCTCAATTGATGTGGATTGCGTGGAAGAGAGGCTAGAGGCACTATCTGAATCTTTGTATATCTTGGAAAGCTCTAACTCCTCCCCTAGGTTATCCTCGATGTCAATGCACATGCGTACACACTCTTCTATAGTCCTAGGGTCCTTCAAGTATACATAAGATCTCAATTTGGTGCTTAGCAATCCGTCCAAGAATAGAGCCACTTGCTTAGCTGGCGTGGGTAGCTCCGAATCAGGGCATCTTTCAAGATATTGCCTAAATCTTCTTCCTGCAAGTCTCACGGTCTCTTGAGGGGTTTGCTTGAAGCTGTCAATCAGCGAGGAGGTATTATGTCTTATGCCACTCTTAGAGAATTCAATAATGAAAGCCTCTAGGAGTTGGTCTATGCTCCTGAACTGCCTCTCGTTTAGTGGCTGAAACCATGTCAGGGCAGTGTTCCTAAGGGTTAGACCAAAGGCATTGTACTGCGTGAATAGATCCTCCACTTGTTCAGCTCTCAAGACTTGCCTAAACTCAGCCACATGATCGTATGGATCTCCAGTGCCATCGAAGTAGTTCTTCATGGACTTAACTAGCTGAGTCGGTCTCAAAGTCCTTGTGTGCTCTCTAGGTCGTGGTAGAGGGAACTCATCCGCATTTCTTTGATTCCTGTGAGCTCTAAGTATCTCAGGTTCTACTCTATTTGTTTCCATTCTTGTTCTTTCTCTGCCCCCTGGGTTGGCAAAGCTTACTTCTGGTCTATCTCTACTTTTGTCTCTTTGAATTCCATGAGCTTGGGATGTTCCAGCTCCAGGGTGACCATAGGATACATTCGATCTTGGTTGGGGGAAAACGAATTCACCCTTCCAAGTGTAAGCATGTCTATCATGTTCTGTAACCACAAAGATCCTCTATGAAGCGTGATCCAAGTAGGTCACTCTGCCTGGGCTATCAGGATCCTTAAACTCATAGATCATGATTGTTCCTATATCAATTGGCCGATCAGATTTATACCTCCAAAAGGCTTCGTCAGTCTCTCGGTTCAGAAGCAGATCTATGCTCTTGTTGTCTTGGGGAACCCACTCCGGTGTGAGGATTCTAGTAAGAACAGATTTCCCTCGAGGGGTCCTGGGCTCCCCTCCTACGTTCCCTTGTTCTAGGTCATCTATGTCCGATTCTAGGACTACATTCCCGACTTCATCTGTCCTATCTGGGTGACTGGTGACTACATATATTGTCCCTTCCTTGTCTAAGTACGCTCCGTTTTCGAACTTGACAGCCGGGCACTCTAGTCCAATAGATTGGTCAGGGTTTTTAATCTGGACCACGGATCTTCCTAGACCGTCCTCATAGATGCTAGCACCTAATCGGTTGGTCCTAAGGTATTCCAGCTGCGTCTTGTACGGGCCTTCTACCTTTTTCGCCGTGATTTCAGTCAATCGGGGATGTGTCCGTCGCGATGGACACGTGGCTATGCGTAAAAGTCAATCAATCGTGGAAATTCTGTCGGTGGCGATCAACGGTGTCAATCGCGATTGACAGGGTCTGTTGGTCGCGATTGACAGGGTCCTACGTGGCAGTCAGTCGGTCGTGGGGTCTGTCGGTCGCGATCGACAGGTCTGTCGGTCGCGATTGACAGGGTCTATCGATCGTGGCTGTCAATCGCGATCGATGGTGTCGGTCGCGATTGACAGAGAAACACGGAATTTTCCAACTGTTTTTAGTGATTTAGAATGTGCTCATCATGCTTGTGCTTGTGGTGAACTTTGTTTTACCAAATGATCGAATTTTCTGTCGATCGCGATCGACAGAGGTCGGCGACACAGAGACAAGACCGCACGTTTCCATACCTGTGCAGAGTGCTGGGGATGATGATACAGCAAGAACCTGCAAAAATGCTCTAGAACATGCAAAAACAACACACGCAATATAGCTCTCTCGCTCTCTCTCACAAGTGGAATGAGGGAAATGAGGTGGGGAAGGTGATATGATCAAAAACTGAAAATTTCCGCGATGATGGAGATGGAGGTGGGAGATGGTGATGACGATGATGGTGATGAGGTAAGAAGGAGAAAAATAAGAAAAGTGAAGAATTTACCTACACACCAACGTCTCACATCTACGTGTTACCATCACACGCTCGTCCTCAAAGCTCGATCCTTGGCAACGGCGCCAAAATTTGGTGTAGCTCAGTGATGAGTAGCACCTCCTTTAATGTCAATCCGGGAAGACGTGAGGATGGTATGAAGACCTCGAGCAAGTGGAGGCACAAGTGCGTGAGTGAGAAGCACACTAACATGCACACACATACACACACACACGCACACACGGCAAGACAAAGAGTGAGAAGCAATGGAGTTCTTAGATTACTTCCAAAAAGCTCTTACAAGTTCATTTCACTTACAATCTAACCTCAAAAATGAGCTCTCTAGCTCTATTTATAGTTTTTGACTAGGTTTTGGCCTTGTCCAGACCTAGCGTCCGGCCTAGTTAAAAATTAGGTTCTCTACCCTATTTGGAGGTTCAAACGAAGTCTAAAAAATGTGAAAACTGACAGGTAGATACTTCTAAAGCTCCTCAAGCTCAAGGACTCCTTGGCTTGCACAAAATGGAGCTACAAAAATGTGAAATGGTATTTACAAGGGTTTTTAGTGATGAAAATCACTATTGTTGTAGGGATTTCTTCTAACATTTTGATATACATTTCCTGGAGCTCCCTACTTGCTCCTTCTCCTTGTGTCCACCTCTCTTATGTGCATAAATGTCTTGAAAAAATATTGGCCTACTTGCCAGATCGTCGTTGACTGCTCTGTCTGCTTGTACTTTCTCTTCTCTCTGACTCCCTTCTTAAGCTTCCTTGCCTAGTGAGTCCTTCAGTTCCAACAGCTGTTCTTGTTCATCAGTCCGCACATTCTCTTGAGATTCCTGGCTTCCTTGACTAGCTTCATCATCTTCGTCTTCATCATTTGTTTCTGTCCTTTCTTCTTCTGAGCTGGATACTACTTGTCCTTGCTGTTGATCAAGCGGAGTAGTGGGGTAACTAGGTCGTTCATATTCCTGAGAGAAAAACTATCCTTCTAAAAATTGAAATTCATTTGAAAAAGCATCTGGCATTTCAAAATCAAATGTGGTATTCATTGGTTCTGCTTCCAGATTGGATATTGGAAAAGTAAACGCTTCCGCACCAATGGTGGTGGGAATTTCTACTGCAGTAGTGGTAGGTTCCTGTACGGTGGTTGCTTGAGAGGTAACTGCATTGGTAGTGCCTTCTGTGATGATAGGTCGTGACAATCGTATGCAAATGGGTTGTATAGTCGCAAGGGGTTCTGTAGGTGACTGTTCTGGAGATGGTTGAGGAGACGGGGACTCTGGAACTTGTAGGCATGGGATAGATTTGCGCATGCGCTTGCCTCCTCGTCCCTTACTAGACTTTTTGGCCTTCTTGGAAGTTCCTTTGAATGCTTTCAATTCTTCACTTTTCATCACACGCTCTATTGGCAAGTCATATGCCAAACACATATAAACAATTCTCGTTAGGGTGCAACATCCATGGATGATTTTTTTCCTTTCCCATCTGGGTTGTGCTAGATACAACTGATCAATAATCCAACTTGCCAGATCTACTATTTGGGGTCCTATGCATGCTAAATACAGTCCAAACCAAATGCATTTGTGGGGCATGGTGAATCGATCCTGAGCTGGAAATGCGAAATGTTGCATACAGATTCTTAGTGGCTTAGAGGGCTCAGGTGTGATTGCGGAGATGTCTTCCCATTAGTAACATCACCACGCTTCATAGGCTTTGGGATTGGCCTTTCTCGCTCTATCAGAGTGTGCGTTCCATGTATTTTGATTGCAGCTCTAATCAAATCTTTAGAAAGATAAAACTTCTTAAACGGTGGGTCATTTACTAAGGACGGCAAAATGAATGTGCCTGGCAAATCCTTGTTCTCAGAAGCTGTCAATGTGGTTACCAAGTAGTAGCATCTGTAGAAATCTAGTTTAGGCAATGGATCACTGAAGTATTCAGTGAAGTCTACTCTCGCCCAAAGATGCTTTAAGTCTTCTGTATTCTGGAGCACTTCAAATTCTCTTGAGAAGAACTGATACTTTCCCCACTTACTGCTATCAAAGGTCAAATTGACATCAAAAATAAAATTCGCATCTACCAAAGGTCCTACTAAACCTTGGAACCAATGTGAATTTTGGTGAACTTTCTCAGTGTAACCCCTGGGAGGGTCATCAATCGGCATAGGTCTTGGAAATCCTTGAAATTCTGGCGGTTGTACGGTAGGATATGATTGAACCAATAGTTCATCAAAATTGACCATCAGTACACTGGGGCCAGCTTCAGAAGGTCCTTCTGTCTACATGATGAGTGATGCAAGTGTGGAGGAGATCTGCTACAAAAGATTAGCACATTAGCATGGAAATTAATCATGATCCCATTAAAGTGATACTGCAATCCGTTTCCATAACCGATGTGTAACTCGTGTAGTCCAGTGTTGTGAGGCGATTTATGGAATGATTTTGCAAAACTAATGTAGGTCTCTAGACACCTACATGCTTCAGATAGTGCATACATTGCTTGATGAGATTGTTATTACAAGTGATGTTGGGTTATCGTGTGTGAATTTGTACAAAGTTCAGTTGTGAATGAGTTATTACAAGGATGGTGTTCAATCGGGGTGGGATTAATTTTAGACAATTGTTCGTGAGAGGACATTTGAATACGTTTTGGTATCCATTTCCTAAGGGTTGCTGAGTGGGTGGTATGTTTCTGCTGGGGAACAAAAGGTGATATTGGATGTGGTGGTAATGAGGGGTGAAAAGATTTCTGAGGGGTATATGTTACATGGCTGGAGTGTTGAGCTATAATACACTGTTTGGGTACCCAAATCTGCATGGGTGTGGGTCGATTCGTAAGCTACTTCTTGGCAATCCAAATCTGTCGAATATTCGTACTCGTAGAAGAAGGTCGAGGAGACTTTGGATACTGCTGTGGATGCTGCCTCTGATTTTGCTGAAACTTCTTCTTGTTATTGTCTGCATTGTTGAAATATGTCGATGATTTCTGTCCTTTTGGCACCCATACTTGTTTCATGCTGCCTGCTTTGTGGTGCTGATACTATTGCTTGTTTGGTTTCGTCTGGTAGGGTCATCGGTTTGGGTTCCTCTGTTGTGGTTGACTCCTTCGTAGTTGAGGTTGAGAGGTCGGATGGACACTCTACATTGGAAAAGAAGGGAGATCCAACACTTGCAAAACTTGCCCATTAGGAAGTGCTTTGTTTTTTATCTTAAATCTAGGCCATCCGCAATAAGTGTGGAAGAATGGGCACCGCAGGGTGTTTTGCCCATGTGGCTACTAATGCAGTCCACCTGACCACTGATGAAACCCACTTGACCCATCTGTTGGGTGGTGATGACCCCTTCTAGTTTGCAGGAAGACCCAGAGAAAATATCCTGATGTTCCTCTAAATGGCAATTGTCGTCCTAGAATTTTGCCTTGTCTGACCATAAAAACGCACTTTTCTGGGTTCAGACAAACCTGATATTCTTGACATTTGTCAAATACTTGCCTTAGTTATGGGATATGAGTCTGCCTCATATTTAAATGAGCACATATGTCATCGACATAAACTTCCAAATTCTTACGCAAGAATTCCTTAAAAACATGACACATGAGTCGCTGGAAAGTGGCGGGTGCATTTGTGAGTCCAAAAGGCATCACACGAAATGCAAATATGCCCCATTCTGTGGCAAAAGTTGTCTTGTGTTGATCTTTTGAAGCAATGGCTACTTGATTATAGCCAGAAAAACCATCAAGAAAGCTATAAACTTCCTTGCCCGCAACTCTTTCCAATAAATGTTCCGTGATAAGAAGAGGATAATTGTCTCTACTCATGGCGGCATTAACTTTTTTAATGTTAATACACACGCGCAATTTTCCATTTTTCTTGGGCACAACCACAATGGGGGATACCCATTCAGTATGCTCAATTTCGTAGATGAATCCTGCTTCTATCAAACGATCCATTTCTTCTTTAATCTTTGCAGCGTAGTTATCATTGTACATGTATGGTTTCTGTTTCATAGGTTTTGCATCTGGAGTCATACGGATTCTATGGGAGCATATATCCGGGTCTACTCCTTTCAAGTCTTTGTAACTCCAAGCGAACACATCTCTATATTCACGTAGTAGGGCAACTAACTCTTCTTCTTCCTTCGTCAAATCATGCCCAATGTATGTACATTTTTCTTCTTCTCCTTCTATGGTGACTATGATTTTTTTGGTTTTCTCTCGGTTATCATATACTTCTCCAACATCAGCTTTTCTTTTAGGCATTCGTACCATGATTCGTCTATCTTCAATTTCATACTTCTTGAAGTTCTTGGGAACCTCAAACAAAGATTCTTCTTCCTCTGACATGGTTTCTTTCTTCTTTCTTTTCTTGCTTTTGCTTTTGGCACTCACTTGTGTGGTTAACTTCAAATCATTCATAATTTCTTCGTGTCTCTGAGGGTGAGCTTCTACTTCGTAGAAATATTCCTCATCTGATGCAAAGGGAGGGTCCATAATGATTGACTCTAGATCAAAGTCACTTGCATCCTCGAATGCATTAGTGCTAGGTTCACATTCTTCTATAATTGAATCACACATGATTGGCTCTATTGTGAAGACTGAAATGTCATAGCCATCCTCGTCACAGTGGGGTGTCCATTGTTCTTCATTGATGGCTACCATTGTTGCTAATATTTTTCCCCAACCATGAGGCTCGAATTCTTTGTCTGGAAACACTACAGGTGCGTAAGCTGGGTCTTGAAGGGTTTGTGGATGTTGTTTTGAACCTAAAGTCCTGCTTCTAATTGTTCTTCCTCTTGTTTTGCTACCTTACACATCCATAGATAAGTGTCCTCGTGCAACCATGAGGGATCTGATTCCAATGAGTGTACTGATTCTGTTTCTTCTTGTGTCTTATGGATGGTATTCCATTGTATTGGGGGTACATCTCGACGGGAATAGTCTATAATATTGACTTTAGTAGTCACTCCTAAATGTTGCAAGTACAAAGAATTAGTTCCCCAATCTTGTACGATTTGCAACTGACGCATGAATGGTCGTCCTAAAATCATCTCATAAGCATGATTTTTCCCAAAATCACAAATGGCAAAGGTATGCTCGAACTCTACACCACAAGTGGTGAGAGATATGCCCTCTAGTAAGCCTAATGGTTTTTCTATATGTCAATCAGCCATTTGTAGCTTCATCTTGGTAGGTCTTAATGCTGGCTTACCCCAACGTTTCCATAAAGCGGTGGTAGCAATGGCTACTCCGGCTCCTGAATCTAAGATGGCTTTTGTGGTGTAGCCCTGATGGGTTATTGGAAGATAAGTGTTACCTTCCTCTCCTTCGCTTACATCTTCGATTCTTTCTACGGGTATCTCTGGTACTTTCTTGTATGATCCTATTTGTGAGGGCGTAGTAGCAAGCTCAGGGAATTGATTTGCTACATGCTTCCACAATTCTGGTTTAACCTTCAACAATTCCTCTAGAGTGAGATGGCATTGTACTTTAGTGTTCTTGACCACTTCCGTGTTTCTAGGGATTACTGATTCTTCATTCCTCACTATTATCGTGGGTGCTCTCATGCTAATAGACTTGGCTTCCCAAGGTCCTGTAAACTGAGGTAATTCTTGTAAAGAATTGGACTCAAAACCTGTGTGTTCACTCAGTTGCTCTTCCTCTACATCATCGTGGATAGAGGGAATGTCTTGGGGAAATTGTTCCTGCAAGTTGTCTATTTCTTGAATAGGAGGATGGGTTCCTTGTCCTTTTCTCCACTTTTGTTCTTGTATTTCTCTTAGAAATTCATGTGAATACGTATGTATGGAAGACAGGTTATCTTCACTTTCTATATTTGGTACTTAAGACAGGGATGGTGCATTAATTTCCTGTGTCTCCGAGGTAATAGGGTTCCTATGCTGATTCTTTTTCTCCTTGCTATTGATCAAGTATTCTAACCTCTCCAGTAGTCCTTGAAAGTGCATCAAGTTTTGCCATGTTGTTCCAATTAAGATAACGCGAGGCTTGAAACATAGTTTGTGCTAATTCTACCATCTTCATGCAAAGTTTATTCCTCTCAATTTCTAAATCAGCTCGTGGGTAATTCTTGCTCATTTCAGCTATCTGGGGTCCTTCTTTTAGTCTAGCATGATATGCACGAAACATCATGTCTAGGTTTTCTGGTATGGGTTCCGCTAAAATTGATCCTGATCTCTGAGCTAAGTTCTCCTGATTAGATTCTTGAGAAGTCAATTCTAGGATTTTAGCTCTCGATTCTTTTAAAATACCTTCCAATTCAGTTATCTTTTTACTCCATTTTCTCTTAATTCTTTCTCTAGAGTCTTTCCATGATTTCATCTTTTTACTGCTAGATTCTTCAACTTCACTGGTTCCAGCTACTTTCTTAGGATTAAGCTGTTGATTTTGTAAGAGTGCCTGGGCTCTCGTTATCGCTTGGATAGTCACATATGTAGGGTTAGATCCATCTGCATTATGTACAATACCTATCACATTGATCGGTGTAACTTTTGAAGCATTTGTAGGGTTCTTGGGACAATCTTTGATGATATGCTCTTTACCACATTCGGCACAAAAGCCTTGTATGTTATAGTATTGTGAATGTCCCGCTATCAGAGGATGTGGACAATCCTTTATGAAATGATCTCCTTGGCACCTAAAGCATGGTCCTCTAGGGCCCTGTGGTCTTGGCTGTCTCAATTGGGGCCGTGGATTAGGGTTGGCATACATCACATTAGCATAGTCGGGCTCCCAACTCGGTTCCAATGGTGGACTATCGTATTGATATGTTTCCACATGTTTCGGTGACTCCATGTAATATGCGGGTGGACTATCTACATGAGTAGAGTTAAAACTATTTGAGTTCGGGTCACTTTCTGTGATCAAGGGTGATGAAGGTACTAAAGCCCTATTGAGGTTTTCTTCTGCAGCAGCATATTTGACTGAGATGACATTAGCTGGTGGGGTGCCTGCTGAGCTAAAGCAGGTTGAGGTCTCTATTGATTTTGATAAGGATAGTTTTGAGGAGGCCTATAGTAATGAGGCTGAGCATTGTACTGACCTTGATACCTACCTGGTTGCAGGTATGCTTGTGGGTAGTTCTGTCGTACTTCTTGTTTGTTGTATGGGCAGTCCTAAGCCGTATGATTCGTGTATTGTCTCTCAATTGTACAGAATTGGCCACTAGGGTTGGCTTGTGGTTGACTTGCATTGGGACACACATTTGCCATATGATCACCACCACAGGTGTAACAACACTTGTTTGTTGTCAACCTAGGCATCTGTTTACTAGAAACTCCTAGTTTCTCGGCCACTTTTCCTGCTAGGTCTTCTATCAAGCTGGACAGTTTGCTAGAGATGAACAATTTGAGTCCTTATAGACCTTTGAGAGTTCCAACTCGTCTGCAAGGTTGTCCTCAATGTCTATACAAATTCTTACACATTGCTCTAGCGTTCTGGGTTCCTTCAAGTACACATAGGAGTGTAGTTTAGGGATCAAGAGACCATCTAAGAACAATGAAACTTGCTTGGCTTGTGAGGGTAATTCTTGCATCGGACATCTTTCAACATATTGTCTAAACCTATGTTCTGCAAGTTTGACTGTTTCCTAAGGGGTCTGTTTGAAACTATGAATCAACGAAGACGTATCATGCCTGATTCCACTTTTAGAGAATTTTGTGATGAATGACTCTAACAAGTGATGGATATCTCTAAATTGCCTTTGTTGCAATGGTTGGAACCAAGTTAAATCCGTGTTCTTTAACGTTAGCCCAAATGCATTGTATTGCATAAACATGTCTTCTACTTGCTCCACTCGTAGCACTTGCTTAAATTCTGCAACATGGTCGTAGGGATCTCCTGTCCCATCAAAGTAGTTTTTCATGGACTTTACTAGTTGAGTGGGTCTTAGTACCCTTGGGTGTTCGCGTGGTCTAGGTAGAGGAAAATCATCTCTACCACCTGGTATTCTAGGTTCCCTTTGTCTTTCCACTCTATCGGTGTCCATGGTGGTTCTATCTCTCCCTATGGGATGAGTGAAACTTACTTCCAGTCTCTCTTTGTTATTCTCTCTTTGATTACCATGGGCTGATGATGTTCCAACACCTTGATGGCTCATGTTTACATTTGTTCGAGATGGGGGGAAGAATAAATCACCTCTCCATGTGTAGGTATTTCTCGCATGATCTGGTACCACAAATACTCATTCTGAAGTCTCATCTAGGTATACAACCTTTCTAGGTGTATCTGGGTCCTTAAACTCATAAATCATGATGGAGCCTACCTCACTAGGTTGTTCCATTCTGTACCTCCAAAATGCTTCATTTATCTCTTTGTTTACGAATAATTCTATGCTTCTATTATCCTGAGGGATCCACTCAGGGATTAGTACTCTTGTTAGTACAGATTTCCCTCAAGGTGTCCTAGGTTCTTCTCCTACTGGTTCTTTTCCTTGGGCTCTCGCTTCCGTTTCTAACTGAATTACACCAAAATCATTGGTATTATTTGGCTAAGTACTTATGATGTACATTGTTCCCTCTTTGTCTAAGTATGCGTCTCTCTCAAATTTCACCACTTGACATTCCAATCCAATGGGTTGATCAAGGTTGCACAATTGCACCACTTGTCTTCGCAAACCATCCTCATAGGTGCGAGCACCTAAGCGGTTGGTTTGGACAAATTCTAATTGAGTTCTATAGGGTCCTTTGGTTTTTTCCAAATATGCAATGTTTAACCCTCCTTCTGGTCTTTCCGTGCTAAAAGCCATTTCCGATTCACTCGTATCTGAGCTCAACTCGTAACGATAGCTATTCAATTCTTGAGCCCACAAATGTGCAGTAGTTCTTACACTTGCTTCTAATGATCTAAGGCTTCGTCGGTTTGACTTACCTATATGCTTGCCCGATCTAAGGTTCATGAATTTACTTCCTGGTTCTCTTTGATCGACAATGTTTCTTTGTTCTTTATTGCTTGGTTCTTTTTGAATTCCTTTAAGTTCTTGTCTTGTCTCAATGTATACGTCAGGAATCGACTTTCCGTGGTACTTTTGAGTTCTCGTTCCGTCAAACTTTAATTCTTTCCTTTAGGTTTTCGTATCACACACTTTTACTGTAGTCTTGGACTTGAAAAAAAGTTAAGTCTCTTGAACTTGATCGTTCCTATCGTCTTTCTAATTTAATCCACAATGCTACCGTTTAGCCTAAGCTAATAATTGACTGAGGGGGTTGAGTATTCTTCCAACCTCATGTCAACTGCTTTGAGTGCTCTGTTGCCCAAGAAATCGCACTTCCCAAGCCTGCGCTCTTCACTGCCTTGCTTTAATTGCCCTTGATAGCCCTTGCTAGACCTGTAGAAATCCAATGTTTAGACCAATTTTTCAAATTGAAGATCAAGCACTTGAATATATACACCTTTTAGGCCCCTCCCCTTATGGCCAAATTTTAATGCCCCCTGGCTTTTCTAGTCCCAACAATAGTCAACCTCAAATTATCTTATCTAAAAACAACATCTTCTTTTTGAAAAAAATAGTTGAGGTCATGTAGTACTCGTACTAAAGAGCTTTCTAACGAGCTATAAAGCTCAAAAAATGGACTTCAGATGAAAAAGATATGAGCATTCAGGCCCTCGAGGGTAAAATTTGACAATTAGATTTTTTTTCAAATATGAGCTAAAGGGTCTCCTATGAGCTTAGTCACCCAAAAATTTTCTCAAATTGGCCTCAATTTTTCCCAAAAAATGAATCCCTAATTTTTGCGTTTGGGGTGGACAATCGCGATGGTTTGGGACAATCGTGATGGTCTGGGACCGTCGCGATGGCTCAGGTGAACCATCACGATGGCTCAGGTGAACCGTCGCGATGGCTCAGGTGAACCATCGCCATGGCGTGGTACAATCGCGATGGTCCGAGGGTGTGAGGCGTCGCGATGGTCCAAATTATGAGCAATCACGATGGTCTAAGTGAAGCATCACAATGGTCTAAAGTGAAGCGTTGCAATGGTCTCGTTGGCAAGCAATCACGATGGCATTGGTCAACGGTCAATGCAACCGTCATGATGGCGTGACTCCATCGCAATGGTCACAGGGCGCGATGGCTTGAGCCAATCGCGATGGTCCAACTTTGAGGCATCGCGATGGCGTACATGGGACAGTCGCGATGGTCTATCTTGATACGTGGAAGATGAGTTGTCGCGATGGCGTGAGCCAATCGCAATGTCATGGGATCGACGGGATCATCGCGATGGTCAATGACCGTCGCGATGGTGTGAGACCGTCGCGATGATCCGGCCGATCCATCGCGATGGTGTAGCCAATCACGATGGTGTGACACAATTGCCTAGCATGAGCCCATCGCGATGGTCCACCAAAATGCAAATTTTTGAAATGCGTTTGTGGATTCGTGTATGCGCTAGTGTCGCCTACCTTGTGGTGTACTCGCTTACCAAAAATGCCGAACTTGGCAGACCATCGCGATGGTCTAACACACATGGTAGATTCTGATAGAAAGTGGATTTTTTACCTTTTGGAAGCTTTCCTGCTGCTCTGGAGCACTGTACCTACAAGAAAACTCAAAAACACAGATGCACATGCAAGCACAAAAGCTCTCTCTCTCTCTCGCATGCACAAACGAGGGGAAATGAGGAGAATGGGTGGATATGGTGAATTTTTTGAATTTTTTGGAGTGGAAGAAGATGATGCGGTGGTGAAGAAGGAGTGTAGGGGAGATGAGAAACACAAAAAACTAATTCAAAACAACAACAAAAACTGAAATTTTTACCTTCCAATTCCACTTCTTGCTATACTCTTACCATCGCACATTCGTCCTAGACTCGATCCCCGACAATGGCGCCAAATTTGGTGTTGTGCTAGCACAATGGTGAGAACCGCATTAAGAAGCTCCACCTCCTTAATGTCAATCTGCGGAAGAGATAGGAGTGATATGAAGATCGTGAATGTGAGATGAAGTGAGAGTGAAGGTGAGAAGCATAAAAATGCACACACACATACACACACACATGTAACATACAAGAAAGACATAATGGAAGGTAGGAAAATAGACTCTATTGCTCAAGATCTCAATTACAAGATCAAGCTCACTCTAACTCATACAAGTCTACACCAGCTACACTAACTGTTGCAGAGCTAAAGAGCGCACAAAGCAGAGAAAAAAGACGGGCCCCAAAATTTTTCCGATTTGGACACACAATTTTTTGTAACATAACCACTTTTGTATATATTTTCCGTTGTAAATGCACTAGAGGAGTCCTCTAGATGCATCCCCTCAGAAGATTAGTGAATTACCCATGTACATTAGTAGGAAGTTAGCATTTTAGTGAATAGAGTGCCGGTCTCTTGTGTGAAAGGACCAAACTTAGGGCACTAGTATATAAGTCAAAAGTGACTCATTGTAAAGGACTGCTGGTCATTGTGAAGAAGAGCACTTCTGAAATTTCGAGTTTGCCTCTTTCATGCTGATTTTGATCTTCATTTTGCTCATGTATGTGTGTGTGATGCTTGCAATGCAAGTGTAGGACTGTTGTCTACCCCTTCCCCCTTGTTTTGAGTGGCTGTAGTGCGTGCGTAAGCTAGGAGAAGCAAAAAACGCGGGTGTTAGTAGTTCCCGTAATTCACTGTTTCTGCCATAACTTGCAGCAGAGTGGTCAGAATTGAGTGAAACTACTACCGTTGGATTCGTCTCGGCGAGAGCTTCGAAACGAGTACCCTATTGCCTATGTTCGGAGTTCTGGGCTGGGAGAAAACCTCAAAAAACCAAAACTGCTGAAAAGAGGCTTGCGGCAACACTTCCAGTTTTTCAGTAGGTGTGGGTAGTATTAGTCTTTTCTCATGCTTGGATAGCTAACTCACTTCATTTTCCATCACGTGTGCACATGTCTTCATACACTTGGTAAGTCACTCCTTCGGATTGATAATTAAATGTGTGAAAAGAACTCCACTATATGCACTTGTATGGCAATCGAGGTATAGTCTCATTGGTACAAGTCCTTGAGCCATTGCGAGTCAAGTACACACGTTTTTGGCGCCGTTGCCGGGGAAGTACTTCACCAAGGTGCCTTCGTGATAGTTAGAGAGCAAGTGTGATCGAATCGTACTTGTAGAGGTGAATTTGTCCATTGACGAGTAGTATTCCATTTCAGCACTTGTCACTTCTCATCCTTGAGGTGTGTGTGATAAGTTTTAGGTTTAAGTGTAGGAGGAGGGAAGAGAAGGAGGAGTTAGAGTTAGGTTAGAAGGAGAGGAAGAGTGAGGAAAAGAGGAGTAGGAGTAGGTCAAAATCCTCAGAAAATCTCCAAAAATTCAAAAATTTTAAGTTCAGTCAAAAAAAAGTATAAAAACCAAAAAATTTGGCTCATTTGACACTTCACAGTGTTCTAGTATCGTTTGCAAGCAGCGACCAGTGTCGTGGACTTGGTATCGTGGCATTCAGGCTGTTAAAGCTAGGCTTTGAGCTCACATTGCACTCAATACAGTATCAAGGTAAACATTCTCTCAATTCACCTGCCAAAAACACTTTAAAATTGATCAAACAAGTGATTAAAAATTTGCGCAGTATCGCGGGGGGAAAAAACTGATTTCTCTGTTATCTTTTTGGGTGGTACAGAGGTCTAGGAAGGAAGAGGAGAGTGAGGAGAACAAGGGGGTAAAAAAAAGTTTGAGAAAAACCTTACTTTTGGCTTGAGTATCGCGATCGGTTGAATTTTGGTATCGCGATACCAAAATTCCCTTGTATCGCGACACTCGCCATCAGTGTCGTATCGCTTGATACCTGCTTTGGTATCGCGACACCATTCTGGTATCGCGACACTGAGTCGGTATCGCGACCGCACTCGATCTCTGGTATCGTATCGTCCGATACTAATACTTGGTATCGCGACACCATTGTGGTGTCGTATCGCCTAAGTTTCTAGTATCGCGACCTCACTTTACCGAGTGGTATCGTATCGTTTGATACGGTGGTATCGCGACACTACCCTGGTATCGCGACACTACTTTAGTATCGCGATCGTGCCCTCACAAGTGTCGTATCGTCAGGTGCTTATCTTGGTATCGCGACACCGTAGTGGTATCGTATCGCCAAGAGTAGTATCGCGATCGCTCTTCCTGCGGTAGTATCGTAACGTCTCCTGCCCAGGATCGTATCGCGACACCACATTGAGATCGTATCGCCTCTAACTCTAGTATCGTAACGTCTACTTTGCCGGTATCGTATCGTGGTGTCCCCAGTGGAGTATCGCGACACTATATCTGGTATCGTATCGTCTGGCACTAAAGCCTGGTATCGCGACACCAGACTGATATCGTATCGTCTAGGTGTCTGGTATCGTATCGTTTGGAGCTCTGATATCGTATCGCC
Source organism: Ceratopteris richardii (assembly GCA_020310875.1). Taxonomy (NCBI): domain Eukaryota; kingdom Viridiplantae; phylum Streptophyta; class Polypodiopsida; order Polypodiales; family Pteridaceae; genus Ceratopteris; species Ceratopteris richardii. Next base: position 142,331,948 of record CM035412.1, read on the forward strand.
GAGAGCAGTATCGCCAAGTGTGGTATCGCCCAGAAGTGAACCCTTCTTTTGGCAAACAACTGAATCACTGGTAGAGCTGTCCAAAGTGAATCTAAGCAGCATAAAGAGAGGCTTCAGAGAGTGAATGAACTTGAGGTCAGGAAGAGTTCTAGGTAGTAGAAGGAGTGTCATATCCTCAGTAGGAAGTACAGCCCAGACTGGTCATCACTCAGTCTACTTAGAAACTTCCAGTGACTTGGAAGAGGAGTTACTGATGGCTTCAGAAGACATGCAAGGACCTACACCAACAGGAAACTTCATGACTACTGTTGAAGGAGACTACCGTACCTCCTTACAATATGTGTCCACTAATGCCCAGGAGATTCCAATCTACCTGGATGGCTTAAACAGGTCTGTCGCCAGGATGGCAACTGCCCAAAATGTTGCCATCATACCACGACCAGCTGTCAAATACGAGGGAGGTGCTTACATTGACAAAATGGGTCACATTTACCTAGTAACTGAATTTCCTGAGAGGATCAATGAAAGAGGAGAGTTTATGGATCCCGACAACTCTGAAGAGTTAGTGACAACCCCCAGAGGCAGGTCACAAGTATCACGGGTCTTGAGAGGAGACTTGATACCTCAAGACGACTACTTATTGGAAGTCTACATGATTCACGGAGCAGACTTATTGCTTCAAACTGACGTACCTGTTCAAGGAATAGGAGAGAGTCCCATGACATTCTATGAGTTGAAAGACCCAGATGACGAAACTAGACTCACTTACCTAGATAAGAATCAAAGAAGATATTGGCCTGTAGGTGTCCTAGACAGGGCTCGGCTGAGATATATGGGTGCGCCTGTATTTCCTCAGAGGGAGCAGGCAACTACCTCGCAGAATCCTTTTGGAAATTAACAAGAAACGGAACATACCACATCAGGACAGACCAGTCAAAGAAGTGTGCCCAACCGTACTCATGTACAGTTTGCAACTCCAGGAGTGCACACACACAATCAGACCCACACGGGGATGGGGAACCATTTCCGACCACCGATCAGACCACGACCACCTGTGGGAGGGCAGCCAGGAATGCCTCCATTACGACCAGCTGCCCCAGTCTTCCCTGTAATGCCCAGACCGCCTGAACCAATGAGGAGATTGAGACCAATCCAAGTGGCTAAGTGTATGAGAAATCACTATGATGGACTAGGGGAACCATACGATCATATTGCCGAATTTAAACAAGTTCTAAGAGCAGAACAAGTAGAGGACTTCTTTGTGCAGTATGAGTCTTTTGGACTCACCCTCACAGGAACAACTCTAACTTGGTTCCAACCTCTAGATCCCAATCAATTTGGAAACATGGAGCAATTCTTTCAAGAATTCATTGGAGAATTTACAAAGAGAGGGATTAAGCACAATTCTGCATCTTTGATCCATAGCTTCAAACAAAACCCTAAGGAAACCGTGAAGACTGCTGCCCGAAGATTCAATCAATACGTGGATAGATGCCCAATGGCTGAGAGACCGACTCAACAAAAGATGATTTCATTGTTTTTAGATGGACTCTCTAACGGGACCCTCAGAACCCTAGTGTATGTAAAGAGGCTACAAACATTGAGTGAGTGTCTTCAAGAGTGCATCGACTTGGAAGATAACCTCGCTGAGGACCTCAAAGGTACTACCGACCTCACAAAATCAGAAGACTCGAGAAGCACGGTTATGTCTAATTCTAGTAATGTGGAAGAACTAGCGGAACTATTAGCAAAGAAGCTGGGAGTCCAAGGACAGAGAGCTTACCAATATCCCGCTCAAAGAGTGCCTATGTTGAGGAGGTGTAACTTATGTGGAGGAGAACATCCCACACACTTGTGTGCCAGAGGAGGAGCCGGTGCACAACCAATGTATCCACACAACAGACAGCAACAACAAGGGACTTCTTCATACTGCCACATCGAGCAAAAATATACCACTCACACAACTGAGAACTGTCCCTTTAATAGGCAATCACGACCTGTCAATCCACCCCAATACCGACCTTATGGATACCCACCTAGAGAGCTTGGTAGGGAGATGCCTAGATACAACCCGTATCCGGTAGGAGCACAGAGACAATACGAGCAAGCACCGTATCCACCACCACAACCAGTGTTGGGACCCCAATTGTCACAACCTCAACAAGTTGTACCTGTGAAGTATACTCAACCGGAAGAAAACTTGGAAAGAGCCATAATACCAGCTTCAATAGCGATCAATGTAGAATCAACCAACCAAGGGTATGAACCTCCACCAGGAGAGTACTATCCATATGAAGTCAACATGATGGAATATGAACCAGCATATGACGTGGCCTATTATGGATATGAAGGATTTGATCAAACTTATGGAGCGGAAACTGCAACGTTAATGTATACAATGCCCAAGGCACAACAACCATTGAGACCTCCCATTAGACCACCAGTGCAGAGAGGACCGTGTTATAGATGCGGAGGGGATCACTTCATTCGGGAGTGCCCTCGACCTTACAACCCTCCACCACCCAGGATTTGGGAAGGATATTGTAGTGATTGTGGGAAAGAACATCTTTTTAGAGATTGCCCTAAGAACCCTACAAAAACTCAAGTTCCTGCACCAATCAATGTAATAGAGGTCATAGAAGAATCTGGAAGTGAAAAGGAGTACACTGTACCGCTGAAAGCTATTACTAGAGCTCAAGCAAAACAACAAAAAGGAAAACAACCGGAAGAGAAACTAGAGAACAATAAAACAGGAGACGCTAACACTCAGATAGTCGAGGATTCAGAGAACTCATGTGAGAATGCCCAAAACACCAAAGTACAAAAATGGAAAGAAAGACGGGAAAAGCTCAAAGAGAAATGGGCAAGAAATAAGAGCCAAGACAGCAAGAAACAAGCGAAAGATTCTAGAAAGCATAGTACACAAAAAACACATAAGGAGATCTCTGAAACACCACCAACTAGCTCAGAGGAAAAGAAGTAAGGATCAATTCTAGCTGATCCAAAACCCGAGGATTTGGACATGTGGCTAAAAGCATACCAAGCTAGAATCACAATGGGACCAAACCTAGAGCAACATGAAAGACTCTACCCGCAAGGGGAATTAGAGAAAGAAAGACTGGCGATATGTAAAAAACTCATAGAAGTAGCACAGGCGACTCTAGAAAAGACCATCCCAATGTTGCCTGAAACAAGGATCGCACAGGAATTATATGAAGAGCGCTTCCAACCTAAGGATAAGGAACCTAGAAGGGAAGATGATCAAAATGAACGAATGAAAATTCAAGAAGAACAGGTATCCATAATACCCGACCTAGAAGAAGATTGGTCCAAAGACTTGTGGAAAAGAATTAGAGAAGAGCAATGGAAAAAGGATGGAATCAGTCCACCTCCTTTTGAGGAAATAGTTGGAGAAGATAGTCATCATGATCATAACCTGGAGGAAGCATATGAGGAAGTGTCAAGGTTTGATAAAGGAAGAGAGGAAACCATGAGCATTTCAACGCTGCCTAACTACATGGGAGAATATGAAAGAGAGTCTATAATAATACGAGCACCCACAGTGCATGGGAAAGGAAAAGGAAATTCAGAAGAGAGTTCACACAACCTAACAGAACTTAAGAAAACGAAGGTGCAATGCAAATTGACGGTGGAAGAGTTGCTTCAACTTAGACCACATCTATGGAGACAACTAGCAAATCAGATAGAGCCACCAGTAGAGAAAGGAGAAATAAAAGGACAGGAAAAAGAAAACCACTCCACAATACAAGTTCCAGTTGATAAAGTAGGAGAATTTAGCGAAGGAGATGAAGGTAATACGTGCTTACCTGTCACCTACAATGGGTACATGACCAAGGCCATCTTAGACACAGGAGCTGGAGTAGGAATTGCAACGAGGGAAATTTGGGAAAAGTAGGGAAAACCAGCCTTACGACCCACTCGCATGAAGCTACAATTAGCAGACGGTCATGTAGAGAAACCCCTAGGAATATTGGAAGGAATTAGGTTAACCACGTGTGGAGTGGAATTTGAACACACATTGGCCATATGTAAGTTCGGAAAAGCAAACAATTACGAAATGATATTGGGACGACCATTCATGCGACAGATGCGAGTAGTACAAGATTGGGGCAGAGATTCATTATATCTCCAACATCAAGGGAACACCACCAAGATAAACCTGCACACATTCGCTTATCGGGATGTCCCTCCATTACAATGGAATCCAGTCCACAAAGAGGAAGATGACCTATCCATTCACAGTGCTGGATCAAGTGACCAATCTTGGATGCACGAGGATGCCCAGTTGTGGATGTGCAAAGAAGCTAAGAAGGAGGAGTGCAAAAAACAAATGTGGCCAATAGGGCACCCTAATTATCGATCGATAGAAGACCCCGACTATATGCCTCAAATTTTTTCAGATGAACTCTTCGAACCACATGGCTGGATGGAAATCCTAGCCACATTAGACGTTTGTGTGAATGAGGAAGTCTTGACGATGAATGACTGTATAGACGAGGAAGGATATGACGTGAACCTCTACATGGTTGTCCTCCAAGAAGTAGAAGCAGGAGAAATTGTAGAGGAAGAAGAGAAAGAAGAATACGAAAGCATAGAAATGGAACCAGAGTTCGACTCTGAAGAACAATATTTAGAAACCATGCAAGAAGAATCAAAAGAAAGACCAACAAAAGTCTTAGCAATCGAAACCATCCCTAGAGAGGACACGAGTAAAGGGGAACCTGAACCAGACCACTTCGAAGTTCCAGGACATTTTAAAAGATACGAAGTAGAGGAAAGAAAAGTAGCCATTCAAATGCCTAAACGAGAGGCCCGGGATGGAGAAGCCTATGATAACAAGGAACAAACCAAGAAGGTTGTCGTAACGATAGAAAACGGAGAAGAGAGATGCACGTATATTGGAAAAGATGTATAAGAAGAAGAAGAAGAGAAACTCATACACCTCATCCGAGAATATCGAGATGTATTTGCTTGGACGTACAAAGACCTCAAGGGTGTAGAACCTAGCATATGCGCTCATCGAATCCCTATGACAGCAGATGCAAAACCTTCTAAACAACGCCCTTACACGTATAATGAAGTTTATGCAGCGAAAATAAAGGAAGAAATTGACAAATTACTAGCGGCAGGATTCATATACGAGATAGAACACACAGAATGGGTATCGCCACTAGTAGTAGTGCCCAAGAAAAACGGAAAGCTAAGGGTGTGTATCAACTTAAAAAAAGTAAATGCAGCAACTATACGCGACAGTTTCCCTTTACCCATCACAGACCATCTTTTGGAAAGAGTTGCCGGCAAGGAGGTCTATAGCTTCTTGGATGGATTCTCTGGTTATAACCAAGTAGCTATCGCAACTGAGGACCAGCATAAAACCGCATTCGCGACTGAATGGGGAATCTATGCATTTAGAGTGATGCCTTTCGGGCTCACAAATGCGCCAGCCACCTTCCAACGACTGATGTGTCATGTTTTCAAAGAATTTCTGAGAAAAAGCATGGAAGTATACGTAGATGATCCTTGCACATACTCAAATCAACGACCAGATCACATACCGGAACTGCGGAAAATATTCAACAAATGTAGGCAGTATAGAGTCTGCTTAAACCCAGAAAAATGTGTCTTCATGGTAAGACAAGGAAAAATACTAGGACACATAGTCTCAAGAAATGGAATATCTACAGATGAGGATAAGATTAAAGTCATATTGGACTTACCAAGACCCAAGAATGCGAAAGAAGTACAAGCCTTTATGGGACATTGTGGATATTACCGTAGGTTCATTCACATGTATGCCATAATAGCTAAACCCTTATACGGTCTATTGACTCAGTTTACTTGGACAGACGAGTGTGAGAAGGCATTCAACGAGCTTAAAAAGAGGCTGAGTACAGCCCCAATTCTAAAATCACCCAATTGGAACAAGCCTTTTCATATTCATGTTGATGCTTCGAACTATGCAATTGGATGTATCCTAGCTCAACCGGCGGATGAAGGAAAGCTTGACCATCCAATCGCTTATGCGAGTAGACAATTAAACCAAGCCGAAAGAAATTACACGACTACAGAAAGAGAAGGCTTAGGAATGGTCTACGCAGTGAAGAAGTTTAGACATTACCTCTTAGCCAACAAGTTCAAATTCTTCATAGACCATCAAGCTTTGTTGTATCTAGTCAATAAGCCTTGCAACACAGGGAGACTAGTACGATGGTTCTTGTTACTAATGGAGTTTGACTTTGAGGTGGTAGTCAAAAAAGGAAACACACATGTGAGAGCAGACCACCTTTCTAGGTTAAAACACGGAGAGCCACCTAGCGGAGTACCCGATGATTTACCAGATGCTTATCTGTTTAATCTAGAAGTATGTCCGAAGTGGGCAGAAAAATTGACCCCTATACTTACGCATGGCCCTCAACATCCAATTAACAGAAATGGCAAAAAAGAAATTCTTCAAACAAGGAATTTACACATTGTTGCTGGAAGCGTATATTATAAGGAACCTAACGGAGTTTTATTGAGATGTGTCGAGGAGGATGAACAGAAGCAACTAATTCAGCAAGCACACATAAACAAGTGGAAAACCCATCAAGGAATGCATGGAACAATACGAGAATTAAAAAGATTAGGCGTGTATTGGCCTGATATGTCCAAGGACGTTCACGAGCATGTAAGTAATTGTGTGGAATGCAAAGAAATTAGCTCAGAGGATCATGTGTCCTTACCTTTTTCTACCATAGCGCCTAATTGGAGTAAATCATTAGTGCAATTCCTCAAAACGAAAGAGCACGAAATAGGAGCTAGTCTAGCAAGAAAGCGATCCTTAGAAGAAATGAGCCAGGATTATGTGATAATGGGGAAACAACTGTTTCGAAGAGGAAAAGACAATCAACTCAGACTATGCGTGCATGAAGGGGAATACCTTCCCATATTAGACATGGCACATGCAGGAGCTGCGGGAGGACATTTTTCAGCAGATAGAACGGTCAAGATGATTCTCTTTGCAGGCTTGTGGTGGCCAACTCTACATATGGATGCGGAGACATATGTGAGAAGTTGCGAAACATGCCAGAGAGCAAAATATCCCATTAGAAGAGATGACATGCCTTTAAGACCAATGGTTTGTGCGAGAGCATTCACCAAGTGGGGAATTGACTTCATAGGACCTATCAACCCACCTGCAAAAGGATCACATGCGGAGTACATCATAGTAGCCACCGACTACTTGACAAAGTGGGTAGAAGCAAAAGCCACTCGAAAAAATGATGCTCAAACCACAGCAAAGTTTCTCTTTGAACACATTTTCACACGATTTGGACTACCGATCGAGATAGTGAGTGATCGAGGAACCCATTTCCTAAACGAAGTCATTGAATCGCTAATGAATGAATTTCTAGTAATCCACAAAAAATCAGCCCCATACCATCCTCAAGCCAACGGACAGGCTGAAAGTTCCAACAAAGTACTATGTACTGTTTTGACAAAGATTGTCAATAATGGAAGGTCAGATTGGGACAAACAATTGCATCACGCAATTTGGGCCTTCCGAGTGGCATATAAAACGGCCATTGGAGCTACACCTTTCAACCTAGTGTATGGGCAGAATGCAATTTTGCCAATTGACTTCTTAGTGCCTACATTAAAAGTAGCCCAGCAAAATGAGTGGAACGGTCATGAATTGTCTCAGCAATTAGATCAAATTGAAAAGCTGCACGAGACTAGATTGCAAGCGGTAGCAGGCATCTATGCTGCTAAACGGAGACAAAAGGCATACTATGACTCACATATTAAAGATAAGGGACTAAAAGAAGGCGACTTAGTCCTAGTATACACCCTAAAACAGCACGCAAAGAAGCTCCAAAAACGCGGATATGGTCCCCTGATCATAAATCGAATCTCCACTAGTGGTGCAGTCAATCTCGCCACACTAGACGGAGACATTCTTCCCAATTACATCAGTGGATGCCGAGTGAAACGATTCATGGATCCTCTGACCGATGAAATGCTAGCTAGATTGTTGGGAGCTCAAAATAGGAAGACGGAAGAAGAACGAATTCGAGAGGAAGCCCGACAAGAAGCCCTAGAACGCATTAGAAAACGCAAGGAGTGGATCAGGCAAAGAGATGAACGTTATCTCCAAGGAGAAGTGCCCATCCCTATGGCAAACTACCAGGTCAAAAATAGTGACGCCACGGGTATATGTAAAACACAACCTTACCTAAACCTAGGGATTGGTCAGACGGAGTATAAATTGATAGACGCATTGATAGACTCAGGAGCAGGCCTTAGCTGCATGCGAAGGAGGATAGTGAACGAATTGCAATTGGAATTGAATCCCACAAAAGCCAAACTAAGAGGAATTGGAGGTCACACCCTAGACTGTATTGGAACAACTAATGTGTCCCTCCACATAGGGAATTCCTCCATGGAACAAAGAGTCCTAGTATGTGAGGATAACGATTTAATGGAAGACTTCATTCTAGGACAAGACTGGATCATTGAAACAGAAGCATGTATCCATCTGGCTCAAGGATATATTTCAGCCACGATAGGGCATAAAGAGGTTTTCAGCTTGCTTGAAGAGAAACCATGTAACCAAGCCATGTCAATACCAAGATCAGAGGAAGTTCAAGAAGCGACGAAAGATAGTAGCGACTGTGCTCAACCCTCAGAAAGCAAATGCATAGAAACTGAAACTTTAATCATTCCGACATCCCCTGTAGTGTCGAAGCTACCCGAAGTAAATGAGAATCAGCCAACCATCGAGGAGACGCTCTATCCTAAACAGGCTCAAGGCCTCCAAAGATCGCACTATTGGAAACCAACAAGCAGATACTCGAACAGACCACCATCCAAATATATGTGGGTACGAAAGGAGCAGGTACAGAGTCAAAAACTGTCTACAAGCGCTTCTAAGAAAACGGACATCACCAAATCAGCTACAAAGAACTACAAACGAAAAGAACCAGTACAAGTATGGATTCCCAAGCCCCTGCTTGAAGCTCAAAGATCTCGACATCAGATATGGATTCCCAAAAAGGTCATACAAGCAGCTAAACAGCATGTGAAGACCAAAGAGGAAACACCACAGCAGACGAGGCAAAAGTCAACAACACATGTGAATCATCAGAGAGGATTGCCAAGAAAGGCCAAATTCAATCGGACAAGGGATAAGACAAATGGAACACGAGCAGCTGCACGAATAGAGAAAACCCAGCGACCTCTCTCAGTGTTCTCAAAATGGATCTGGAAACCAAAGCTACCACAAGGAGCAAGAGATCGAGGAGATAAAGCACCCGACTGCACTCATGTTGTGTCTGATGCACCCAAAGTATGCATGATAGGGCCACATTACAAGGCCAAGCATTCGACACAGGATGTACACTATCAAATTAGTGGTGCACGATCTCCAAAGTGAGACTAGATCTTAACTTTAAACCGATAGGAATGGACATACTATGTACATAAACTACGCTTCGGCTTTGGACTGACTTTTATGTTTTCTTTTCAGCGAAAAATATAAAAAATATATGAAAAATTCAGGTATTACCCTTCTCACACCCACGGGAAAGGGACGACACCATGCACTCGGAGCAATATCAAATTATTAATCAACACATGGAGGAGGATTTCTGGACAAAATATAGATACTAATTCATGCTCTATATTAAGTGCAGATGGCTTCTGAAGACTCTGAAGCTACAATCCAAGAGGAGGTCCAAGAATTTCCTCCCCAATGTCTTACGAAAGCTAAAGGACACTGGTTCAGAGATGAGCAGCCAGTGGAAGAGTATCTTTTCTTGGCCAACATAAAGATCATGGACACGGATCACCACTTTCCGATAATGTCCCATGACTTCAAGATATTACATGGAATGCCATCTACAATTGATATCCTGAAGAAAGCAAGAATTCACAAGTATTTTGAGCTACCCATCTACAAGCCGGACTTCCAACGATGTACCCAAGTCATGAACACCTTGAGACCAGCACTACATGACCCATTGGTGCCAGAAGCCAATGTGATGGATAAGAATGGCGAATGGGTAGTCATTCAGTTCTCCCACGACTTAATCAAAGAAGCTTTTGAGTGGGAGAAAGATGGTATCAACACGGCCAAAGAAGAAATTCGTGGAGCAAATACTAGAACCTTTGTCGACATTAATAGAGTGGATATTGAAGAGGAGGTCAGGTTGATTCATCAACATTTTTGTTTTCCAAGTATGAACAGATACACGGCCCCTCAAAAAATTATTGTCCAATTATTGTCTCATGCCACAAAACAGATCGGCAATCAGGTAAATCTCACACCATACGTGCAGGAAAGATTGTTCGAGGCCAAGAAGAAGTGGGAGAATAAAAAATTCCTTAATGGAACCACTGCCCTCACAATCATGATTTACCATGCATTGCGCATGCGAGAGTACTTGAGGGAGATGCCATCTTCAATGGAGCTGGCTCAATATGTCAAGAGTGCTACAGTACCCAAACAAAAGAAAAGGACTAAACAAGCAGAAGAAACAGAAACAAGTTCGCAACCGCGGATGAGAGGAACCATGAGAGGTACAAAGCGGCCTAGAGAAGTTCTGCAGAAAGAAGAAGAAGCACCACAACCAAAGAGAGTACATGTGCTGCCTACCACCACCACTCAAGTACCCAGGAAAATTACGGAAGAAGACTTAACTCAAGCACTGGAGGAGACTCACAAGTATACAGAAGGGCAAATCAATCTCCCAGTGCAAGGTCATCATTATCAACAGACCGCAACAGTTCAAAAACCCAAAAGAAAACTTACTAAGGTACACAGGTATCGGGAGATTGGGCTAGACAATTCAAGTTCAGGATCCGACGCCCAAGAAAAGCAAACTACATCGTTACTGGATGTAGATATTAAAAGTGAATCAAAAGATGATGGCCAGTGGGCCGAATTAAATGAAGTCAATTATGACGAAGCCCAAGCCGACAACAAAGAAAAAGATCAATCATCGCTGGCAGAACAGAATCCAACCACAGAGAAGACAGAAGAAGAAGGGCAAAACACTATGCAAGCGAAGGATGCCTCCATGACCCACATAGAGGAGGACAAAACTGATAATGAGGTGCATGCAAGGATATCTGAGGACAAGCCTCAAGAAGAAGAGAAAGAAGACGAAGAACCCTTCACACCACTAAGGGTTGTGGCAGAACCATCCCCTCTGGATGTAACATTTCAAGGGAGTGCCACGAAAGTTCGTAAAACGGTCGAAAAGGAAGCAGAAGTTACTATACAACTACAGGTCCGACAACCACACAAAGAATTGATCCATGTAGCACAGGGACAAGATGTACAAACAGGAGAAACACCGGACATAACAAAGACATGGTTGAATGTAGATATAGCTCAGCTCAAGCCGGTGGTGCAGGATATGATCCGCACTGCACTCGACACTCAACAACTGATGCTTGATGCTGATGAAGATTACGACCAGGCCATGCTCGACAAACAAAAGCTTCAGAAAGAAGGTATGCATTTGGCAAAGACCTTATCTAAAGTAGAAGCTCAGGTGTTGAAGAAAAAGGAGAAGATAAAAACAACCAAAACACAATGCAAAACATTAGAAAAGGAGAATGCCCACCTGAAAGAGCAAGTATTGGAGCTGACGAAGAAACTGGAAGTAACGGAAAAAGAGAAAACAAGAATACAGACTCGTAGCAAAGTACTCGAGTCACAGCTCAAGGTGAGCATGGAAGAAGCAGACCAACTCAGGGACAGAAACAAAGAGCTAATGACAGCTCTCCTCAGTGATCAACCATCGACAGATCTTGACAAAACAAATGAGGACATAAAAGACATGGAAGCAAAGTTGACCAAGATGGCAGATCAGCTCAAACAGGAGCAAGAGACAGTTGCAGAATGGGAACAGAAATATATGAATGATACTGCAGCTCTAGGAAAGAAATGGAAAAAAGCCGAGAAAGATTATTTCCGACAGTGCAAGGAAGACACAGATCACATGCATATCGTGGCACAGGAATTAATCAAACATCAAGAAAAACTTACCAAGGCTGAAGAGGAGCTCAAGAATAAAGATGACATCATTAAACGGCTGCAGGAGCAGATTGAGCTAAAAGAGAAACAAGGGACACCAGTAGTTCCTCCAGAAACCACAGCTACTGTGGAGGAAGAGGTACGTCCTCTCTCTCCTCCCTTGTATCATTCACCACTAAGGGCGGAAAAGGAGGTTCCACTAGAACCTAACACACGCGACATTGCAGAATTGAGCAGACCAGAAAGGGCACTACTGGTGTCCCAGCTCACTGCTGATTTTGAAGATCAAATAATACAAATTATGAAAGAAGCTCGAATAGACAATAAACAGCTAGATCAAATTTTGAAGCCCTTCAATGTACCATATGGTCTACTTAAAGAACAGACGCGCGTGTATATAAAGACTACCACGAATAAAGATCCGGACCCCAACCTTCAATTCCAGCATGACACTTTCAAGTATACTCAAGAGGAATTTGAGAAGGCGGATCCCATATGGCGAAGGAAAATTTTGGAAAAGAATCCGACTTTGCGGGTACAGTGGGAAGCATCACCCTATGCGCTTCAGGTAAATCCATCATTTTGTCCTGTACCCCGCAGACGCTCGTGGACGCAATTTTGGGAAGCACAGCGTCAAGGCTCCATCAATAACCAGTGGCTAAATTACCCATTACTACCTAGTCCGCCACATAATTATCTACCCATTGAAGAATATATGGTAAAGACAATGGAATTCTGGATTGCCAAATATGCCACAGTGCCGGACTTAGCAGTCAAGATGACAAATAAAATATTTAGCATGCTCATTACAATGTTAAAAGTTTTCCAGCACGCGAAGTATACATTTTTGAATTTCATTGGCATTACGCAAGGATCGGAAGCTCTCATTTTTGATTTATCAACCATCCCGAGCCGACTAACCATCATGGCATACTACTCACGCCTTATGTTTTTGCCATCAACATATATGCAGACTTTCGAAGAAGCATTCTTCACCGGCTTCTTTGAAATAGATTCGGAGATTTTTGTAAAAATGACTTCCAATTTAAATGCAAGGCTGGTGGCCTATGAAAGAAGCTTTTTTGCTGATCATCGACAGGCGCCCGAAGACGGAGTGAAGTCAAAGCAATGGAAGGAATTCATGATATGTCATGCAAATCTGCTGAACCAACGAGAGCAAACCGCCATTCAAACATACACGCGTCGCCTCACAAAGCCTGTCGAGGACGACAGAGTTCAGGAGGAGGGACGTGTAGAGGGACAATCAAGCAAGAAGAAAAGAAGAAGAAAATCAAAGTCCAAAACTATTCATTAAGAAGAGAAAAAGAACATATCTCTGCAGGAAGCCCCGCAGGGGCGCAACATCCATCTCTGCACAGAGCCCCGCAGGGGCACGCACCAGGCTACAAAGCTAAACCCTAGGGTCCCGAGTCATGGACTTTTCAAACATCAGAGTAGGACCAAAAGTAAGAAAGGGGTAGAGGCTGAAAAGTTGAAGAGGGTGACTAAGAACATCACATTCCTAGTCACTGGTGGCGTGCGTGGCAACCCGAGTCAACAGGCAAGACAACTACATCGGGCTCTCGAGTAGTAGAGCCTGAATCAAGAAGGCCATCGAATCTGCATGTCTGTTTAACTGCAGACAATACTGACCAAGGGGAGCGTGCGGAGAAAAGCAAGATCAAGAATCAGGCAACACAGCCCAAGGGACGCGTTCGCGAAGCAAAGTCTGTCAAGGGACGACAGAGACGAAGAGGGGGAGAGTGTTGCAGAGCTAAAGAGCGCACAAAGCAGAGAAAAAAGACGGGCCCCAAAATTTTTCCGATTTGGACACACAATTTTTTGTAACATAACCACTTTTGTATATATTTTCCGTTGTAAATGCACTAGAGGAGTCCTCTAGATGCATCCCCTCAGAAGATTAGTGAATTACCCATGTACATTAGTAGGAAGTTAGCATTTTAGTGAATAAAGTGCCGGTCTCTTGTGTGAAAGGACCAAACTTAGGGCACTAGTATATAAGTCAAAAGTGACTCATTGTAAAGGACTGCTGGTCATTGTGAAGAAGAGCACTTCTGAAATTTCGAGTTTGCCTCTTTCATGCTGATTTTGATCTTCATTTTGCTCATGTATGTGTGTGTGATGCTTGCAATGCAAGTGTAGGACTGTTGTCTACCCCTTCCCCCTTGTTTTGAGTGGCTGTAGTGCGTGCGTAAGCTAGGAGAAGCAAAAAACGCGGGTGTTAGTAGTTCTCATAATTCACTGTTTTTGCCATAACTTGCAGCAGAGTGGTCAGAATTGAGTGAAACTACTACCGTTGGATTCGTCTCGGCGAGAGCTTCGAAACGAGTACCCTATTGCCTATGTTCGGAGTTTTGGGCTGGGAGAAAACCTCAAAAAACCAAAACTGCTGAAAAGAGGCTTGCGGCAACACTTCCAGTTTTTCAGTAGGTGTGGGTAGTATTAGTCTTTTCTCATGCTTGGATAGCTAACTCACTTCATTTTCCATCACGTGTGCACATGTCTTCATACACTTGGTAAGTCACTCCTTCGGATTGATAATTAAATGTGTGAAAAGAACTCCACTATATGCACTTGTATGGCAATCGAGGTATAGTCTCATTGGTACAAGTCCTTGAGCCATTGCGACTCAAGTACACACTAACCAACCTCAAAAATGAGCTCTCTAGCTCTTTTTATAGTTTTTAGACTAGTTTTGACCAGTTTCACATCTAGTGATCGGCATAGTTAAAAAATAGGTTCTAGGTGCTATTTGAAAGGGTAAACGAGATCCAAAAATAACCAAAATCGATAGGCTCGTTCTACCTAAGCTCCTCAAGCTCAAGGACTCTTGGCCTTGCACAAAATGGAGCTACGAATTACAAAAGTGGTTGTTCTATGTTACATAAGGTACAAAAGTGATAAAAATCATTGTTGGGAGTTTTGAAAAGTATTTATAAAACATATTTCTTTGAAAAATGATCCGTCTAGCTCCCCACTACTTCGTTGTGCTTTGCCTTCACATACTGCCATATCGTCTATGCCTCTGACTACTGCCAACACAAACGTTTCCTACTCTCTGACTCTTGATCTCCACTCATTGGGGTTTGTTGCATTATCATAGGCCTTGCATATAACTAGTAGCAGAGAAAGCACCCAATAATTATTTGGAAAGGAATTTTTCACCATCGCCCCTTTCCAACTTCTAGTCCTCTAGTTGCTGCTTCAATTTTCCCCTTTGTACTTCTTGATTTGCATCCACTGGGGTTTGCTTCATTCATTTGGCCAGTGACTTTTCTTCCCTTGTATCTAATTTTAGCTTGATGTGCACCCTTACAGGGCTTCGAGCAGAGGGTAACATTATTCTTTTAGCTCAATGATTTGTTAACTTTTTCCATGATCTTATTCTTCTTCTCCTTCTTCTTTTCCAGTTGGATTCTCCCTCCACACATATGTACATGTTTTTGTTCACTAGTACAAGTGACTCAAGATTTACTATAGGTCTAGCAGAGCTTGATTGATGGAGAGTGTGAATCTCCAAAAGAACAAGCTATCCTTGATTTTAGAGCACCTTTATATCAACAACAACTCAAAACCTTTACCAATTTGGAGGATCAATACTCAATGATCAAAATCTTGAACTAACTGTGAAGAGAGTCACTACTTCTGAAAGTCTACTGCACATAACTCACTCATTTATTGATCAAATGTGTAACGTTCTTGATAAAACTTTGTATAAGGTGCCTCCTAATTTTTGCACACCTTATCCAACTTAAATCATCTCAAAAGATTCAGTAGATCTTGAGAAATGACTCAAATAGTTCACCTATGTCTGAAATTTTTCTCCTGAATAGTCGATTCAGACACCTGCAACTTATAACACATAGTTCTTCCAAACTAGAACCCGTTTATGCAAATGATTTTAGCCATAGATAACTTACCTTCCAATAAAAGATTTTGACTCCTCATTTGTGCAAAATTTTACACTGCTTATTGAGAACTGATCAATTCTTTGACCATCGAGATTGCACCTGTTTTAGAAGACATTGAACACTTCTTCACATACAAATGTTCCTACACATAATTCTCTCAGCCTGTTTACAATTAGGCTCTCAAACTTTAACAATAGACTCATTAGCTATGGAAAATAGACATCTACAAAAGGATTCTTGAAAAGATCAAGCATAGAAGGAGAACACAGCAAAATATCGGGTGCAACTTTTTCTTCTACTCAGAAAACTTTACATTTGAATGATGAGAGAGTTCTTCCTCACTTCTCATGTGTCTAATGACTATTATAACTTCTAATTCTTGTCATCTCATCCTCTCTCATTCTTGCCCCGACCTTTTACTTGTATATATAGGTATATATGTACAAGCTCATGACTAAAACAAAGGTATAAGGGAGCTAGCTATAGTTTAATGTACATATGTATACAAGTCTTCATTTCTTGAATATGTTCTATCTTCACTCTTAATTTGTTGATCTTTTATTCTTCCTTTGAATTCAAGTCTTTATCCAAAACATCAATTGGTTGTTGACTTGCACCAACAGCTCCTGCCCAATCATCAAGTGAGGTTTTCTCTATCTTCTTTATACCTACCATGTCTTTAAATCTTTGTAGCTTTGGTCTATGCAAGCTTTTGGTTAGCATATCTGCAATCTAATCTTTTGTTGAAGTATGTATGACTTCAATCTCCTTATCAATCACCTCTCTCTTAGAAAATGATATTGAATATCAATGTGTTTAGTCATGGCATGAAAAACAGGGTTAGCAGCTAGATACAATGAACTCATGTTATCTCCATGAATAGTGGGTGTACTCTAAATGATGTCAAAACTCTTCATAAGAGTTCTTAACCATATGACTTCCTTTGAAGCTTCAACCATACCTTTATACTCTGCCTCTGTAGATGATAAAGCAACTATGTGTTGCTTCTTAGAACACCAAGAGATTAACTTATCTCCCACATAACACAAGTATCCATATTTTGATCTTCTATCATCAGGATTACCCGCCCAATCTGTATCACTATATATCTTGATGTTTGTATGTGATGTAAAACCATAATACAAACCTTCTTTGAGTGTACCCTTAATGTACCCCAACACTCTTTGTCCTGCAACCCAATGTTCTTTCCTAGGACAATGCATGAATTGAGACAACACTCCAACTGCGTA
The DNA here is from genome assembly GCA_020310875.1 of Ceratopteris richardii. NCBI lineage: Eukaryota > Viridiplantae > Streptophyta > Polypodiopsida > Polypodiales > Pteridaceae > Ceratopteris > Ceratopteris richardii. The sequence goes on from CM035412.1 coordinate 142,349,176, forward strand.
TGACAAATCAGGCCTAGTTAATGTAGCATAGATAAGACTACCAACCAGACTTTGATATCACTTCATATCCTTGGATTCTTCTCCTCCATATCTGCTCAATTTGTGATTTACCTCCATTGGAGTAGGAGCTACCCTGCAATCATCCATTTTAAACTTGATCAACAAGTTCTCAAAATACCTTTCTTGAGTAACATACACTCCATGTTGAGTGTATGAGATCTCCATGCCTAGGAAATATGAAAAGTCTCCCAAGTCACTAATCTTGAACTCTTTCTCCATTTGCTTCTTGAGGCTTTGTATGCCCTTCTCATCTGTACCTGTAAGAATTATGTCATCAACATATATGCACATGTAAATGAATCCATCATCACTTGCTTTGATAAACAAGCTACTATCTGCTTTGGATACTTGAAAACCAAGTTCCTTCAAGAACTTCACAAGTCTATAATTCCATGCCCTTGGGGCCTACTTCAAACCATACAAAGCTCTCTTGAGCTTACATGCATATTCTAAATACCTTTTCTCGGTGAATCCTTCTGGTTGCTCCATGAAAACATCATCTAAAATATAACCATTTAGAAAGGCATTTTTCTCATCTAATTGACATAATCTCCAACCTTTACATGCAGCAATGGCTATGAGTGTTCTGATGGTTGTCGTCTTTGCCACAGGACTATAGGTCTCATCATAGTCTATACCATATGTTTGAGCATACCCTTTCACAACAAGTCTAGCTTTATACCTAAACACACTTCCATCTGCATACCTCTTTGTCTTGTAGACCCATTTGCATCCAATGATATTCTGACTATTTAGTTTAGGAACCAAATCCCAAGTCTCATTTTCTATTAATACATCATACTCTTCCTGCATAGCTTTGTCCCATTTTTCCTTAACTTTTGCCTCTTCATATGTAGAAGGGTCTTCATCTGCTTTCACCATGTAAGCATAGTCTTTAGTAGTCAAGAAAGAAGTGTCATAGCTATACCTTGTAGGTTGCCATTTGTGTCTTGATGACCTTCTGAGTTCTCCACTTCTTGAAGTTTTTGGTTCATCACATTCTGGATCAAATCTTGGCACTTCTTCAACTTCAACTTGTACTTCATTGTTCTCTTCTTCATCAAATATATGAAACTTTGATTTACCTTTCTTTTGATGCACAGTTTCTTCATCACGTGCATGACTATTGATTATACCTGCAAACTAAGTAACTTGCTCATCAAATGTAACACCCTTTGATACAATGGAATTGCTTTATGGATGGACTCCACAACCTATAACCCATCTGCTTGTCATCATATCCAATGAACACATACTTTTCAGCTTTAGGTTCCAATTTATGCCTCAACTGAGATGGCACATATGCATAAGCCAAACATCAAAATACTTTGCAATGATCTAAGGTAGGTCTTTTACCCCACCATGCCTCATATGGTGTCATACCCTACAAAGCTTTACATGGTAATCTATTGACCAAATATGTAGCTGTATTTACAGCCTCAACCCACAAATAATTTGGACAATTTTTCTCCTTCATCATGGATCTTGCAAACTCAACAAGAGTTCTATTCCTTCTTTCTGCTACACCATTTTGTGGAGGAGAGTACCTGCAAGTAACCTCGCTCTTTACCTTCATTCCATAAGTAATCATTGAACTCATTAGAGAAATACTCTCCCCCTCCATCTGACCTTAGTCTCTTCAACTTCTGACCTGTGATTCTTTCTGCATACACATGATAATGTTTGAATGTATTAAATACCTCTGATTTATCTTTGATCACATAGATAGTGATCCACCTAGTAGCATCATCAACATAAATAACATAATATCTTGAACCATTTATACTCAGATCCTTTGATGGTCCCCACACATCTATGTGTATCAATTCAAGCTTCTGTGAATACATAAATCCATGCTTATTGTATGATTGCTTATGAGCCTTACCTAATTGACATGCCTCACATCTGTATGTCATATGTTGACCTGCAACATTAGGCAATCCAAGCACTGAACCATTGTTAACCATATCTTTAATACCTCTTTCATTGAAATGTCCAAGCCTCTTATGCCAAAGATCTAACTCAGAGATCTTATGTCCTCCATAAGTGAACAAGGCATGACCAAAATTACCTTGAATCGTCAATGTGAAAAGTCTTCCTTCTTTCTTCCCTGAAACAATTTGTTTATACCCATTGCTAGGGTCTTCCACAAAAACTCCATCATTAGTGAACCTTACTTCATAACCTTATCAGATTTTTCCTACACTTATCAGATTCTTTGGAATTGTAGGAACATACAAGACCTTACTCAGAAGAGTACTTCCATCCTTGGCCTTCACTGATCCAATTGACTTCACATTGTGCTTTGTATTATCACCTATTTGAACTATATGATTAGTTACCTTATTCTCCAAATCAGTCATCAAGGCTATGTTACCACTCAGATGATTGCTACACCCTGAGTCAATGTAGAAGATTCTTTGATCTTCACTTTGTCTTTCACAAGTTGCATTCATAATCAAGGTTGAATCCTCCTTCTGATTTGAAGCATAATTGTAGTAGGTATTGTTGTAGGATTGACTTTGGAAACCTCTACCTGAATTTCTTCCAAAGTAACCTCTACTACCTCTACCCTTGAAATTTCCTCTTTGGTTTCTACCACCTCTTCCTCTTGAATTAAAGTTCTGATTATATCCTCCATTATTCTGAGTATTATGCCAACAATCATGAGCTAAGTGATTTGTCTTACCACAAATCCAGTAAGCTTTGGCTCCATCTTTATTGCTTCTGCCTCTTCCTCTACCTTTGCCACCTCTTCTTCCTCTTAGGAAGTTGCATTAGGGAAAAAAGTGAACCCTGCATGGGCCTTATAAGAATCCCTAATTTTTAGGGATTAAAATTAATCATGTCTGGTATTCAAGAAGAAAAAAAACCACGTGGTATTTAATTTAAAATCATTAGTTTGAAAATGCCATATTTGAGTTCACAGTTGGGATGAATTTGTGGCTATTGAGAGCCCTACGATGAATTCGTTGCACGGACGAGATCAATAGTTTGTCTCTGGCACAACATGACAAAATAGTGATCATAGTGCATAATTGTTGTGGCTATCTTGAACCGTTAGATATTTCGTATGGACGGACACGATTAGCGTGCATTGCTCTGGCAGAAAACGACAAGATAGGGAATGTTTAAGAGGCTGAAAATGAGGAGAGAGACTACACAACATGAATTTTACGGACTGTTCGATCTTGCTTAATGGACGCACAAGATTGGCATCCGCGTGTCTAACAGAAAAGGACAAAATAGAAGTCATATCAATCATGATTGCTATGTAAAAGGAAGAGAGAGAGTATGGTATAGACATTCTCAACAAATCTACACCATTCGATGCATATGAATCGGAGGTCTCACGTTCAAATGTGCTTCTGCGTGACTTGAAGGCCGTTGGATTAAAAGTAGATCCAAGAGTAGTAATCCAAAGATTCCCAATCCTCTAGAGGGATAATCTCAAGCATTGGATCAAAACATCATCGAATGATGCACAACCAAAGGCGCATTTTCTCTCCCTTTCAAACTCAACCATTGGATTTTCTCCATACCCAACAATGCAAATTCAACTCCGATGGCAAAGTTTGAATTTTGTGGGTCCTTAAAACCACTTACAAAGAAAATACTACTTTTGTCACCACATTTTGGTTGTTTTGACTAGCCCAAATCAAGTGAAACCTAGATCTAGCCTACTTGACTGAGGCCCTGGACTATGGCCACCACCCTCCTCTCATTGGTCCATCACTAATCACCCCTTAATCTAAAAGGCCCATGCAGGGTTCACTTTTTCCCCTAATGGGCTTAGCTAGTTCTACCTTCATCTTCATTTGCTTGTTGCTTGCCTTTGCTATTCTTCTTCTTATCCTTTGAATACATTGCTTCACCTGCACTCTTATCAACATCACCTTTAACATCCTGCTCAAAAGTTAGCATGTGTCCTAGCAACTGATTTAAATCAGGAGTGAAATGATCTGGTGACAATTCAGTAGACAAAATGAATGGCTTCCATTTCTCATCTCCTCTCAAGCCTGTGAGGATTTGCCTTACCAATTTATCCTACTCTATATCTTCATCAACTGCTCCTAATGCATCTGCAATGTCCTTCATCCTTGTTACATAATCAGAAATGGATTGAGAGGCCTTCTTCTTGAATGTGGTAAACTCTGCCCATAAAGATGCGTTCCTTGACTTTGTAGTATTTTGGAAATGCTCCTCCAAAGCATTCCATATATCACTTGCACTTTCAAGACCTCTAATATGAGGTTGCAAGTAGTCATTGACTCTCATATAGATAATGCTCCTTGCTTGAGCATCCTTCTTCATCCAAGTCTTCAAATCTAAGAGTTCATCCCTAGTTGAAACACTAAGATCTCTCAATTGTGGTTTTTCTTCTTCTCCTGTAATGTAACCTATCAAATCTTTGCTCATGAGATGCGGTTCCATCCTCATTGACCATGCTAGATAGTTTTCTCTATCCAATTTCTATATCTGAAGAGAATCTCCCATCCTTTCTTCACCTATGTATTAAATTCTTCAACCTTTATGAGGAATAAGTGTACCTTTACTTCGAATGGAGTTCCTTTCGATCTTCTTGATAGCTTCACGCCTCCTTCTCAAGCTTTCACTTCAAACTTTCACCTTTTGTTAATCTCCAAAAGAACAAGCTATCCTTGATGTTAGAGCACCTCTATATCAAGAACAACTCAAAACCTTTACCAATTTGGAGGATCAATACTCAGTTATCAAAATCTTGAACTAACTGTGAAGAAAGTCACTACTTCAGAAAGTCTGCTGCACATAACTCACTCATTTACTGATCAGATGTGTAAAGTTTTTTATAAAACTTTGTACAAGATGTCGGAATAATGTTGGCACACCTTCTCCAACTTAAATCATCTCAAAAGATTTAGTAGATCTTGAGAAATGACTCAAACAATTCACCTATGTCTGAAATTGTTCTCTTGAATAGTCGATTCAGGCACCTGCAACTTCTAACACATAGTTCTCCCAAACTAGAACCCGTTTAAGCAAATGCTTTTAGCCATAGATGGCTTACCTTCCAACTTAGATTTTGACTCCTCATTTGTGCAAAACTTTACACTGTGCACTGAGAATTGATCAATTCTTTGACCATCGAGATTGCACCTATTTTAGAAGACACTGAACACTTCTTCACATACAAATGTTCCTACACATATATCTCTCAACCTGTTTACAATTAGGTTCTCAAACTTTAACCATAGACTCATTAACTATGGAATTAGACATCTACAAAAGATCAAGCATAGAAGGAGAACATAGCAAAATATCGGGTGCAACTTTTTCTTCTACTAAAAAACTTTACATCTGAATGATGAGAGAGTTCCTCCTCACTTCTCATGTGTCTAATGACTATTCTAACTTCTAATTCTTGTCATCTGATCCTCTCTCATTCTGGCCCCGACTTTTTACTTGTATATATAGGCATTTATGTACAAGCTCATGACTAAAACAAAGGTATAAGTGAGCTAGCTATAGTTTAATGTACATATGTATACAAGTCTTCATTTCCTGAATATGTTCTATCTTGACTATTCATTTGTTGATCTTTTCTTCTTCATTTGACTTCAAGTCTTTATCCAAAACATCAATTGGTGGTTGACTTGCACCAACATTGATAGGGTATTTTTTTTCAAGTTTTTGTGATATAGTCAATTTTTTGCATCAAAGTATTTATTCACTAGCCATAGCTAAAAGCAATGATGTAATTCATATGTTGTCTATTGAGGATAAGTTGGATGCTACTAATTACCCACTATGTATCACAGCTCCGACAAGAATGGTTCCCACGGAGGAGATGGAGCACATGTTCTTGTGAGTACAAGTACTCATGACTTCCAGATACCAACCCATGGAAGTTTGGGTTGAGGCTTGCTATGTTGGCTGCATTTTTCCAAACTAAGAATTATGGGGTCTTACAAACCCTATATTCAATAATGGTGGATATTGCGATTGCTGCTAGTCAAGTCAATTGGGCAACGATTATTTTTTTTTATGGCTAAAGAAGTATGATGACCGTGCCATCCAACCAAAAAGGTACAACAACTTGATACAAAGATAGGCATCTTGTTATCTTTGTTGATTCTAGCTGTGCCTCTTCTTGCACTATGTATATTTGAATTAGTAGACAAATCAATTTTTTTGCGAGCTCAGAAGCGACCAGACAAAAGACCAGTTTAGGATGATATTGATCTTTTGAATGCTAAAAAGGAGCTCGAGTACATATTTTGCAAGAGGCCCTTTGTCATTCTGAGGAGGAGAGAGTCTGACAAATGCAAGAACAAACAAAGGGAGAAACACAATGGAAACACCAAGAGGAGTTGGCTCCCACTATTGAGGTAGAACAATGTCGGAGAGCTACTGAAGATGAAGTTGAACAACGACGGCAAGAGGAGCAGAAACAAGAGAAACAACAACAACAATAACAACAACAAAAACAACAACAACAACAACAAACATGAAAACCTCTAGTATCTCAACCAACAACTTCTCACAGGAAAAACAGATCAGTTCTCAGAGAATAGGTGGTCTACAAGAACTATTAATTCTCCTACATTTAACAAAAGATGTCCAGATCCTTGGAAGACAATTCGATCGAGTTCAAATACCTATGATTGGATGTTCATCCATCATCTATCCTTGGTTCATGAAGGATTTCCACATTAATCAAGCACAATTGCAGATGTGTCTCGATTGTTGATAGTATGCTCCTTATAGATGGAAAAGGATGAGCAAGCTCAAAATATTATCCAAGCATAAATGGAGTAGATGCATGCAGAATTATTGCTATTGAAGCAACAAAATACAGAGCTATAAGATGCTTTTGTTGGCCATGTGTTGCAGAGCTAAAGAGCGCACAAAGCAGAGAAAAAAGACGGGCCCCAAAATTTTTCCGATTTGGACTACATATTTTTGTATCATATTCATTCTTGTAATATATTTCCCCTTGTAAAGGCACTAGAGGAGTCCTCTAGATGCATTCCCACAGGAGAATAGAAGCTTACCCATGTAAAATAGTAGGAAATTAGCTCTTAGTGAATAAAGTTCCGGTCACTTGTGTGAAAGGACCATTTTTAGGGCACTAGTATATAAGTCAAATGTGACTCTTTGTAGAAGACTTTTTGCCATTGTGAGAAGAGAGAGCACAGAAATTCGAATTTGTGTCTTCTTCCCTCTTCATCTTCTTCTTCGTGAGCTTGTATGCATGTGTAGTGCTTGGAAAGAGTGCTTGTGAGTGTGATCTATCCTTGAGAGTGTTTCTTTGCTGTAGGAAAGGTGTGTGCGAGGTGTAGGAAGTGCTGAAGCGTAGGAAAGTATTTTCGCGATTCTGTATTTCTGTCATAACTTGAGGTAGGAGCGTCGGAATTGAGTGAAACCACTACCATTGGATGCGTCTTCTCGACAGCTTCGAAACGCATATGCTATTTGCTATGTTTAGAGCTCGGAGCTAGGAGAAAAGTCCAAAATACTGACGGCTGCTGCACCAAGTATCGTTTCGTCTTGACCTACTGTTGAAGCTTGTTAGGATAAGCATTTACCTCATTTTCACTCTTGAGTAGTTCATTTGCATTGACCATTACGCATTTGCATGTCTTCATACACTCGGCTAGGTTAGTATACTCTTCGGATTGATAAATTAAAAGCGTGTATCCCCACTATATGCACTTGTGAGGGGATTGAGGTACAGTCTCTTTCTCCGCAAGTCCCTAAGTTGAAGCTTAGGTCAACACACTTTTTGGCGCCGTTGCCTGGGAATGACGAATCAAACCGAGGCATTCGCGTGATGGTAAGTAGCTTTTTGCTTTGAAGAACTTGGAGGAGCGGAAATCTTCTCTTCTTTGGTAAGTCAATTTCAGCCGCACTTGCTACTTTTCATTCTTGGAGTGTGTGTAGTGAGTTGATAGATTAGGGAAGTGAGTAGAAGAAGTAGAATAGGAGTGAGTGGAGAGTAGAGTAGGAGTGAGTGGAGAGTAGAGTAGGTTTTAGTGTTGTTCAAAAATTTTCCTTTTTTTGTAAGCTAGGAATTTCCAAGTATAAAAGCCAAAAAAGTTCCATTTTTCAATTCACTTGTTGAACAAGTATCGTGGAGAGAGCAATCGGGTATCATGAGAGTTGCAGAGATCGTGGGCGAGTATATAGGTGACCTAGAGCTTTGCAAAGCAAGGGAAAGTGAGAAAGGTGTTGAAAGAGCATCCGAGGTGAGTCTGCTAGGTGTTAATCCTCTTACATCATTCATAAAAATCACTTTCAGTCAAAAAACGATCTGCGCTGAGTATCGTTTGGGCTTTCAGGGGGCTAAAAATTGTTGGTGGATTGATACAGTGGGTGAGGGTAAGAGAGAAGAGCTAAGTGAGCAAGGGGGAAACATCAAATCTCAAAAACATTAGCAAAAATTGGAAGTTGGGTCAAGTATCGTCTTTGCTCCCACGGTTGAAGATCGCGATACTTGTCAAGTATAGTGGACTCCTGTGGTCGAGTATCGCGATATTTCCCAAATATCGGTATCGTCTCGATCAGAGATCGTTTGAGCCCAAAGATCATGTATCGTTGGCTCAAGTATCGTGTTCGAGAGATCGCGATACTTGCCAAAGATCGTTGATCATTGAGGTCAAAGATCGGTATCGATTCGGTGAGATATCGTTTTGGCCAAGTATCGGTATCGTCTGGTTTCCAGTGATCGCGATACCTCACAAGTATCGTGTATCGTTGCGGTCAGCGATCGTTTTGCCAAAGATCGTTACGTGAGAGATCGTGTATCGTCGGGTCAATAGAGATCGCGATACTGATCAAAGGTCGTGTATCGTCAGTGGCAAGTATCGTCTAAGTGAAATATCGTGTATCGTGGCCTGAAGATCGCGATACTTGTGAAGTATCGTGTATCGTTTATCCAAGTGTCGTAGAGACAGAGATCGTGTATCGTTTTGGTCAAGTATCGTGTATCGCGTCTCAGAGATCGCGATACTTACCAGCGATCGCGTATCGTTTTGAGCCAAGTATCGTCGATCGAGTATCGTATTGACCAAAGATCGTGGAGTCCAGAGATCGTTTTGCCAAAGATCGTTTGGGGAAGTATCGTGTATCGTGTATCGTTTTCACTCAGGTATCGTGTATCGTGTCCATCAAGTATCGTCTGGGCGGAGATCGCTTTTCAGCGATCGTTTCAACCAAGTATCGTCTATCAGCGATCGTTTCACCCAAGTGTCGTTTGTCAGCGATCGTTTTCTCAGAGGTCGTGAGAGTCAAGTATCGTGACTTGAAATTTTCTTTCAGTCACTTTCCAGCCTAAGTTTTTCCTAGACTTCTAAGCCATAACTTAGAACTCTAGAGGCTAAAGGTGGACCAGAATTGATCAGAGCTCTTAAGTGAATGAACCTGAGATCAGGAAGAACCCTAGGAAGCCGAAGAAGTGTAATTTCCTCCGTAGGGAGTGTAGCTGAACCAAGCAACCGTTCACACTATTCTGAGACCTCTAGTGAGTCAGAAGGAGAAATCCCCATGGCTTCAGAGGATATGCAAAACACTGTGCCCATGATTGGCCAGATGTCCATCATTGAGGGCGAATACAGAACTTCCTTAGAATATGTGAGCACTAACCACAATGAGATACCTATCTATTTGGATGGTCTAAACAGATCAGTGGCCAGACTAAGGAAGGCTTCAGAGGCCTACATAGTGCCAAGACCAGCAGTCAAGTATATAGGAGGACTGTACATGGATAAACAAGACATTCAATACGTGGTCACAGAACACCCTGAAATCATTAATGAGCGTGGTGAGGAAAATAATACCTCGAGCTTAAATGGATATGGAACTGAGGAACAAGTGACTACTCCTAGAGGGAAATCAACAATTACTAAAGTTTGGAGAGGAGACTTAGTTCCCCAGGATGACACTCTAATAGATGTGTATTTGATCAACAGGATGGAGCACCTGCTCAGAGCCCATTCCTCTATTTGGGAAGCTGCTCCTAATCCAGTTACCATCTATGAGTTACGAGATCCTGAATTTTCCACCATCATTACATATTTGGACAAAGACCACAGAAGGTATTGGCCAGTCACTGAATTAGAGAGAGCTGAGCTGAAATATCAGAACATCCCAGTGTTCCCCCAAAGGGACCAAGCCACCACTTCACAGAACCCACATGGAACTTCCCAAAATGGTTCAAGTCAACATTCGGGACAAACACAACAAACTCAACAAACTCAGATCCCTGTCAGACCACATGTTCAATTCGCAATGCCTGCCACTAATCCTAATTATCGGCCACAACCAGCCATTGACCCAAGACATGGAGTTCATGCTCCAGTCAGACCACAGGTAGTACGAGGACCAGGCATACCAATAAGAAGACCCAATTACCCTGTAATGCCGAGACAACCTGAAGCAGGAAGGAGACTAAGACCGATTCAAGTGGCCAAGTGCATGAGAAATCATTATGATGGCTCGAGTGAACCCTATAATCACATAGCAGAATTTAAACAAGTAGTTAGAGCCGAGCAGGTAGATGACTTCATGATTCAATATGAGTCCTTTGGCCTTACCTTGTCAGACACAGCCCTGGCCCGGTTTCAGCCATTGGATCCAAATACCTTCCAGAACATGGATCAAGTGTATCAAGAAATGATTGAAGAATTTACCAAGTCTGGAATCAAGAACAATTCTTCGTCATTAATCCACAGCTTCAAACAGGTCCCGACTGAGTCAGTCAGATTGGCTGCCAGGAGATTCAAGCAGTATGTGGATAGATGCCCCGTAGAAGAGAGACCAACACAAAACAAGATGGTATCATTGTTTTTAGAAGGACTATTGAACGGAACCTTGAGGTCATTAGTATACGTGAAGAGAGTCCAAACTTTGCAAGAGTGTATGAAGGAATGTATAGACCTAGAGGATAACCTTGCAGAAGACTTGAAAATACCCCAAGGTAGTGTGAAAAGTGAAGAGTCGTCAAGTAGCACATCAAACCCTAAAAACAACGTAGAGGAAATTGCCGACTTGCTAGCAAAAAAACTGAATATGCAAGGACAGAGGAATTATCCCACCAATCCTATGAGAATGCCTATGCTTAGAAGATGTCTGCAGTGCGGAGGGGATCATCCTTCTCACTTGTGTAGTAGAGGAGTAGTCCCACCACCTGCCTATGCTCCTCATAGACCCTCTGTCCCCGGACCACTACAGTATTGCAGCATAGAGCAGAGGTACACAAACCATAGCACTGAGAACTGCCCTTACAATAGGCAAACCAGACCCACACAGCCTCATGTGAGACCATATGGATATCCGCAGAACCAGCAGGGAGGAGAAGCCTTTAGATATCCCTCATATCAGCCACAGGCACCAATGCCACGACCATACGCATACCAGGGATATACACAGCCTCAACCAGTGCTAGGACAACAACCGCCCCACCCTCAGAACGTTGTCCCAGTTAAGATAGCGCAACCAGAGGAAAACTTAGAAAGGGCCATAGTGCCAGCTACACCTTTGACTAGTAGTGAACCATATGACTCATTTTACGAACCTAGTCAAGGAACATACCCAGGTTATGAGAACTCAACACTGGAATATGGGCAACAATATGACCCATATGCTTATGGCATGGAGACACCAGAGAGTTCATACAACTACGAGCAAGATTATGTACCATTAATGTATACAGCTCCTAGAGCCACCATGCCACCTCGACCAATGAATAGACCGTCTGTACCTAGAGGACCATGCTACAGATGTGGAGGTGACCACTATATGAGAGAATGTACATTGCCAAACCCACCACCACCACAACGAAATTGGGAAGGTTACTGTAGCGATTGTGGAAAGGAACATCTTTTCAGAGATTGTCCTAAGAACCCGAACAAAATCACATCTAACGTACGGATTAACGTGATAGAAGTAATTGAATCGTCAGGGAGTGACAAAGAGTACACTATACCTTTAAAAGCCATAACAAGAGCAAAAGCTAGAGAAAACCCTGAAAAAACCGAAGAAAATAATCAAAGTGACAAAGAGGGAATTACACCCATCCCTCACAAAGTAGAAGACTCCAAAGAACCAGAAAAAAGTATCACCAGTAAACGATCCCAAAGATGGAAACAAAGAAGAGACAGGATAAAAGAAAAGAAATCCTTGCAAAAGAAGGAAAATGAAAAGAGTAAACAGAAATCAATAGAAGAAGCACAAGTGGAAGAAGAAAATAAAATGGAGGAAGAAAAGAAGGAGGTAGGATCGGTATTAGCAGACCCAATGCATGAAGAATTAGCCATGTGGATTCAGGCATACAAGGCGAGAATAAAAGCAGGACCTACCATAGAACAACATGAGAGAGAGTATCCGAGAGGCGACTTAGAGAAAGAAAGATTGGAAATCTGCAAAAAATTGATAGAAGTTGCCCAACAAACATTAGAAAAACCCGCATCACCTTTACCAAACAACCGAATTTGTGAAGAAAAATTCCAAGAGTGTCTAAACAATCAGGAAAAGCCTAAGGTAAATAGACCTCTGGATGATGAACTTGGTATTGAGAGAAAGGAAGGATCCATAGTCCCTGAAACAGAAGGAGATTGGACTAAGGATTTATGGGCGCGAGTTCAAGAGGACAAGTGGAAAAAAGTAGAGGGAATGGAACCGCCCTTTGAAGAATTGAAAGCAGAAAACGAAATAGAGGATTCAATACCTGAACTTAATTCAGAAGAAATTTTTCCAACGGATGCAAGTGACAAAGAAGCCGAAGACGATGTAAAGGAACTACCTAATTACACCGGGGAATACGAGCACAACTCAGAATTGTATCGCATTCCATCAATACAGAGACGAAAAACGAATCCATCAGTTCGAACATCGGAGATCATACAACGCCTTAGAGAGGTGAAAATCCCTTGTACCTTAACATTCGAAGAATTGCTAAAGGTAAAACCACATCTAAAAGAAAAATTGATCAATTAGTGGGAAGTCAAGGAAGAAAAGAAGGAGGTAGATGACGAAGTGAAAACGGTGAGAATTCCAGTGGATAAAGTAGGAGACTTTAGTGAAGGGGACGAAGGAAATACATGTCTACCAATCACCTATAGGGGTTACACAACCAAGGCCATACTAGATTCAGGAGCTGGTGTTGGCATTGCTACCAAAGAAATTTGGGAGAAATGGGGAAAACCAGCATTGAGACCAACACGTATGAAAATTCAGATGGCCGATGGACATACAGAAAGACCCTTAGGATTGTTGGAACGAGTAGTCTTCACTACGTGCGGAGTGGAATTCGAACATACTTTAGCAATATGTCACTTTGAAAGGCCAAGCAATTATGAAATGATCTTGGGAAGGCCATTCATGAGACAGCTAAAGGTCGTACAAGATTGGGGAAGAGATGCAGTGTACCTACAACACGCAGGAGTCACCACTAGGATCAACCTACATACGTACGCATATCAAGATGTACCACCTCTGCAATGGAATCAAATCCACAAAGAGGAAGACGATCAATCGATTCATAGTGCAGGTTCTAGTGACCAATCCTGGATGAACGAGGACACTCATCTATGGATATGCCAAGCTGCAAAAAAGGAAGAAGAGAGAAGAAAGAGTTGGCAGCAGAAACAAGGTGTAGAGAGATCGGTACAAGATCCAGCTTATATGCCACAAGTATTTCCAGACGAAGAATTCGAACCTCACGGTTGGATCGAAATCTTAGCCACCCTCGATGTTTGTGTAAACAAAGAAGTGGTAACTATGAACGAATGTATTGACGAGGAGGGTTATGACATTAGTCTGTATATGGTAGTCCTTCAGGAGGCAGAAGAAGGAGAAGTAATTGAGAAAGACTGTAAGGAGGACTACGAGAGCATTGAAATGGAACCAGAACCTATGGATCTAGGGATTAGCACCACCAACATGAACATCACTGCCAACGAACAACATAAGGATCTCACACAAAAGGAAGAATTGAAAGTTGAAAGGGAGTCAGAAGAAGAAGATAACAAGCTTCAAGACCAATTTGAGGTACCAGCTCATTTCAAAAAATACGAAGTAGAAGAGAGGAAGATTGCTATTCAAATGCCTAAAAGAGAGGCACAACCGGGAATAGCATATGATAATAAAGAGCAAACCAAGAAAATAGTTGTGACCATGGAAGGAGGAGAGGAACGATGTACTTTCATAGGACAGGATGTCTCAGCGGAAGAAGAGCGAGAGTTGATTCGACTCATAAGAGAATACCGGGATGTCTTCGCTTGGACCTATAAGGATTTAAAAGGAGTAGATCCTTCTATATGTGCACATAGAATCCCCATGACATCCGAAGCCAAACCTTCCAAACAGAGACCTTATACTTATAATGATGTGTATTCAGCCAAGATAAAAGAAGAGATAGATAAGTTGTTGGATGCTGGATTCATATACGAGATAGAACACACAGAATGGGTATCGCCATTAGTGGTAGTGCCCAAGAAAAATGGAAAATTGAGAGTGTGCATAAATCTAAAGAAGGTGAATGCAGCCACTATACGTGATAGCTACCCACTACCGATTACGGATCATCTATTGGAGAGGGTAGCATGTAAAGAGGTCTATAGCTTCCTAGATGGTTTCTCTGGATACAATCAGGTGGCTATCGCGACTGAGGACCAACACAAGACAGCATTTGCCACTGAATGGGGTGTGTATGCATTCAGAGTGATGCCCTTTGGACTCACTAATGCACCGGCTACCTTCCAACGATTAATGTGCCACATTTTCAAGGAATTTTTGAAAAAAAGCATGGAAGTGTATGTTGATGATCTTTGCACGTACTCCAATCAAAGACCCGATCACATACCGGAATTAAGGAAGATATTCAACAAATGTAGGCAGTATAGAGTCTGCTTAAACCCAGAAAAATGTGTCTTCATGGTAAGACAAGGAAAAATACTAGGACACATAGTCTCAAGAAATGGGATATCTACGGATGAGGACAAGATTAAAGTCATATTGGACTTACCAAGACCCAAAAATGTAAAGGAAGTACAAGCCTTTATGGGACATTGTGGATATTACCGTAGGTTTATTCACATGTATGCCATAATAGCCAAGCCCTTATACGGTCTACTGACTCAGTTCACTTGGACAGACGAGTGTGAGGAGGCCTTCAACGAGCTTAAAAAGAGGCTGAGTACAGCCCCAATTCTAAAATCACCCAACTGGAGTAAGCCTTTTCATATTCATGTTGATGCTTCGAACTATGCAATTGGATGTATCCTAGCTCAACCGGCTGATGAAGGAAAGCTTGATCATCCAATCGCTTATGCGAGTAGACAATTAAACCAAGCCGAAAGAAATTACACGACTACAGAAAGAGAGGGCTTAGGAATGGTTTATGCAGTAAAGAAGTTTAGACATTACCTCTTAGCCAACAAGTTCAAATTCTTCATAGACCATCAAGCTTTGTTGTATTTAGTCAATAAACCTTGTAGCACGGGAAGGTTGGTGCGATGGTTCTTGTTACTAATGGAGTTTGACTTTGAGGTAATAGTCAAAAAAGGAAACACACATGTGAGAGCAGACCATCTTTCTAGGTTAAAACACGGAGAGCCACCCAGCGGAGTTCCTGATGATCTGCCAGACACCTATCTTTTTAACCTGGAAGTATGTCCTCAATGGGCCGAAAAATTGATCCCAATACTCACACATGGACCTAAAGATGGGATCACGCCAAACCGAAAGCAAGATCTTTGGAGGACTAAAAACCTTCACATTATTGCTGGAAGTTTATACCACCAGGATTCAAGCGGACTACTGATGAGATGCGTAGAAGAAGATGAACAAAACATGTGGCTTCAGAAAGCGCACATAAATCAATGGAACACTCACTTGAACGCAATTGGAACATGGCAAACACTCAAGAGATTTGGCATATATTGGCCAACCATGCAACGAGATGCACATCATCATGTGTCAACCTGTTCAACCTGTCAAGAACAAATCCCAGATGAGAACTCTACGTTATGCTATTCTACAATAGCACCAAGGTGGAGCATGCCTTTAGTAAAGTTCTTGAAAACTCGAGAGTACCCTGATGAAGCTACCCTAGCAAGAAAACGTGCTCTTGAAGAGCAGAGCAAAGATTACGTCATCCTAGGAAAACAACTCTTTAAACGCGGGAAGGATAACCAGCTTCGATTGTGCATTCATGAAAGTGAATATCTCTCTGTATTAGAAATGGCACATGCAGGAGCTGCGGGAGGACATTTCTCAGCAGACAAAACGGTCAAGATGATTCTCTTTGCAGGCTTGTGGTGGCCAACTCTACATATGGATGCGGAGACATATGTGAGAAGCTGCGAAACATGCCAGAGAGCAAAATATCCATTTAGAAGAGATGACATGCCTTTAAGACCCATGGTTTGTGCGAGAGCATTTACCAAGTGGGGAATTGATTTCATAGGACCTATCAATCCACCTGCGAAAGGATCACATGCAGAGTACATCATAGTAGCCACCGACTACTTGACTAAGTGGGTAGAAGCAAAAGCCACTAGAAAGAATGATGCTCAAACCACAGCAAAATTTCTCTTTGAGCACATATTCACACGCTTTGGACTACCGATCGAGATAGTGAGTGATCGAGGAACGCATTTCTTAAACGAAGTCATTGAATCGCTAATGAATGAATTCTTAGTGATTCATAAAAAATCAGCCCCATACCATCCTCAAGCCAATGGACAGGCTGAAAGTTCCAACAAAGTACTCTGTACTATATTGACAAAGATTGTCAATAATGGAAGGTCAGATTGGGACAAACAATTGCATCACGCAATTTGGGCCTTCCGAGTGGCATATAAAACGGCCATTGGAACTACGCCTTTCAACCTAGTGTATGGGCAGAATGCAATTTTGCCAATTGACTTCTTAGTACCTACATTGAAAGTGGTCCAGCAATATGAGTGGAACGGTCACGAATTATCTCAACAATTAGATCAAATTGAAAAGCTGCACGAGACTAGATTGCAAGCGGTAGCGGGCATCTATGCCGCCAAACGGAGACAAAAGGCTTATTATGATGCACATATAAAAGACAAGGGACTAAAAGAAGGCGACTTAGTCCTAGTTTACACCCTCAAACAACATGCAAAAAAGCTTCAAAAATGCGGATATGGACCCATGATTATAAATCGAATCTCTACTAGTGGTGCAGTCAATCTCGCCACACTAGACGGAGATATTCTTCCCAACTACATCAGTGGATGCAGAGTGAAAAGATTCATGGAGCCATTGACTGATCAAATGCTAGCACGACTCTTAGGAGCTCAGAATAGGAAAAAGGAAGAAGAACGCATACGAGAAGAAGCTAGACAAGAAGCCCTAGAACGTATCAGAAAACGGAAAGAGTGGATGAGAGAAAGAGACGAGAGATATCGAGTAGGAGAAGAACTCATCCCTATGGCTAATTTTAGAGCCACTGAAAACTCGGGACAACAAAGAAGACAGCCTTACTTGAATCTGGGAGCAGGACGAAAGGAGTACCACTTAGTGGATGCTCTTATAGACACAGGAGCAGCAATAAGCTGCATTAGATTTTCTTTGTCTCAGAAACTTAAAGAGGAGATACGCCCATCGAAGGCACAGCTAATTGGGATAGGAGGAAAAGTGACTCAATGCATAGGTGAGATAACTTTACCTCTACATATGGGCAACAACACTATGGAGCAGAAACTCTTAGTGTGTCAGGACCAAGATTTGCTTGAAGATGTGGTATTAGGACAAGATTGGGTCTACGAATATGAGGTAACCATTCAATTGGCTTTAGGATACATCTCGGCCAGGATAGGACCTCGTGAAGTATATAGTTTGCTAGACGAACGACCACCCAAAGCTGCTATTATAGAGCCAGAAGTTCATCCTAATGAACAAAGTCATGGTTGTATGTTCAATAGCACTAGAGAAACCCCATCGCCCAGTACTTCATGTGGAAATAATGTGAGTCCTGTGTGCATTCCATCTTCGAGTATAGAAAGTCACAAGAGTGCACAAGAACATGAAATCAAGCCCAGTGAACCACAAGACACAAGAGAAAATATTCCTCTGCAAGAAGTGAAGTCTACACCCGTGAAAGTGTACCGCATTCCACATTCTACACGAGCTTGGATAAGAAAGGACCAAAAGAAGGCCTATCTTCAGCAACAGAAAAGTCTTCGACAGCAACGTGAGCAATTGCATAAGAAGACAAAAAAATTCGAACACTTCAGGCAACCACGACTCAATAGCATATGGATCCCAAAGAAACTGATAACGGCACAACCTGATCGGACAAAGATTTGGATCCCAAAGTCATGTACCCAAAGGACGACCATCCCAAACAAGGAACATCCTCAGAAGAGCTATCATACTCAACAGGGTCCACAGACACATCAGACGAGAAAGAGGCCATATTGGAGGAAGAAGGAATCTCCCAATGCAATACAAACCGACTTGAGACTCACAAAACAGAATCAGCAAACATACTATAGAAGACGAACCACATTCATCAAAAAGGTGGAGAATACAGTACATCCCTCCAAAGTGAAGCAAGTTTGGATGCCGAAAGACAAGAGAAGCTGCATACATCAAGAAAATACTTCCAATTGCACACATGAGGAGTGGTCGAGATCCAAAGTATGCATGATAGGGCCACATTACAAGGCCAAGCATTCGGCACGTCCTTCTTCTATTTTCGGATAGTCATGCACATTTTCCCTTTGGAAATAGGAGAGCACTTGTACATACTTAAAATATTACTCCAAAAAAATTTCACTAATTGCTTCGGCTATGTACTAACTTTTATGTTTTCTTTTCAGCAAAAAATATAAAAATACATGAAAAACTCAGGTATTACCTTTCTCACACCCACGGGGAAGGGACGGCACCATGCACTCAGAGCAACATCAAATTATTAATCAACACATGGAGGAGGATTTCTGAAAAATATATGGATACTAATTCTTACTCCATATTGAGTGTAGATGGCTTCCACTGATTCCGAAGCAACACAGCAAGAAGAGGTGCAACTTCTTCCGATGGAATCAGTAACTAAAGCAAGAGGTCACTGGTTCAGGGACGATCAACCAGTGGCAGAACTAATTTTCATGGCTACCATTAAGATCATGGACACAGACCATTACTTCCCTATCATGTCCCAAGATTTCAAGACAATAATACAGGGACTACCTCATATTGAGGATGTGTGGACTCAAGCTGGAATTGAAGCATTCTTGAAGATCCCTATATATGTACCAGATTTTCAGAGGTGTACACAGGTGATGAACACCATGCAGCCTGCTGGAACAAAAATCTCAGTCCCAGAAGCGCAAGTATTGGACAAAGTTGGGACATGGAAGACTATACAGTTCACACATGAATTAATTAATAAAGCGTTTGGATGGAATCAAACAGGGATAACTACTGTGGAGGAAGAGGTATGCCCTCTCTCTCCCCCCTTGTATAATTCACCAATAAGGGAGGAAAAGGAGGTTCCATTAGAACCTAACACACACAAACTTGCAGAGCTGAGCAGGACAGAAAGGGCACTACTGGTGTCCCAGCTTACGGCTGAATTTGAAGATCAAGTCATCAATTTAATGAAAGAGGCTCAAATCGACAGCAAGCAACTGGAGCAAATACTAAGGCCATTCAATGTACCATACGGGCTTTTGAAGGAACAAACCAGGCAATATATAACACATGCTACAAATAAGGAACCTGATCAAAATCTCCAATTTCAGTATGATACTTTTAAATATACTCAAGTAGAGTTTGAGGAGGCAAATCCAATTTGGAGAAGAAAGCTCTTGGAAAAGCACCCTACGCTACGGGTACAGTGGGAAGCATCACCGTATGAGCTTCAAGTAAATCCATCCTTTTGCCCACTACCCCGTCGAAGAGCATGGACGCAATTTTGGGAAGGCCAGCGGCAAGGTAGTATTAATAACCAATGGCTTAATTACCCGCTATTACCTAGTCCACCACACAACTACCTACCGACAGAGGAATACATGGTCAAAACCATGGAATTTTGGCTTGCAAGATATGCTACCGTTCCAGATCTAGCAGTAAAAATGACGAATAAAATATTTAGCATGCTCCTGACTGTAATTAAAGTGTTCCAACATGCACAGTATACTTTTTTGAATTTCATCGGCATTACGCAGGGCTCGGAGGCCTTAATTTTTGATTTATCTACTATTCCAAGCCGGTTAACAATTATGGCTTATTTTTCTCGCCTCATGTTTCTACCATCGACATACATGCAGACATTTGAAGAAGCATTCTTCACGGGCTTCTTCGAAATGGATTCAGAGATCTTTATAAAAATGACCTCCAATTTGAATGCACGACTGGTGGCCTACGAGATAAGTTTCTTTGCGGACCATAGACAGGCACCAGAGGATGGAGTAAAGTCTCGACAATGGAAGGAGTTCATGTTATGTAATGCTAATCTGCTAAATCAAAGAGAGCAACAGGTAATTCAAACCTATACTCGTCGCCACAAAAAGCCTGTCGGGGACGACAGAGTTCAGGAGGGGGGCAGTGTCGAGGGCGGGATGAGTAAAAAGAGGAAAAAAAGGAAATAACACAAGAAACAGCTTCACTAAAAGGCAAATTTGAAGATACATCTCTGCAGGAAGCCCCGCAGGGGCGCACACACCAAGGAAAAGCACGCAGCTGGAAGAAGGAATCAGGGCTAACATGTATCACCTATGTGGATGCTTCAACCTCTTGAGTTGCAGAGGTTTCAGATCAAGGCTTACGAGCTACATCCGCATATGTGCACTAATGGCGTGCGTGGCAAACCAAATCAACCAGGTCCAATGTGTGCAACCAGGACAAATCAGAGCGCCTCTAAAACGTAATGCAAGATCAAGAATCAGACAATACTGACCACAGGGCGCGTGCGCGAAGCAAAGTCTGTCAAGGGACGATAGAGGCGAAGAGGGGGAGAGTGTTGCAGAGCTAAAGAGCGCACAAAGCAGAGAAAAAAGACGGGCCCCAAAATTTTTCCGATTTGGACTACATATTTTTGTATCATATTCATTCTTGTAATATATTTCCCCTTGTAAAGGCACTAGAGGAGTCCTCTAGATGCATTCCCACAGGAGAATAGAAGCTTACCCATGTAAAATAGTAGGAAATTAGCTCTTAGTGAATAAAGTGCCGGTCACTTGTGTGAAAGGACCATTTTTAGGGCACTAGTATATAAGTCAAATGTGACTCTTTGTAGAAGACTTTTTGCCATTGTGAGAAGAGAGAGCACAGAAATTCGAATTTGTTTCTTCTTCCCTCTTCATCTTCTTCTTCGTGAGCTTGTATGCATGTGTAGTGCTTGGAAAGAGTGCTTGTGAGTGTGATCTATCCTTGAGAGTGTTTCTTTGCTGTAGGAAAGGTGTGTGCGAGGTGTAGGAAGTGCTGAAGCGTAGGAAAGTATTTTCGCGATTCTGTATTTCTGTCATAACTTGAGGTAGGAGCGTCGGAATTGAGTGAAACCACTGCCATTGGATGCGTCTTCTCGAGAGCTTCGAAACGCATATGCTATTCACTATGTTTGGAGCTCGGAGCTAAGAGAAAAGTCCAAAATACTGACGGCTGCTGCACCAAGTATCGTTTCGTCTTGACCTACTGTTGAAGCTTGTTAGGATAAGCATTTACCTCATTTTCACTCTTGAGTAGTTCATTTGCATTGACCATTACGCATTTGCATGTCTTCATACACTCGGCTAGGTTAGTATACTCTTCGGATTGATAAATTAAAAGCGTGTATCCCCACTATATGCACTTGTGAGGGGATTGAGGTACAGTCTCTTTCTCCGCAAGTCCCTAAGTTGAAGCTTAGGTCAACACCATGCCAATATTCCAGAAGAGGAAGTGTAGGCTTTGAAGTCTTGAGTAAACAATTTGGAGATACATATTGAAGAGATTTCACAAGATCATCAAGAAGTTACATAACAATTGCAAGCTATGCGGGATGAGCTAAGACAAGTTAGTGTTGATGATGATGATTTCCAAAACCAAGCTGCTGCTCAACTCACTAAGAATAACTTTTTCTCTGATTAGGTAGTTTCACTAATAGAGAATTTGCAAGTTGCCTTAGCCAAAATTGAAGGAATCAAATATTTAGAGATTCAAATGCAAGAAGTTATGTAGCTTATTACATAAAATACTCAAATGTTAGCAGATAACTTCTCAAAATAGCTGAGGCCACTACTCATGAGTTTTTGAATAAATTTTTGGCCATATTTTCAGAAGCTAAAGTGGAAATAGCAGCTTGGAAAGCTCATTGAACTCACAATCCTAACGAGGATATATTTCGAGAAATAATAGACTCCTAAGTAGCTCAACTCCATGAAATTTTTGATGAATTTTTGTATGCCTTAAGTAGAATACAAAATCCACCTTTGGATATCGATGACATGTAATTTAGGGGGTTCAAATCCACTATGTGTGCCAATGTTAGGCTGCCACTAGTACGGCTACCCAAATTTATGTAATTATCCAAATTTTCATAATTTTGTAAATTGTAATTGTAGATGTTCCTAGAACTTCCGAGGAATGTTAACCATCATTCAATGTTGAAACCAATCAAGGGAGGTTAAAGTGATACAATCTTGTACTCTATAACATAGGCTGGAGTGTAGAAGAGAATCAGAGATAGGGAACAGAGTAGGCAAAAAGCTGAAGAAGTTTGTTCTGTAATCTGTTGTATTGTTGAAATTACTGTAATGTAGAACATTTTCCTCACATATTCTATGTCGTATTGTAATCTGTGTTTTTTCTATTTGGATTTCATTCCTATTTGAGAAATATGGCTTGAAGACTACTACAATTCTAGTAGAGCTCAATAGGGTAATTATGTTCAAATTTTTGAGATACAATAAATTTTCTACATCAAGGTATTTAGTCACTCGCCATCTCTAAAAGCAATGATATATCTCATATGTTGGCTATTGAGGATAAGTTTGATGGTATGATTTACCTTGCATGCATACAGGGTGTGTCATGTATTGGTAGCAAAGCAGATGTGGAATATTATGCAAGGTGTTGAAAAACATCCTAGTATGCATGCAAATATAGTGATTGAAGATGATGTAGATGGTGTTGAAGATGATGATCTTCAATTTCCTGGTCATGTTGCAGATCTTGCTGCACCTATTGTAGAGCAACTTGGTTGGGATGGCAGAGATGCACACGCCCATGCATTGATAGCTTTGTCTATTAAACATGCCATTATCCCTCACATTTGGTCATGCAAAACATCAAAAGATGCTTGGGATACTCATACAAGATTATACCATGCAAGAAATGATTCTCTTGTTGCCTACCTCTAAAAACAATCGGAGAGCGATCATATGAATCAAGGAGATTGAATGGAACATTTTTTGACAAAGATAAGAAATTTCAAGGAG
This sequence comes from Ceratopteris richardii, assembly GCA_020310875.1. Taxonomy (NCBI): domain Eukaryota; kingdom Viridiplantae; phylum Streptophyta; class Polypodiopsida; order Polypodiales; family Pteridaceae; genus Ceratopteris; species Ceratopteris richardii. Next base: position 142,372,671 of record CM035412.1, read on the forward strand.
GAGTTGATTTCTCTTGATGAAATCTTGCCAGATATTTCATTTGTGTAGAATGATCTTAACAATCTTCTAGATTCATATCAAAGTTTTCATTATATGCTTTAGTTGATAACAAAAGGCAATCCAAGTGTATTAACATTTGAGAAGTTATTAATACTTTGTTCTAGGAAGGCTAGTCCATGCATAATAGGTAAATTATGTGTTTTGTAGATCAAGCTTTTCCATGGGTGGGTGGATGAAAACTTTCTTTTTTAATGTAGAAAGAGAATATATGCTTAAGAAAAGTGAAAAATGGTAAACCTTGGGAATGTAAAAATGGCAGACAGTGGTTTTTGGCAAAAGTAAATATTATATTTTAGATGTACTGAGACATCACATACACATGGTGTAGCGGATAAAACTATTCATTTTTTGGGGTAGGTGGTGGATTCAAATCCCATCCTTGGTGAAATGGGTAGTCCTTGTTGACACTCTATCAATTGAAGATGTTCTCTTTTAGCCAACAGAGCCTTGAAGCCACAACACAAAATCTATCATCATGCTTGTACCTTAGGAAGTCTCTTGTTCTACTTGTATTCTTCATAAGATAAGAACTAGAGTCCAATACATTTCTTAGGCACTTTTCTTCCAGAGAGAGGAAAAAAATAAATTTATCCCTACCTCTTTATTTAATTTGCACACCCTAGAGCTCTTCATATTACTTCCAATAATTCTCTCTATTTTCCTCCTTCCACATATCTTTCTTTCCTCATTCAATGTCCTACATTGATCATCATATGCTTGCATAAGTGCTTCCTAGCACCATAAATCATTCAAGATTATCAAATTTATGATTACATACCTCTCTTTCCTCATTCAATAGACTACCTTGATCATCATGTGATCACACTATTAGTACTTCTTAGCACCAATAATCATTAAAGATTATCAATGTATGCCTAAATGACATACTTATGAGAATGTACATAGGTCCATGTGGTCCTCCCTCCCCATTCTCTCTAACTCAATAGCAGGTGGCCATTGTTATCTCTTAGGATGAAAACACTGCCATGCCTTTTTTAAGAATAAAAATTGCACCATTGAGCAAGACTACTATCACAACATTGGGTAGTGTTATTCTCTCTCCATGCTACTATAGCACATTAATTATTTCATCATATATCAGTTGGCCTATTGTAGGAAGAATATGTTGTGCCACTCTATATCAACCATCCATACCCTAACAAAAAATGCTCACATTATGTTAGGGATCAAAATTTGACATGTCAAACATGGCATTTTCGGTACAAGGTCCCATCGTGTCACATCTCTGAGACAAAATACTAGAAAAAGATGGAATTACCCAAGTTAGATTGAATGGAGAGTCTTGATATGAGTAGGAAGATCCAGTTGTTCTAGCTCTATGAGATGTGCGCATAGAGTAACATAGCAAATGAGATGTAGTGTGCTATGAAAATGATGTTTTGTTTATCTTATAGACACACATGCGTTTTGAGAATGATCTCTCTTGATTTAGAGAGTTGAACTTTTGCATATGTGATGGTGGCTACAAGAGAAGTGTCATGAAAGCTTCTTAATTGATAGATGGTTCTATTGGCGAGACTTTCTATTGTTTGATTTATTGGTGCTTGTATTTGGGAAATTTTGAGAGCTTGAGCGTTCTAAGGTGTGACCACTTGGTTGGAGAGAGTGTTACCTAGCTCCTTGATTAGAGCTTGCTATTACTTTCCATATGCATGATTGTGCAGATTCTTCTCCCTATGAGATGTAACACCATCCACAAGTGATCCTAGCTAGCTATCACATGTCCTTTGGATATGATTAAGTGGTGGTTTAACATTCCATGCTAAAATATCAAACCAAGAGGAGACTTGTTCAAGTAAATAAAAGCATGTGCACATATGATGGTTAATGTACAAGCATGGAAGATGAGTAAATACACACACACACACAATCACCTCTTAGACACAAGACATGCAAACTAACACACACAATAGTAACAAACACTAAAATGGACTTTTCCCTTAGATCAACAGCACAAATAGGACCAATGCTAGTTCATTCTGAAGCTTTTGATAAGATCCATCTTCAGGAACTAGTCTAAATGCATTCTTACTCTATCAGATAAAATTATGTTGAATATATAGATGTGAAGAAATAATTATGTCCATTCTATTCCTACACCTCATACAAGCAAGTAAAGAGTAAAAAAATGCAGAATGAGTAACTAACCTTACCTTAGCACACTTTCCAAAGTCATGGACATGCACACAAGCTCATGAAGAAGGAGATAAGAGGAGAAGAAACAAATATTATGGGACTACACTTCTTCAACTTAGTTCTCCATTACAAATTACAAGAATTCTACAAAATGAAGAGAAAATGGCTTATATAAATGTGCCCAAACTCATTCCGATTCACACACGTGTAACTATTTGAGAACATTGAGTCCTAGAACTATAAAGTTTAGTTTTATATTATACAAAAGTGGGAATGTGACATTGTACGGCTCCTCTTACTGCATAGCTACAAGGCTTATGATAATTTTGGCATTAGATAAATGAGGCTATTTTACAAAAAACTTTGCACCCTTTTTCTCTAAAGCTTTGTAGATGTCTCCATGTTTTCTTATCAAGATCATTCTCCCCCTCCTGGTCTCTACCTTCTCTAACATATCTTCTTGTGGATTTACTTGTAGTACATTCTAAGATCTCAAGATATTAAATATTGTAGCTATATTTGTTCTTAAGTGCTCCATTAGAAAGGCCTTTTTCCACCATATCTTCTACCTATCTTTGGTTGACTGACTAACTTAGGATTGTGTCTAATCTTCTAAAAGCTCCCCAATTTTACTTTTTTTTTCTAAATTTTAAATTCATGCTCATTTTTGCACCTCATATTATCTCCTCAATATACTAGAGGTCCCACTTGCCTAGGATGTATGATGAATGAGAGGTAGAATAGAATACATATAATTGTCTATTATAGCATATAGTGCATCTACATTCCTTATCTTCTAAGCTTCTAGAAGCTTTGTGTCTAAGAGAATCACCATAATCAGATCCAATAAGTTGAAAGTAGGTTGTGGCTCGTGGTCCTTTCCCATCACCATCTCCAAAAGATCATAACATTCAAGGATAGTTGTAATCTTGATCTTCTAAAGAAAATAATTTGTACCATCTAAGTTGCCTTCATTGAAGGTTGGTGGATGAGCATGTAGTGTTTGCATTGTCAACTCCATTGCACCAACTCCACTTCCACATCTACGCGTTGAGATCTTTGTAGCATTGAAGCTTTTATGTCCCATGAACTTGAATCCTTGAAGCCTTCCCCCCTCATAAACTCTAGTGTTGAAGCCTTCAACTCCTGTGAACTCTAGCGTTGAAGCCTTTCTTCCACAAGCTATAGCATTGAAGCCTTTGCCTCCCAACTATTCCAATGTTGAAGGCATTGCCTCTCACAAAATTTTTAGCTAAAGCATTTTCCTCTCACAAGCTCCAATATATAAGCCTTTCTTCCACAAAATCTAGAGTGATTCCTTGGCCTCCACAATCTTTGCAATATTTTATACCTTCTTGACCTCTAATACTATGTAAGAAAAAAATAAAAAATAATTCCAATATCATGTAGAATTTACCACAACACATATATATATGATCAAGGTTAGAGAGAAAGAGAGATATTGACAGTCATGGGAAAAATGCAAGAGATATGGTTGTAATGGAAATTGTACTCAAATTGAGTAGACGCTGAATTGAAATCAATGGAAACCAAATGCAAAACTCTAGTACAACATAAATGAAACACTAGACAAGAGATAAATGGTTATGTCCACCCATGCACTCCTTGTATAGAGCTTAGATGGTGATCTAGATAGATTCTAGGTGAAGGGGTATATGCCAACACATTTAGTACTAAGTTGCAAACTTAGTGGTTCTAAACACCACAAAATATGATCCTATATGGGGAGGGAAACATCCTTATAAAGTTCTCCAAGCTTAGGTTGGCCTCTCCATGTTCTAGGGTCGTGGTAAGCTTGATCCTGTTGATATATTTAGGTAGTGATGTGTGTGAACACACTAGGATCGCCCGGGCACTTTTTTCCCTCTTTAGGAGGTTTTTTTCCCCCGGCTTGTATATATGCCTATTGCTCTAAGGGGCTACTTATCTTTGTACATTCTCTAGTAATACATTCAGTATTGTGTGTTGTGCTCCAAGCTTCTTCTCCTTCCTTGTGTTGTTTGGGTGCTTCCACAGACATCTATCTCCAACAATTGGTATCAGAGTAGGTCGTCGCTTCATCTAGGGTGCCATCAACACTCCTCCGTTTGCAGTCTCAAAATCACACAAATTTTGGTGAGCATACTCAACATGTTTTTGATATCAAAACAACTTTGATGTGTGGTGCCGAAATCACGATCTGAACTCGTTTCGGCCTCCGAACGCACTATTATAGCGCTTATGCAGGATATTTCGTCTTTTTGTGCCAAAGGTATGTACGAGTTTCTATTCCAGTATAAGCATCTCGAAGTCTGCTACCAGTCTAGCGGAATTCGTCTCGGCAGTTCTGTTCAACTTTTTGAGATACAGTCAATTTTCTGCATCAAGGTATTTTAGTCACCGGCCATGGCTAAAAGCAGTGATGTATTCAGTATGTTGGCTGTTGAGGATAAGTTGGATGGTACCAACTACCCGTTGTGGGCTTATATGATGCGACATGTATTGGTTGCAAAAGGACTGTGGAACATTGTGCAGGGTGTTGCAAAACGTCCTATCAAACCTGTAACTGTTACAACTGTAGGTACTGAAGCTGATGCAGAAGGTGTCGAAGATGATGATATTCTGCATATTCCTGTTCGTGCTTCGGTTTTTGTTGCACCTACTGCAGAGCAGATTTGCTGGGATGGAAAAGATGCCCAGGCACATGCATTGATAGCTTTGTCTGTCAAAATGTCCAGGCACATGCATTGATAGCTTTGTCTGTCAAATGTGCCATTATTCGTCACATTTGCTCTTCCAGAATAGCTAAGGATGCTTGGGATACACTTACCACATTGTACCAAGCTAGGAATGAGGCTCGTGTTGCTTACCTCCTAAAACAGTTGAAGAGTGAGCACATGAATGAAGGTGATTCTATGGATAGTTTCCTAACAAAGATCAAAGATTTGAAGGAACAGTTGATTTCTGTTGATGAGGTTATACCAGATAGCTCACTTGTGTAGACCGTTCTAAATGGTCTTCCTGACTCATATCAGAGTTTTGCTTCTACTCTTCGGTTGATGATGAAAGGAAATCCGAATGCCTTATCATTTGAGGAGTTAGCCTTTGTTCTATTGCAGGAAGATCAGTCCAGGCAGAACAGGTCCATTATGCGAGTTGCAGATCAAGCTTTCCTCGCTAGTCAAAGGGCAAAGGAAAATGGATCTCTTCAACTAGTAAGCAGAAATATGCTAATTCTTCATATTCGAAGAAGGAAGATAAAGATGAGAAGAAATCAGAAAAGCAGAAATTTTTTTGTAAGTACTGTAAAGGGAATGATCATATCATAGAGAACTGTCCAAAATTGGCTGCTAAAGAGGCAAAGAAGAAAGAGGCTGGAATGGTTGTTGCAGAGGCCTCTACACCAAAAATAGAGTCTGATAATCTTGTGCAGGAAGAAGAATGGGCATTTACTACTGTCTGCAGTTTTGACCCATCTTCTCATGAGCAATGCATGTCTGCAGTCGACTCAGATGTTTGGTATTTTGACAGTGAGGTAACCAAACATATTACCTCGCAGCGTAGTTTCTTCTCTTCACTCGAGCCTTCCCCTATAGGGAATACTGTTACATGCGCCAACAACTCCTCTTATCTTGTTATGGGAGTTGGTAAGATCATTTTGACTACTATTGATGGTAGTTCTTTCACTTTGTCAGATGCTTTATTTGTGCCAGGGATCAAGAAGAACCTGTTATCAGTTTCTGCATTAGCCAGGATTGGCTTGGTTGTGAAAAGATTCAAGTACAAGTCTTAGTCCACCTATCTACACTTCAGAGGGGGACTCAATATTTCCAAACTCCAACTCAGAAGCAAGTACTTCACAACAACCACGCCAATCTCAAAGGCTTCTTGATAAGCGCCAACACAAACAAAGTCATTATGTTAATTATGCTCTAATGCACCAAATTTAGCAAATTCTAGAGCCATCCAACTGCAAAGAAGCTCAAGGCCAAACAGAGTGGGAAACAGCTATGAAAGAGGAACTCGATGCAATAGCAAAGAACAAGACTTGGACATTAGTTCCCAAACCAACCAACCATCAAGTCATAGGAGTCAAGTGGATATATAAAGTCAAATACAAGTCTGATAACACTCTCGATAAATATAAGGCAAGATTAGTCTCTAAGGGATACAAGCAACAACATGGCATTGACTATGAAGAAACCTTTGCTCCTACTGCAAGATTCACAACCATAAGAGTCATCTTAGCACTAAGTGCTCACTTTAAGTGGCCCATTTACCAGCTAGATGTCAAAAGTGCATTCCTCAATGGCAATCTTCAAGAAGAAGTATATGCTGAACAACGTGAAGGCTTCAAGGTCAAAGGCAAAGAAGATCAAGTCTACAAGCTTCACAAAGCACTTTACAGACTTAAGCAAGCTCCCAGGGCCTGGTATGAAAAGATTCACACGTTCTTTGAAGACAAAGGATTTCACCGAAGCAATGATGATGTTAATCTCTATATCTATCAAAAGGAGTATTCAGTAGCCATCATCATTCTCTATGTAGATGACTTGATCTTGACAGACTTAGATGAAGAATGCATTCAGTTTATCATCACACAGCTTCACCTTGAGTACTCTATGATAGATCTTGGATTACTTCACTACTTCTTAGGTATGGAAGTTTAGCAAACAAAAGAAGGTATATTCCTATCACAGAAGAAGTACTGCTCCAATCTACTCTCCAGATATAACATGGACCAATGTCGCTCAGTTTCTACACCACTTGATCCAAACATCAAGCTTACACTAGAGGACTCATCATCACTTGTGGATGTGCATACCTATCGACAGCTTGTTGGCTCATTACTCTATCTTGCCAACACTAGACCAGATATTTCTTATGCAATTGGTATACTCAGTGAGTTTGCACATCAGCCTCATCAGAATCATTGGGATGCTGCTTAGAGACTACTTCGCTACCTTGCCCTCACCCGACATCATGGTCTTTGGTACAGAGGGGGCATCGAACTCACCGGATATTCAGATTTAGATTGGGCTGGTGATCTTGATTCTCGACGGTCTACTTCTGGGTATATATTCTTGCTTGGCTCAGGACCTATCTCTTGGGCGAGTAAGAAGTAGCCTATAGTTGCACTATCATCTACCGAGGCCGAGTACTGAGCATCCAGCTTTGCCGCATGTGAGGCCATCTAGCTTTGACGTTTATTATCTGACATTGGTGTTTTGCAGGATACTCCGACATGTCTTCACACGGATAGCCAGTCAGCCTTGGACATCGCCAAGAATCCAGTGTTCCACGCTCGAACAAAGCACATCAAGATCCAGTACCACTTCATCCGTGAGAAGCTCATATCTCAAGAGATTACTGTGGAGCAGTGTACCTCTTAGGAGAACCTGGTAGACATGTTCACAAAGGCTCTACCTCCGGTTCCGCTTCAGCGCTTGGTGGACCTCTGCAGCATTCAGCCACTCCAAAATGGACCTGTAGAGGGGGTGTTGACGACATGATTGTTGGAACATCAAGCTTACAATATGCTTGAGGTGGATTTGATCTACATCAAAGGCTATCGCATCGAAAGAATATCCGTTGGAGAGTTCTTTTTCATATGCTCATTTATTGTATTTGTTTGAGAGATTTTTGATGGTTCATTTACCGTTGTAAAAGCCTTGAGCTTTACACATGTAAAGGTAGAAAGATAGAGCCAAAATCCCACGAATTTTTGGTGGTTGAAGTTGCATTCAATCAAGCAATCAATCACCTAAAAGTAGATCAAACTAGATCTTCACTTTTCCTAGATTGTAGGAAAGTGAATTGATTCCCTCCACAACCATTCCCACCTTCATTTGAATTCAAATGCAACTTGTAAAAGTCGTGGAACACTCCTAGAGTCTATATAAAGACTTGAAATCACTTGTACAATACATGGAAGAAACATACATACACTTGTGACCATCATTGTCTTGCTCCTTCAATTCTCTGCATCATCTTCTTCACCAACAATAATCTTGCAGAGGCTGATGCTCTCTCTCCAGAGCTCCAAATTGAGTGCGTAATAACTCATTGGAAAGGTATAAGCGTCTAGTTTATGCCTATAAATTTTCATAGCATTTGGCTTAGTAGATTGGGAGAAATCTGAGTTTTTCTGCCTCGGGGTCAATCTATGCATATTCCTGAAAAATAGGAAGTACCACCGGTGAATGTCGCATTCATTCCTATAGCATATTTTGCTTATTCCTTATACTTTTGTGCATTCCATACACAAAAGGGATGCTCAAGCAAGGTCGTACATACTAAACTCTATCTCTGACTTTCTATTACCACATACCAGAGGATGCAAGACATCTCAAGAGACTTGGGATGCCCTCGAGACTTTCTTTTCTGCTAGTACCAAAGCAAGAAAGAATCATCTTTGGAACGAGTTCAACCAAATGAAGAAGACGCCTAAACAAACCATCACAGAGTTTGTTACCAAGGTCAAAGAGGTTGCGGATCAGTTAGCATCCATTGGAGAGCTGATTGAAGAAGAGGTCATCATGAGGCAAATTCTCAATGGCATTCGAAGTGATAAGCAATGGCAATCCTTCACGACTGCTTATGATCTCATCATGGATGTGCAAACTCCAGACTTCAACATCTTTCTTGGACAACTCTTCAATCAAGAAGCCAACAATAGCATAAAGGAAGGTAACTCTTATCATGGTAATTCAACTAGTGCTCTATATGCAAATAAGAAGGATAAGAAGCAGAAAGGCAAGAAGAAGGAAGAAGATGAAGAAGAGACTTCTCAAGCCAACTTCGCAAGCAAGAGCAAGTGGAAAGGGAAGAAGAAAGGACCAAAGCAAGACAAAGCCAAAGGTCAGAATGTTCAACCTTGTGCCATATGCGATAAGACCAACCACACCACTCAGAATTGTTGGTTCAATGGGAAGACCCAGAAAGGAAGTGGAAGAGGTGGATATGGAAGCAATAGAGGCAGAGGTGGACACAACTTCAACAAAAACAATAGAAGCTATAATAGAAGGGACTACAACAATTATTCAGAAGATCAACCACATGAAGACTCATTGCTTCTTATGAATCTAAGCCACAAAGAAGGTAAAGAAGATGATCATTTGTTCTACATAGATTCAAGATGTTCGAATCATGTTGTAGGCAACATTGCTCTTCTATCTGACTTGGAAAGTCCAAAGCATAGACATGAAGTGCAAACAAGGGATGACACAAAGCACAATGTGGAGAAGATTGGTAATGCCAAAGCTTCCAATGGCAGGACAAACATTCTAAGTAAGGTTCTCTATGTACCCACTATCACTAAAAACCTAATAAGTGTAGGCCAAATAGTTGAAAAAGGCTTGCAAGTTAGGTTCACCCACCATGGAGCTTTTGTGGAAGATCCGTGTCAAGGCTTAAAAAAGATAGCCCAAGGTGAGAAGCATGGTAGGCTCTTTACTTTTGAAGTAGGAGAAACCAGGAACATAGCTCTATTCAACTTTGGGTCTCAAACCCTAAGTGAGCTTGAAGTGTGGCATAAGAGACTTGCTCATATGAATGAAAGAACCTTGAAGGATATATGCAGGGATCAAAGTGTTCTAGGACTGTCGAACATATCAAAGCAACACATGATCAACAGGTGTGATGCATGTCAGATTGGGAAGGCACAAAGACAACCATTCAACCACAAAGGCTACATCCACAACAACTTATTGGACTTAGTACATACAGATGTATGGGGACCAAGTCAAGAACCTTCATTGGCAAGATCAAGGTATTATGTCTCATTTATTGACGACCATAGTAGATGGACTGTTCTATACTTTATCAAGAGTAAGAATGAAGTGTTTGATTGCTTCAAGAAGTATCTTGCACGTGGAGAATCATATAGGTAGATCACTTAAGAAGCTCAGATCTGATGGAGGGGGACAATACTTCTCCAAAGAGTTTGATGAGTTCTTGCAGGACAAAGGTATCAAAAGGGAAGTGACTACTAGGTACTCTCCTCAACTAAATGGAATTGCAGATAGGAGAAACAAGACATTGGTTGGATCATCCCGAACAATGCTTGAAGAGAAGAAGTTGCCATATTATCTATGGGCAGAAGCTATTTCAATTGCTGTGTACCTTGTCAATCGACTACCATCCAAATCACTTCAAGGTATGACTCCTTATGAAGCATGGCATGGAAGAAAACCTAGTCTTGGACATTGCAAGGTTTTTGGTTGTTTAGCTTATGTTCATGTACCATCACAAATAAGAGGTAAGCTAGATGAAAGGGCAACAAAGGCAGTGTTTATTGGATATGATTCAACTGAGATGGGTTACAGGTTCTTCAATCCTTCAACAAAGCAATTCCCTACAAGTAGAGATGTTGTGTTTGAAGAACACAGGTCTTGGTATGATGAAGACAAACAAAAGGTAACACTACCATATGATCTTGATTCTGACTCTCATCAATTAGGACGCAAGCATGATACACAGGTCCAAGATCCAAGAAATGATAGAGACGATGACCAAGATGAAAGAGAAAAGGAATACAAGCTATGGAAGTCAAGAGGCAAAGCAAAGATGCAAGAGCTTGAAGAATGCTCAAAACAAGCACCTAGAAGATTAGCAAGAGAGAAGAAACAACCAGAAAGGTATGGATATGATTCCACATTTGTTACGAAGCATTCAATCTACTTGGAAAAAGACTCTATTTCAGAGGAACCCTCAACCTATGAAGAGGCAAAGGGAAACCCTAATTGGGAAAAGGCCATGAACGAAGAGATAGATGCATTGAAGGAGATGGAAACTTGGGATTTAGTTCCAATGTCGCCAAATCAAAAGGTAATTGGTTGCAGATGGGTATATAAAGTTAAAAGAAATTCAGATGGATCAATTTGCAGGTACAAGGCAAGATTAGTTGCCAAAGGATGCTCACAAACTCATGGTATAGACTATGAGGAAACATTCTCACCACTTGCAAAGATGACTACAATCAGGACATTGATAAGTGTAGCTGCTGCAAGGAATTGGAGACTCCTCCAACTTGATGTGAAAAATGCATTCTTAAATGGTCGGATAAGTGAAGAGGTATACATGTCACAACCACAAGGTTTTGAAAACCCTAATCATCCATCTTATGTTTGCAGACTTAAGAAAGCATTGTATGGATTGAAACAAGCTCCTAGAGCTTGGAATTACAGGTTGGTTACATATCTTCAAGATCAAGGGTTCAAAGCTAGCAACTCATATCCTTCTCTATTCATCAAAAGGGATCACAATGAGGTTATCTATCTATGTGTATATGTAGATGATATTATTGTGACAGGTGATGATCTAAATGGCATTCAAAGGATCAAGAGACACATGCAAGAGGAGTTCAAAATCAGTGACCTAGGTGAGCTCACATATTTCCTAGGTATGCAGGTGATATATACAGATGAAGGAATGTATTTGACTCAGAGAAGATACATTCACGATCTTCTTCTCAAGTTCAAAATGGAGAACACTAAACCTGTAGGTACACCTTTGGAGATGAATCATAAACTTAGTGTTTATGAAGGTGAGAAAATTGAAGACATTAAAGAGTATCAAAGCTTGGTAGGTAGCTTGATATGTGCTACTCATACAAGCGCAGATATCTCATATAGTGTGGGAGTGCTTAGTCAGTTCATGCACTCACCGAGAAGACCACACATGGATGCGGCTAAGAGAGTACTTAAGTATCTCAAAGGTACAATCAACGAAGGTATATTCTATCCTTACTCTTCAGATTTGGATATCAAAATCTACTCAGATGCAGATTGGGCAGGAGCTAAGGATGATAGAAAAAGTACATCTAGTTACTTAGCATTTGCAGATTCGAAGCTAGTGTCATGGAGTTCCAAGAAGCAACCAATAGTTGCTTTATCTTCAACTGAAGCAGAGTACAGAGGCTTGACCATAGCAACTCAAGAGGCAATATGGTTAAAAGCATTGTATACAAATTTGGGACTTGTGAGTTCCAAACCTCACGTATTTGGAGATAATGTAAGTTCCATGCATCTAGCGACAAATCCTATTCTCCATGCCAGAACCAAGCACATAGAAGTCCATTACCACTTCATCAGGGAGAAGCTCATGGCAAAGGAGATTGACATTTCTTTTGTTCCAACTGAAAAGCATGTAGCAGATATGATGACGAAGGCACTTGATGGAATAAAGCTTTGTAGATTCAAAGCTATGGAAGGTATTCAACCTATCAGAGAATGAAGAATCAAGCATACTTTAGCTTGAGGGGGAGTTGTTGGAACATCAAGCTTACACTATGCTTGAGGTGGATTTGATCTACATCAAAGGCTATTGCGTCGAAAGAATATCCGTTGGAGAGTTCTTTTTCATATGCTCATTTATTGTATTTTTTTGAGAGATTTTTGATGGTTCATTTATCGTTGTAAAAGCCTTGAGCTTTACACATGTAAAGGTAGAAAGATAGAGCCAAAATCCCACGAATTTGCGGTGGTTGAAGTTGCATTCAATCAAGCAATCAATCACCTAAAAGTAGATCAAACTAGATCTTCACTTTTCCTAGATTGTAGGAAAGTGAATTGATTCCCTCCAACAACCATTCCCACCTTCATTTGAATTCAAATTCAACTTGTAAAAGTTGTGAAACACTCCTAGAGTCTATATAAAGACTTGAAATCACTTTTACAATACATGGAAGCAATATACGTACACTTGTGACCATCATTGTCTTGCTCCTTCAATCCTCTGCATCATCTTCTTTGCCAACAGTAATCTTGCAGAGGCTGCTGCTCTCTCTCCAGAGATCCAAATTAAGCGAAAGATGACTCATTGCAAAGGTATAAGTGTCTAGTTTATGTCTATAAGTTTTCATAGCATTTGGTTCAGTAGATTGGGAGAAATCTGAGTTTTTCTGCCTCGGGGTCAATCTCTGCATATTCCTGAAAAATAGGAAGTACCACCGGTGAATGTCGCATTCATTCCTATAGCATATTTTGCTTATTCCTTATACTTTTGTGCATTCCATACACTCAACACTATGTTTATCACTCCCATAAAAGTATTTTTTTTTAATTGTAATCACGTTGGTCGCTATGGGCATTTGAAGTTCATTGTCTCTTCCATAGATAGTAAGTTTTTGAGCTAGTCGACCCGCGAACCTATCTGTTTTGTATCGACTCATTCTCCTTGATGCTTCAAAGTACATAGTGTATTTCTTTGCACTTGTCACATGCCTATAAGGTCTATTTGAGTTTCCATAAGCTCAAGGGCTGGTCTTGTGCCGGTTGGCTTGACCAAACTTCGTCGCCTCGAAACGCACTTTTCTACCTTCGACAAGCTTCTCCAAGTTTTTTCAATGATCGCTCCTACTTCATCTACATTTGTATCAGCATGAGTGCATCTCCATTTTGTTTCCAGGAGGCACTCCGTTTCTAGTCTATTTCCATTTCATATTGTATTTCCTTTGTATTTGGGTACCTTGCCATGTGCTTCTACCAGTTGTATTCATTCTCCTTTCAGTAGACGTATCCCACATATGATGTACTTTTGAGAGCCCCTCCCAAATCTATATAAGGAGGGCCTCTCCCCTCATTTGTACTTGGTTAGAAGCTTGAGGAGCCTACTCCATGCTCTTGGCAAGCTCATTTCTTATCCACATAGTTTACCCATTTCATGGTTTACTCATTCTGTGTCATTCTTTGTTTTGTGAGAGTACTTTACTTTTCATTTTTCTTCCGCATGCGTACTCTCTATATATACAAGCTGAAGTGTAAACGTGATGGTATAGTTGACAGGTATAAGGCTAGGCTTGCTGCAAAGGGTTATGCGCAGGAAAGAGGCATTGATTTTGATGAGACCTTTGCACCTACATGCCATATGACTACTGTTCGGAGCATTTGTGCACTTGCAGCCCATCATGGTTGGAATGTACATCAGTTGGACATTAAAACTGCATTTCTGAATGGTGACTTGCATGAAGAAGTGTATGTTTTTCAGCCCTGTGGCTTTGTGCAGAAAGGGCATGAAAACCAGTTGTGCAGGTTAAAGAAGGCATTATATGGTTTAAAGCAAGCACCATGTGCTTGGTATGAGAAGATACATGCCTATTTGATTGCACATGGTTTTGAGAACAATCCAACTGAAAGCACCTTATATGTTAAGCGTGCTAATGATGTGCTTCTGATCATTGTTGTCTATGTTGACGACATGCTGCTCACTGGTCCTATTGAGAAGCATATTGCTGATTTTAAGGCTGATTTGCATGCCTCATTTGAGATGTCTGATTTGGGGCATTTGCATCACTATTTGGGCATCCAATTTATGCAAGTTGATGGTGGAATGGCTTTGTGTCAAACAAAATATATTGACACATTATTGGAGCGTTTTGGCCTTGAAGACTATAAGCCTATTGTCACTCCTATGGAGACAGGTTTACGTTTGAGTCTTCATGATGTTGGAGATGCATTTGATGTTGTTCTCTATCAGCAGGCTATTGGATGCTTGATTTACTTATGCGTTACTCGGCCATATATTCAGTTTGCTATCTCATAGATGAGCAGGTTTATGCATTTCCCAGGAGTCAAGCATTGGCAAGCAGTTAAGCGCATCTTTCGCTATTTGAGTGGTACTCGGCTACTTGGGTTGTTTTATCCCAAGGGGGGATCACTACCGCCAGATGTGCATGCTTTTTCTGACTCTGATTAGGCTGGTTGCTATGACACTCGTGTGTCGACTAGTGGCTTTTCTTCATGCTTGGTAGCTCATGTATATCTTGGTTGAGCAAGAAGCAGCCTACTATGGCCACTTCCAATTGTGAGGCTGAGTATAGGGCAACTTTCACAGCGACTGTTGAGTGTGTGTGGCTCAGACGCCTTATGGCTGATTTGGGTGTTGGCTAGACTTTTGCCACCACCATCTTCACTGACAATCAGAGCGCATTGGCAGTTGCGAGGAACCATGTGTTCCATGCTCGCACTAAGCACATTGAGGTGCATTATCACTATGTCAGGGAGAGGTCCTCTGCTGGGGAGATCAGCTTGGCATATGTGCCCACGCAGGAGATCATTGCAGACCTTTTCATGAAGGCTCTGCCTAGGGAGAAGTTTGAAGCTTTCCGCAAAGCTTTGGGCTTACTTCCTTTCGTGGAGTGATTTCCACATAGCTTGGCACTTCTTTATACATGAGTGCCAACTCCTTGTTCACCGCATCACTCCCAGGGGGGATTTGTTGATATATTTAGGTAGTGATGTGTGTGAACACACTGGGATCGTCGGGGCACTTTTTTCCCTCTTTAGGAGGTTTTTTTCCCTCGACTTGTATATATGCCTATTGCCCTAAGGGGCTACTTATCTTTTTACATTCTCTAGTAATACATTCAGTATTGTGTGTTGTGCTCCAAGCTTCTTCTCCTTCCTTGTGTTGTTCGCATGCTTCCGCAGACGTCTATCTCCAACAGATCCATGCCAAATAGAAACTCAATCATTTATTTATGATTTGAATCCAATGGTAGAAAATTAGGATCAACAACCATTTTTTTATAGCCCTTGATCTTGCTTGATCCACACTTAGAATCAAGTATAGATCTGATGTCCCACCTCATATGATCAATCCCAAATCCAATGGCATAGAAGTAACCTTCGTTACTATCCATGTAGTTTCTACTCTAGACTTCACTTGACCTAACATTCAAAAACCTACCAATGTTCAAAATTTTCACATGTCTTCTCCTCATAACGGAATCCTTACATAATAAATTCTCATGGAACAATAGTTTGCTACATCAGGGTGATGCATTTAGCATATTTAAGATAGACTAATGACCAAAGAAAAAATACATATATATTTTGCTCCTCAAAGGTTTTGGCAATATCTTTTAGGCACACATTTTGTTGTAATTTATGTTCGCATACATTTAATTACTTGATAAACAAGCCCAAAGTCCTAGGAGGGATATGGATGTGGATCTTCCTTTTCCAAGCATTTGAATTTGAAGTCCAAATAAAACCACAAAAGATACACTACATAGCTAATCAAGTTTCTAGGACTACCAAAGGAAAGTCTCCCAAAGGCATAAGTGATGAGCTTTCCAACAAAAAACCCTTTCTTGTATCATTCCAAGCATATTGGTATAAAGATGTACTTCTATTTTTGACAAGTTGGAATTTTCCTAATGACAATCAAATAGGTAAATGAAGAATATTCATGAGAAGTAAAACTTTTTCAATGATTAATGGAAAATTGTACAAGCTAGGGCGAGGTGGAATTTTTAATAGGTGTTTGTTTCCACAAGAAGTACAAGATTTGCTAGTGGTGGTACATGAAGATGTAAGTGCATGAAGATGGACATTGATGGGGCAAGATTGGGATTAAAAGTTCCTTATGAAGGGAATCTAATGAGCTAGCCTCTTCAAACATTCTAGCTATTTTGTAAAATTTTATGAAAGATGTCAACAATGTGTCCCAAGCCATCATCATTGCATTTCCAAACATTCCATGTCTCCATTGAATGGATGCCCTCAAAAAATTTGGGTTTGGACTTCATGGTCCTAATACATCTACTTCAACAATCAAAAAATAAGAGATGTATTCAAGGCTTACATGTTACTCTAATAAGTGAGAGGAAAAAGTGGCATTTGGTTGCACAACGACCATGGTAGAAACATTATGATACAAGCAAGTATTTTTACCAGAGAAATCACTAGTGACACAAGGACACATTTCATCAATCAAGTGATAGAGTCTATACTTGATGCACTTGTGCCTACTATCTGAGGACTAGCCGAAATTTCTAATAAGATCCTACTTTCGATTATGATTTTTTTTAGCCACCTAATGGCATGGCCTATTGATATGATTGGATTTTTCCAGCTTGTTGCATGAAGGGGTGAAGTACTACTAGAGCTACAACTTGATATTGGGATGGAATCTCTAGAACCATAAAATTTCATCATTGGGGCTCAAATAAAAAATCATCAAAGATTTTGATGGAACCAAACCTTAATCAAATAATGGCTTTGGGAGAAGAAAGGACTGATAGAATGTATAAACTTGAGCACATCCAAGAGGCACATAATAAAGTACATGATGATCATTTGAGGCCTACGGAGATCACATAAGATTCTCTTGTACTTCTTTATAATATTCCTATGCTATCTAGCAAGTTTTCTCATAAATGGATGGGGACCTTCAAAGAACTCTAAGTACTTCCTTGAGGAGTTGTATGAATATCCACATTTGATCAAAGAAAAAATTCTCTTTTTAACATTTCTAAATAGAAGCCATACCACTTTTTTTCACCTCAATCACTTCATCATGTATCCTTATTTTTTTTCTTTTGCACAAATAGAATTTCCACCTCAATCAGAGCAAATCCTCATTATTTGACCACTAGATTCTCATCTAATGAAGAAATATTGCATGTAACATATTAATAAAGATGGGCACTTCTTGATTCTCATGCCAGAAACCACGTGCACAAAATTTATCATCATGTTTGTACCTTAGGAAGTCCCTCATTCTACTTCTAGTCTTCATAAGATAAGAACTAGATATACTTTTCGAGAAATTTTCTTCCATAGAGAGGAAATATATGAATATATCCCTACCTCTTTATTTAATTTCCACACCCTAGAGCTCTTCATATTAATCCCAATAATTCTCTCTATTTTCCTCCCTCTACATACCTCTCTTTCCTCATTCGATACTACCTTGATCATCATATGATTGCACTATAAGTACTTCCCAGCACCACTAATCATTCAAGTTTATCAAATTTATAATTATGTACCTCTCTTTCCTCATTCAATATACTACCTTGATCATCATAGTATTGCACTATAAGTACTTCCTGGCACCAGTAATCATTCATGGTTATCAAATGTATGATGAGATGACATAAATATGAGTGTTGGGATGTATATAGTTCCATGTGCCCCCCCTCTCTCTCCAACTCTATAAGAGGTGGACATTGCTATCTCTCAGGGTGACACCACTTCCATACTTTCATAAGAGTAGAAATTGCACCATTGAGCAAGACTAGTATCAAAGCATAGGGTAGTGTCATTCTCTATCCATGCTACTATAGCACATTATTGATTTCTTCATATATCAATTGGCATGTTGTAGGAAGAATATGTTGTGCCACTCTATGTCAACCATCCATACAACATCACTCTCCAAAAATGATCACATCATGTTAGGGATCAAAATTTGACATGTCAAACATTGCATTTTTGGTACAAGGTCCCATCATGTCACAACTTTGCGAAAAGAAAACTAGAGCAAAGATGGAATTACCCAAGTGAAATTGAATAGAGAGTCTTGATTTCAGTAGGAAGATCGATTTGTTCTAGCTCTATGAGATGTGCATGTAGGGTAACATAGAAAATGAGATGGTGGTAGTGTGCTATGATGATGATTTTGTTTATCTTGTAGATACATATGAGTTTTGAGAGTGATCTCTCTTGATTTAGAGAGTTGAAGTTTTACGTAGGTGATGGTGTCTACAACAAAAGGTTCATGAAAGCTTCTTAATTGATAGATGGTTCTATTGGAGAGACTTTCCATTGTTTTATCTATTGGTTTAGAGCTTGTATTCAGGACATGTTGATAGCTTGAGTGTTCTAAGGTGTGCGCATTTGTGTAGCTCAAGCATGAGTACCACCTCCTTTACTTGTCAATCCACAGAGACGTGAAGAGGATATGAAGATCATGAGTGATTGTGGTGAGCAAATGTGAGTGAAAAGTACATGCATGCATGAAAACACACATGCACACAAGGCAAGATCAAAGAGAGGAACAATGGAAAGCTTCAATTGCACAAGAACTCTCTTACAAAAGCTTCAATCTCTACTCAGCCAACTCTCTAACAAGATACTAAGAAGCTAACCAAAAATGAGCCTAGTTAAAAATTAGGTTCTAGAGCTTATTTGAGGGCTCAAACGGACTCTAAAAATTACGAAAATTGGTAGGTAGCTACTTCTAGTATCCTCAAGATTGAGGACTCCTCGGCTTGAACAAAATGGAGTTGCAAAAATGAGAAATGATATTTACAATGGTTCTTACTGATAAAAATCACTATTTTTATACGGATTTCTTCTGAAAATTTGACGTGTGCTTCTTGGAGCTCCAAACATGCTCCCTCTTCTTATGTGCCCACTTCTTTGAAGCATTCCTTTGCCCTGTGCTTGACCTTGAGTGCCAACACTCCCCCCCTCACGAGTCTGTCATCCCTGACAGACCCTTGTTGTAGTGGGTGTTCCATGTAGTATTTTGAGAGGTAGTATCCATCATGTATCAACAACAGTGGTTGGTCTTCCAAATGTAGCAGCAACTGTTGTTTGGTTCTTCATTATGATGTTGATAGCCTTTGCGAGGTTGAGTCCCTTTGTATGTATTGCTGCCTTGGAATCCGGCATGACCACATATTTGCAAGCTTTCGAGAATGGCTAGTTTCCCAAAAGAGGTTGTCCATGTTGATGTTGAGCAGTTGTTGGCTATGAACTACTTCTTATATACTGAGGTTGTAACCTTGATGTCCTCTAGATCTTTCAACTATGGGTTTCATAGTTATAATGCTAATTACTCATGTCCCATAATGAATGATGGTAAGTGTGTAATTCTTTTTTTTGGGAGCAATGTCACAAGACAAGAAGAAAGATGTGAGTATCAATAAAATAATTTACATATGTCAAATGTGTCTCATGTGCCCCGGATTCTCAATTGTGTCTATGCACGACTGTGTAATGTGGCCCTATATTAATGCATACTTTGGAAATGCATGACATGAATGGTTCAAAAGATGGGGTTGTGCAAAGAGCACATGGTTTTTGCACTTCGAGGCTTCCTATGTTACTTGAAGACTTGATGCAATCTTTGTTTGGAGGTATCCAATGGATCTCAAAATCATGCAATTCATCCATGGTTGAATGACAACTGATCATCCCTCCTTACAGGGATCTATTTGGGAACAGAGTTTAGCCGTTTATGAATCACTTTTGGCCTCTTCAGCTTTGGATGGTTGCTTAAATTTTGTATCCCTCATGCTCGGCTCTTTAGTTGTGTGGGGCCTACTAGTGCTTTTGTCTTCCAAACCAATACCCTTAATGATTGTCTTCTTAATATTGTTGAAGAGGTGAGTTGATTTGCTTTTGAGCTTTGTGCTTGGTTTTGACTCTTGCTTCTCCTTGGCTTCTTTGTTGAGACTTTTCTCATGAATGAGAGTCCAACGTTTTGTGTATGTAAGATTTCCTTGGGTATCCACGTGTGTAATCGCCCTTGTTGAGCTGCAAATAGTTCCTTAGGCACCCAAATTTGTACGTTATTGTGGTTAGCCTTCGTCAATTGCTTTGGTACCCAAATTTGGACTACTCTTCGAGCTAGATATCTTTGTTTTTCTGCTACTATTTGCCTTGGATTTCTTCACTGCTTCTTTGGTAATGAGTTCAACTACAATGATGTGATTGATTGCTCACCCTTTCGTACCCAAATCTACTTCATGCTCATAACAACTTTCTTCTTGAACTTTGTTTGTCTACTTGATATAGTGGTGGTCTTGTCTCTTTCACTTGCCTCTGTGGTTGAGCTATTGTGGCTGCATTAGTCTTTGAAAAAGAAGAGAGATCCACTCGACTTCGAGCCTGTTCTTCCATGATTGAGTCCTTCAGCATCATAGAGCTTTTGACACATACAATATCTTCTTCTATAAGATAATTTTTAGACAAACTAAGAGGATGTGAGATGCCTGGATTTCTGATCATGAAATTCTCTAATTCTAATGTAATGCATTGTTCATGCACCAAAACTTTTAGCATTTTACTTCTTAGGTTTAAGTTGACTACATGGTCATAGATGCAATCTTCACCCAAGACAAGTGGTTCCATAAGGTCTTCATATGCACACACTAGCATTTTGACTGTCATTGGGACATCTTGAAGGTAGATGGGAAGCTCCATCTCACCCAAACAAGGGGTTTCCACACCTCCCAATCCTATGAGATAGGCTTCTATGGAATTGATGTTCAATTGTAGATCTTGGCAGTATGAGAATCTAATTGCACTAGCTACTGCAACTGAGTCAATCAAAGCTCTCATAGTCCTTACATTCTTTCCTTGTCCGACCTCTATGGTCACAAAGGGATGTCAATCGATTATTCGAGTAGCAATCATACCCAATGTTTTTCACATGACCATCTGGTATCTTGGGACATTGGGGTTGACATCTAGACCTTGTTGCCTTAACTTCTTTCACCTAATGTGCTCTCTAGCCTCTGCCTGTGCTTCTTCTCTAACCCTTAACTTTTCTTCTTTTCGCTTCTTAGCGGTGTTGAGTCTCATTAGCATATCCTCTATAAGAGTTTCTTGATATAGCTTGACTCAACATCCACTAATATATTTTGGCAAGATGTCCCCTTCTAGAGTGGCCAATTGAATAGCACTGCTAGTGGAAATTCTATTAATGACCATGGGTCCATAGCCTCGTTTTTCTAGTTTACGGGCATGCTGCCTTAGTGTATAAACCAACACTAGTTCTCCCTCTTTTAATCCTTTATCCTTGATGTGTGCATCAAAGCATGCCTTTTTTCTTTTCTTTGCAATGTAGATGCCTATTGTCGCTCATAGCCTGGTCTCACCTAAGCGTTCTAGATCAAAGATCCTAGAGGACAACTCATATCCATTCCACTCATGCTCTTGTGCTACTTTTAAGGCTGGAATCAGGAAGTCTAATGGTAGCACAACATTGTATCCAAAGACCATCTGAAATGGATTAGAGCATTTATTATTTATGAGTTTTGTCAATACATTACATGGGATCTTATTTGTGCTCTCGGCTTGTCCATTAGCTTGTGGATGATAGGGAGCAGACTTCGCATGTATCACCAAGACTTCTTGGAGAAGGTTTTCAATGACTTTGTTCAAGAAGTGTGTACTTCTATCACTTAATAACTCTATTGGTAACCCATATCTAGTGAACGCATTCTCGAATAAGAATTTATTCATCGTTTGAGCATCATTCTTTGCCATGGCTTTTACTTCTACCCACTTTGTAAGGTAATCTGTGGCTACAATAATTTATTTTGCATGGGAGTTTCTAGCTGGGGGGTTAATAGGACCTACGAAGTCTATACCCCACTTTGAGAATGCATGTCCTCCCATCATTGGTCTCAAAGGTATCTTGTCTTTTCTAATCGGATATTGTGCATGTTGGCATGTGTCACATCTCTTCACATAGGTATGTGCATCCATATGAAGAGTGGGCCACCAAAGTCCTGAGAATAGAATGGTCTTAATTACTCGATCAAGCATGAAGTGTCCACCTGCAACACCGCTATGTGCAGTTTCTAAGATTTTCAAATAGTCTAATTCATGAACGCATAATCTTAAGTAACCATCTTTGCCTCTTCGATATAGGTTTCCTCCTACTAATGCATAGTCCTGAGCCTCTTGCTTAATGCTTCATTTCCTTGCTAGACAAGCCTCATTGGGTAGTGTTCCTGATCTCATAAATTCTACCAATGGAGCACTCCATTTTGGAATAAACGACATGTGATAAAGAGTAGCATGATCCACTAGGGGTCTCTCTTAGCACACTGGACAATTCTTAATCCACTCATGTATTTCTCTGTACATACTAGGCCAATACACTCCTAAACATTTTAGATTCTACAATGTTTGTTGTTTAGAATAGTCATTTCCTAGCAATCCTTCATGGACTCGCTGCAACCAACTGCTATGTTCATACAATAAGCTAGTACACCCTCTATGTCTTGTTTGTACATACTTCCTGCCATTATTTGATATTTTTGTGATTTTATAAATTCATCTTTGTTTGTTTTCACATTCTTATTTGTAGGTCCAAAGGTCAAGACAAGTACCAACTTATTTGCCCATTTAGGAACAACTTCTAAATTGAATAGATCAGCATCAGGCACTTCATAGACACTCCTTGTGGTGACTCTCCTGAAGTGATGATAGAAAGGTGATCCAACCTAAGATGGGTCCACCTTTCCTAACAACCACTTCAAAGTCGTATTCCATTAGCAAGAGGAACCATCTTACTAAGCATCCAATGTTGCAAGGTTTATTGACCAAATATAATAAAGTTTGATGATCAATGAAAAACTTGAACTTATTGGTCAATAGATATTGTCTAAACTTCTTCACGGCATATACCATGCCTAAGCCATCTCACTCGATTGTGATATAATTTTGTTCAGCTGCATGCAGCTATTTGCTAGCATATGCTATAGGTAAATCTAGGTTTCCTTCACTTGTCGATTGTGCTAGCACACATCCTATTGCGTGATTGGATGCATCCACATGGACATGAAATGGTTTGTTCCAATCACGGGTGGTCAGTATTGGTGTTGTGCACAAAAGTCTCTTCAGCTCATTAAAGGATTTTTCACATTCGTCATTCCACTCAAAATTTTTCAACAAAGCATAAAGAGGTTTAGCTATGATTGCATACATGTGGATAAATCTATGGTGATATGCACAATGGCCCATAAAGTCTTGTACCTCTTTAACGTTCCTTGGCCTTGGCAGCTCTACTATGACTCTTACCTTGTCCTCATCTGTTGATATTCCATTCTTAGAAACAATGTGACCTAAGATTTCACCTTATCATACCATGAACACACACTTTTTTCTATGGGTTCAGACACACTCGATATTATCTACACTTGTTGAAGATCTATGTGAGCTCAGGGATGTGGTATCTTCTTTCTTGGAATGAGCACGTAAATTGTCCACATATACTTCTAAGCTCTTTTGCAAGAACTCTTTGAAGACATGACACATGAGCCTTTGGAATGTTGCAGGTGCATTGGTGAGCACAAATGGCATTACACAAAATGCAAAGATTCCCCATTCTATGGCAAAGGCTGTTTTGTGTTGATCCTCTAGGGCAATGGCGACTTGGTTCTAACCTGAAAATCCATTAAGGAAGTTGTAAACTTCCTTGCCTATGACACGCTTCAATAAATGTTTGATGATTGGAAGCAGATAGCTATCTCTTATCGTAGCGGCATTGAAATTTTTAAGGTTAATACATACTCGCAACTTCCCATTCTTTTTGGGCACCCCTACAATAGGGGACACCCATTCAATATGCTCAATTTCATAGATAAATCTAGCTTCAATCAACCTGTCAATTTCTTCTTTTATTTTTGCAACATAAGTGTCATTATATGTGTAGGGCTTCTATTTGGTGGGCTTGGCATCAATCATCATGGGGATCGTATGAGAGCATATCTATGGATCTACTCCCTTCAAGTCTCTATAGCTCCATGCAAACACGTCTCTATATTCCCTTAATAAAGCTGCAAGCTCTATTTCTTCTCCTGCACTTAGGTTTTCTCCTATGTACGTACAATGCTCTTGATTCTCTTCAATGGTTACTACAACCTTTTTGGTCTTTTCTTTATTTTCATATGCTTCTCCTATCATTGCCTCTCTCTTAGGCATTCATACCAAAAAATTTTGGTCTTCAACTTCATATTTCTTGAAATTCTTTGGTACTTCAAACAGTGATTCCTCCTCTTCTTGTTTCACTACTTTCTTTTCTTTTTCTTTTGATTGCCTTCACCTTTCTCCCTTGAATTTACATTCTTAATGCTTGTGGAAGGTTCTTCTTCTTTTTGGGTATAGACTCCTACATTTTCTAGATAGTGCTCCTCTGAGTCAAAGCAACTATCCATCACAATCGACTCTAGATCATCATCATTCTCTTCTTCTTCTATGACACCACTAGGGTCAGACTCCTCTAGCAAGGGCTCACACATGAACACAAAGATATCATAACCCTCCTCATCACAATAAGGTGTCCACTATTCTTCATTGACAACAATGTCTATGGTGGCTAAGATTTTTGCCCAACCATAAGGCTCAAATTCCTCATCTGGAAAGATCATCGATGTGTAGGCTGGGTCTCTAATTGGTCTGGCTTCTTGAGAAGTTCCTTCTTCTCTCGCTTTTTAGGTGTCTTCCCTCTTCCTTTGCAACCTTACACATCCATAATCGAGTATCTTCATGTATCCAAGATGGATCAGAAGAACTTTCAGAATGCACAGAGATTGAATCTTCTGGCACCTTGTGGATAGGATTCCACTGTAGGGGTGGTACATCTTTGAAGGTATAATCTTTCATATTGACTTTGGTTGTGACCCCTAAGTGCTTCAAGTACAAGGAATCCTAGAGGTATTTCAACATGGCCATCAGCCATTTGAAGCTTCATTCTAGTTGGTCTTAAAGTAGGTTTACCCCATTGCTTCCACAAGGAGATGGCCGCAATCGCAACACCAGCACCTGAATCTAGGATAGCTTTGGTTGTGTAACATTGGTACGTAACTGGAAGATAAGTATATCTTCTTCACCTTCACTCATGTCTCCTATTTTGTCTAGAGATATCCCTAGTACTTTTTGCTTAGAGCCTACTTTTGAAACATTGGAACCTGATTTGTAACATGATTCCATAGTTCAGGTTTTACTTTGAGCAGCTCCTCCAAGGTGAGATGACACTGTACCTTAGTATTCTTCACGACTTTAGTGTTTCTTGCAACCACAGAGTCTTCATTTCTTATTACTATTGTGAGAGCTCTGATATGAAGAGATTGAGATTCCCATGGACTTGTGAATTGAGGCAACTCTTGTAAAGAATTAGATTCAAAATCTAATCTTTCCTCTTGTTGTTGCTCTACTTGATCTCTGTAAATAGATGGAATGTCTTGGGGAAATTGATCATGAAGATCATCAATTTTAGGAATAGGAGGGGGATAACCCTTCTCCTTGGCCCATTTCTCTTCTTGTATTTCCCGCAAGAACTCTTGAGAGTATTTTTGAATCGAAATAGGTGTTCCGTCATCTATAGAATCAAGAACATAAACTTTCATTGGTGGTGAGATTTCTCTTTCAACAATTGGTTGAGCTTGTGGAGGTAAAGAAACCTGTAGCTTTTTTACCAACTACTCTAATCTTTCTAGTAAGCCTTGGAAATGCAAGCCTGGTTTGATAGAATTTGTGTGATTGAAAAATTGATTTGCCTCGAGGATAGCCTGAGCTAATTGTACCATTTTCATGCACATTTGCGTCTGTTAGTTCAATCTCTAAATCTGCTCTAGGGTAACTCTTGTCTAGGTTTGTCGTTGTTGGCCCTTCTTGAAGTCAAGCTTGATAGGCCCTGAACATCATGTCCAAGCCTTCTGGGGTTGGATCTACAAGAACAGACCCTGGTTGCAGTCTATTTACAATGGGTGTTGGGGTGGAATGAAGTGAAGTGGATGGGTTTTTAGCATGCGAGGGGTTTTGAGATGCAATGTTTGCAATCTTTGTTTCTGTGTTTCTCAGGCTTTCTTCTAGTTTTGATAACTTTCTAGCCCACTTATGATTGGCTTTCTCTCTGGTATCCTTCCAAGTCCTTGTTTTCCTCTTACTAGGCTCTCATGATTCACTAGACTCTAATTGTTCAACTAGTTTAGCATGTTTTAGGGCTTGTGCCCTAGTGACTGCTTGTATAGGATCCATGTTAATGCTACTTGAAATTGAATCAACTACTAAGCCTAGCACATTAATGGGTGTAACCTTGAGCACACTAGAGGGGTTCCTGGGACAATCTCTCGGAAGGTGGTCTTTGCCGCAGTTAGGACAAAAGCCTTGTATTGTGATGTTTTATCATTGTCCTAGAGCCAGTGGGTGGGGACATTCACGAATGAAGTTACCCTGACAACTAAAACATGGTCCTCTAGGGGCTTGTGGTCTCATTGGTCTCAATTGGGGCCTAGGCTTAGGATTCATGTACATGACATTGGAGTATTCTAGCTCCCAATTTGGTTCCATAGGTGGTACCTCGTATTGATATGGATAAGTCTCACTATGCTCAGGTGACTCTGTGTAATAAGCTCGTGGACTATCTTCATAGGAGTAGTCAGAACTCTGGGCATTAGGGTCATTTTTTGATACCAATGGGGTCATTGGCACCAATGCTCTATTAGGGTTTTCCTCTATCATTGCATACTTAACTGGAATCATGTTGGCACGAGGTGGCGGTTGGTTTCCTTGGAGCAGTTGTGGCCTATATGGTGCATGATATTTCTATTGGTATTGAGGTTGATATTGTTTTTGTGGCATATAATATGGCTGTTGGTATTGGTTCTGATACCTACCTTCTTGGTAAGGTTGTTGATAGTTTTGTCGGTTTCCTTGGGGTTGAGCCATCATCGAGCAAACATTAGCCATATGGTCTCCTCCACAAGTATAACATTATTTTACAAAGACCATTCTAGGTGTATGCTTACTTGAGACTCCTAATTTCTGAGCTACCTATTATGCCAATTTATCAATGGAAGTGAATGGTTTGGAAGTGAAACTGGTAGAACTATCTAAAGCTTTGTATACCTTTGAAAGTTCTAGCTCATCGCGTAGGTTATCCTCAATGTCTATGCACATCGAAATGCACTTCTCTATGGTTCTAAGCTCTTTTAAATAAACATAGGATCTCAATTTGGTACTTCACAAGCCATCTAGAAATAATGCCACTTGTTTGGCTGGTGTGGGTAACTCTAGTTTAGGACATCTTTCTATGTATTGTTCGAATCTCCTTCGTGCCAGCCTAACTGTCTCCTGAGGGGTTTGCTTAAAGCTATGGATCAAGGATGAGGTATGTGCCTGATCCCACTCTTAGAGAACTCAATGATAAATGTCTCTAGTAGGTGATGGATGTCTCTAAATTGCCTTTGTTCTAAGGGCTAGAACTAGGTTAGGGCAGTGTTTTTCAAGGTGAGTCCAAATGCATTACACTGGGTGAACATGTCATCCACTTGTTCAGCTTTCAACACTTGTTTGAACTCCGCTACATGATCATAAGGATCTCCTGACCCATCAAAGTAGTTTTTCATTGTATTGACCACTTGAGAGGGTCTAAGGGTTCTTGGGTACTCTCGAGGTCTAGGCAATGGAAAATCATGATCATCTCTTTGATGCCTATGTGATCTATGTCTCTCTCTTTCAAGTCTTTCATTTTCAAATCTTGATCTATCTCTACCCACTGTGTGTGCAAAGCTTACCTCATGTCTCTCTCTACCCTTTTCCCTTTGAGAACCATGAGCTTGGGATGTTCCAACTCCTTAGTATCCAAAAGAGACATTTGATCTTGGTGGGGGAAAGACTAATTCACTAAGCATGCTTTCCTTGCTCTGATACCACAAACACTTGCTCTGATGTGTTATCTAGATAGACCAATTTTCGTGGCATGTCAGGATCCTATAACTCATAGATAGTGAATGTTCCTACGTCATTTAGTCACTCATACTTGTGTCTCCAAAATGCCTCATTTGTCTCTCTATTCAAAAATAACTCAATACTCTTGTTATCTTGAGGGATCCAATCTAGATTGAGTACCCTAGTTAAGAGAGATTTGCCTCTCAAAGTTCTAGGCTCTCCATCTAGATGTCCTTTATCTATGTGGCCCATTTCCATTTCAAGGATCATTACTCCAAATTCATTGATCCTATCAGGATCATTGGTGATTAAGTACATTGTTCCCTCATTGTCGATATATGCATCTCCCTCAAATTCAACTACTGGATGCTCTAAAACAATGAGTTGATCAAGGTTTTTTAGTTGGATGACAGACCTTCTCAAACCATCCTCATAGATGCGAGCACCTAATTGGTTGGTTCAGATGTACTCTAGTTGATTTTTGTACGGTCCCTCTGGCATCTCTAAGTATGCAATCCCCGAACTCCTCACTTGTCTTTTCGTGTTGTAAGACATCTCTGAATCAGTGGTTTCTGAACTTAGTGTGTACGGGTAGTCACTAGGTTGTTGAGCCCTTGACCTAGCTGTGTGATTGACACTAGCTTCAGAGGATCTAATGCTTTGTCTATCCCAACCTAGGTTTCTGCCTGATTTAAGGTTCATAAGCCTTGGCTTATCAATCCCATTTTTCCCAAGTACAACCGTTTTGCAAAATTCTTTTGTAAGAGTTACTTATTCTTTAAAAACAATGTTCAAGATATGCTTGTATTTAAGAAATTAGGGTTTTTTTTGGAATTATTTCATGCATGACGTATCCCCAATTACTCAAAACCACTATCCATACTTATCCTAAGCTAAGAATTGACAAAGGGGGTTTAGTGTTCTTCCAACCTCAAGTTTGATGCTCTGAAAAAATGCTTTGTTGTCCAATAATTGTGCTCCTCAATCCTTGCTTTGTGGTGCACTTTGCCTTGCTCTTAACTCGTTTGAATGCTCTTAATACACCTGTAAAAATCCCACAGTTAGATCAAGATTTAGACTTAATATTTTTGATAGACCACTTGCATTTAGGTATCTCCGAGACCTACTTTCCCCCTTGTATTTCTGAAAAAAATTCTAGAGCTCCCTTAATTCCTACTCCCACTTGAGGATCAACTTCAAAATACCATATCTAGCCTTCCAATGAGCTCAAAATCACTCAAAATGGAGTTCATATGAGAAAGTTATGTCCAATCAGGCTTTTGGGGGTCAAAATAAGCAAACAAGACCTCTCAAAGAATCGTCATTTTTTTGCAAATCAAGCAGCTAGAAAGTCATGTTTTTTTTTTCAAGTGCAACAACTAGAGAATCTAGATTCTCTCAAAATGCGCAATCCAAAGAATTGTGACTTTCTCAAAATCACCAAGCAGATAATCGTGAATTTCTTAAGTTCCACTAAATCAAGAGAATTGCAATTTTCTTGAAATTCTTATATATATATATATATATATATATATATGTGTGTGTGTGTGTGTGTGTGTGTGTGTGTGTGTATATATATATATATATATATATATATATATATATATATATATATATATATATATATATATATATATATATATATATATATATATATATATATATATATATATATATATATATATGTGTGTGTGTGTGTGTGTGTGTGTGTGTATGTATGTATGTGTGTGTGTATATGTAACACACACACACATACATATATATATATATATATATATATATATATATATATATATATATATATATATATATATATATATATATATATATATATATATATATATATATATATATGTGTGTGTGTGTGTGTGTGTGTGTGTGTGTATATATATATATATATATATATATATATATATATATATATATATATATATCATCATCATCATCAAGGTTATAGAGAAAGAGAGATATTGGTAATCATTAGAAAAGTTCAAGAGAAATGGTTGCAATGGAAATTGTACTCAAAGTGAGTAGAAAATGAATTCAACTCAATTGAAATCAAACACAAAACTCTAGTAAATTATAACTCAAAAACTAAATAAGACATAGATGGTTCTATCCACCCATGAACTTCCTATATGGATCTTAGATGGTGATCTAGATAGATGCAAGGTGAAGAGGTATAGGCCAAAACCATGTTACTAATATTGGACACCTACTAGCTCCAAACAACACAAAATATGATCCAAGATGGGGAGAGGACTATCCTTATAAGATCATCCAAGCTTAAATTGGCCTTCCCATGTTCTAGAATCGTGGTAGCTTGATCCATGCCAAAGCAAAACTCAAACAATTATTTGTGATTCAAATCCAATTGCAGAAAAGTAGGATGAATAATCATTTGTTTGTAGCCCTTGATCTTGCTTGATCCACCTTGCTTGATCCACACTTATAATCAAGGCTAGATCCAATGCCCCACCTCATAGGATCAATTCAAAATCCAATGGCTTCGAAGTAACCTTCCTAGCTATCCATTTACTATCTACTCTAACCCTCACCTAACCTTAAATTTAAGAACCTACTAATGTTCAACATTTTCACATGGCTTCTCATAGTGGAGGCCTAACATAATAAAGTGTCATGGAAAAATGGTGTGCTACATAAGGGTGAGGCATTTAGCATATTTGACATAGACTACTCATCAAAGGAAATATATATATATATATATATAGAACTACATTTTCTTTGCTCTTGAAAGGTTTTGGCATTATCTTTTAGGCACACTTTTTGTGGTTATTTTATATTATCATCCATTTTATTACTTAATAAAAAAGCCAAAAGTCCTCAAAAGGTTATGTAGGTAAATATTTATTTTCCAAGAATTCGAATTTGAAGTCCAAACAAAAAGAAGAAAGATACACTAAATGGCCTATCAGTTTCTAGGACTATCAAAGGAAAGTCTGCCAAAGGTATAAATTATGAGCTTTCATAAAAAAAAAAAGCCCTTTCTTGTATCATTCTAAGCATACTCGTGTAAAGATTTACTTTTATTTTTTATAACTCGGAATGTTTTTCTTAATGTCAATACAATAGGTAAAAGGAGAATACTCATGAAAGTAAAACTTTATCAATGATTAATGGAAAATTGTACAAGTTAAGGCAAGATGGAATTCTCAATAGGTGTTTGTTTCCACAAGAAGTAGAAAATTTGCTAGTGGTGTGGCACACGAAGGTGTCAACCCCGAAGATGGGCATCCAATGGGGAAAGATTTGGCTTAAACTTTCCTTATGAAGGGTATCTAATGAGTTAGTCTCTTCAAAGATTCTAATTATTTTGTAAAATACTATGAAAGATGTCTACAATGTGCCCCAAACCATTAGATTTCATTTCCAGTAATTCCATGTCTCCATTGAATGGGTACCCTTAAAAAAGTGGGGTTTGGACTTCATGGGCCCCACGAGTCTACTTGGATAGTTAGGCAATAAGATATATATCATAATGCTTACATGTTACTTGACTAAGTGAGGAAAAAGTGACATGTGATTGCACAACTACCATGGTAGAAAATGTTTCATACAAGCAAGTCTCTTTTACAATTATAGAGCCCTGTGGAGATCAATAGTGACATAAGGACACATTTTGTCAACCAAGTGATAGAATATATATTTGATGCACTACAAGTCTTGTGCTTAATATCCTAGGGCAAGGTAAAATTTCCAAATAAGATCCTACCTTTGATTATGCTTTTTTAAATCCACCTAATGGCATGGCCTATTGCTATGATTGAATTTTTGTGAGCTTCTTGCATGAAGGGGTGAAGTACTATTGGGACTACAACTTGATTTTCAAATGGAAGCTCTAGAACCATACAAGCTCATCATTGATACTCAAGTTAAATATCATCAAAAATTTGGATGGAACCAAACATTAATCAAATCATGCCTTTGGGAGAAGAAAGGAAGTGTGGAATGTATACAGGAGCACATCCAAGAGGCACACAATAAAGTATATGATGATCATTTGAGGCCTACAAAGATCACATAAGATTCCCTTGTACTTCTTTATCAGATTCCTATCCTCTCATGAAAGTTTTCTCCTAAATGGATGGGGACCTTTCAATAACTATAAGTACTTCCTCAAGGAGTTTTACAATTATCTATATTGGATATAAGAGAAAATCCTCTTTTTTAGCCTTTGTGGAGTGAAGCCATACCACTTTTTCTCAACTCAATCTTTTGCACAAATAAAATTTCCCTATCAATCAATCTAACTCCTCACTATTGGACCGCCAATTGTCATCTTTTACACTCTAGATTACCATCTAATGAAGAAGTATTGCATCTCATCTATTAATAAAGATGGGAACTTCTTGCTCCTCATGCCAAAAATGACGTGCACAAAATTTATCATCATGATTGTACCTTAGGAAGTCTCTCATTCTACTTATATTATTCTTAAGATAAGAACTAGATTCTAATACACTTTTTAGGCACTTTTCTTCCATATTGAGGAAATATAAGAGTCTATCCCTACCTCTTTATTTAATTTCCACACCTTAGATCTCTTCATATTGCTCCTAATAACTCCTCCATCCACATACCTCTCTTTCCTTATTCAATATACTACCTTGATCATCATATGATTGCACTATAGGTAGTTTTTGGAGATCATTTTCATGAAAGAAGAAAAAAGAAAAAATTTGTAATTTAGTAGTTAAGATGACTCCAATTGATGTAAAAAGCAAGAATATTTTCCTCATGATGCGAGATAACTTGTGTAATATTTTGTAGAATTTTTAGAGCTCTCAAGTGAGTAGAAATTGAGAATAGAAGTTTAGAGAAATTATTTCCAAGTGTGAAAAGGGACACTTAAAATAGTACTTAAGTCAATCATGACTCATTTTTTTGGAGGTTGGAATCATTTTGTAATTTTGATGATTAATGAGAACTTGAGAGCTCTTGCCTTTCTTTCTAAACTTGTCATCAAGCTTTCATGGTGATTTCATGTTGATTTTTTGAGTGTTTATCATGGATTTGTCTTTGTGATCAGTAATTCTTTGAGTATTTCATGCTATTATAAGTCTATCTCTACTATCTAAGCCTCCATAACCTTGCAAAGTATTGTTCAACTCGATCATGTAGTTTTGTCAGAACCATGATTGTGTCATCACTATGGTACAGGTATTGAATTTCAAGTTTGATATCATTAATGTCTTTATCATGAAAAATAGCACACTTTAGGCACAAAAATCATTGAAAAATATTATTTCTAGCTCAATCTACAAGAAAACATAGAATTTTCCATAAAAGTTATGAAATCTCTATTGAAACAAATCTTCTATGACAAATCTTGGAGTCCATTATTAAAGCAGGGGTTACGGCCTTAGTATACTTCCCAGATTCACAATTTAAAGTGTTTGAGGTTGTTGTTCCTTTATAATACGATGATTGGAGAGAAGTCCAAAGCATTACAACAAACATTTTTGGTATTGTTGCCAAGGAAGTAAGCAAAGCTTTCAAATATTTGAGCTTTGGACCTTGCTGGATCTTCCAAGTTGATGGTAACACATACTTCTTCAAGACTATTGTGAATCATCAAGTGTCGCAAGGATGAAAAGGTGAGTGTTTTTATCTTTGGGAAATATTTCTTCATTCATTTTGTTGAGAAGAAGGAGTGAGGAGCTGAACGTTGTTCTCTAATTTCAAAGTACAAGATCTCAATCTTTCTTTATCAGCTTTTTAGCTTAATTTTCATGAACCCCTAGAAAAAAAAAAATTCTTTTTGTGGAGAAAAATCCAAAAAATTGAGATACAAAGTGGAAAACAATATTGTGAAAAAAAGATAAAATTAGTGAATCATCCATATTTAGAATAGAAAGAAGAGAAAGTGGAAAAAATTAAAAAGAGAAGTTAGAAAAGATTTTTTTTATTAATGGAGAAGAACATTTCTTTTTTAAAAAGATCACCATTTATTTTGTTTTGTAGGAACAAAGGAGTGAAGGAGCATTCTTGGGCCTTAAGGGAAGGTATCACATCAAGAAAAGTGAAAAAATTCGCAAAAACATAGGTAAATACAAAAACACAATTTTCTGTGGAGAATTGCGATTCTTTGTGGAAGGTAAGATCATAAAAAATTTGTACAAATTGAAAAATTTAGTTCGGAAAAGAGGAAGGATAGAATAACAAGGTTCATTCTACAGTAAATTTCAAAATCTATTGAAAAAGAGTGAAAATCGTGATTCTAAGCAAAGACTATAAAAACAGGACTTAAAAAAAAATTGTTCATTGAGCTACAGAGTGAGAGTGGTCAGAATCGTGATTGAGAGAGCAAAAGCAAAAGCTATTTTTTCCAACACTTTTGGGAAAGCAACTCCAAGGTAAATTTCTTTTGGTACCATATTCATATTTGTTTGAGATCTTTCTTTGCAAAACAATGTTTTAAATCAATAATCATCAGAATCGTGGTTTCCTAAAATTGTGGTTTCAATGAGAAAAAAAATTTTTTTGATCAAAATCTTTCATTGCATGTTAATAAAATAGTAAGGCACTTCTAATGTAGGTAAGAAAACCAAAAAATCAATCCATAAAAATTTTACTGAAAAAATACACAAAATCGTGATTTTGTGAAAGAAAACATGATTTTTTGAAATCACGATGTTTAGTGGAAATCATGATTTCACAATTGTGATAGAAAATAACAATTTTGAGGTTCGAAAATTTCATGATTTTGACCTTAGAATTGCAAAAAATCATGATTGTGTGCAAATAGGATTGTGAGGAAAAAAACAAGATTTTGAGGTTCAAAATTTCACATTTTTGACCTCATAATCGCAAAAAAAAAACACACAATTGTGTGTAAACACCATTGTGAGGAAAAAAATATGATTTTGAGGTTCAAAATTTCATGATTTTGACTTCAGAATCACAAAAATCATGATTGTGTGCAAACATGATTGTGAGGGAAAAAGACAAACATGATTTTGAGCACAAAATCGTGATTCTCAGCTAGGAATCATGATTTCCCAAAATCTTGATTTTGAGCAAGAAAAAAACACGATTTTTTGCACAAAATCATGATTTTTTGTACTAAACCAAAAACACAATTTTCAATAAATTTCACAATATCAAAAAAATCATAATGAAATAAAAAACAAAAAAAATCATTGTACATAGTTAAAATCATGATTTTCTAAGAAAAATGCGATTTTGATCACAAAATCATGATTTTTCCAAAAATATTAAAAACTTGAAAATTTTGATATACGTACAAAAATAATACAAGTGCTAATATTAAGAGACTAATTTGGGAAGAAAATATCAAAACAAAGGTAAAAAAATACCTAACCCTAGTTCTATCAAGAATTTAGGGTTTTGTGAAGAAATCTCACAAAAATTGATGAGACTGAGATCAGGACTAGTTACAAATCATAGTCAAATATCTAAGCATTCATGGGCACAACAAAACACAAGCGGGGGGAGAAGAATGTATACTCATCACATAGCAACATGGAAACCCTCAATGGGGAAGCAGAGACTTCTGATAGTGGGGACTATAGAAACATCCTGAAATACTTGTATACAAATAGGTTTGGAACCTATGTGTATTAGGATGGCATGCATAAGAATCTCATTAGAAGAGAAACTTGAAATTCTTTTAAATTTGATGCTAGTGGCTTAATTTAAAGATGGAAGCTATGAAGATAGGCAAGGATGTATCTATGCCTTCACAAATAGTCTAGAAGACACAAATGACTTAGGTCAATGCTCGAAGAAAGGAGCTTGGGATCAAAAGCTAGAACAACCTGATATTCCAAGAAAACTTCACCTAATCCTTTTCTAAGGGAAGGAGAACCTATACATGAGTTTTCTATCAGAAGAAGAAAGGAGTGGAATGACACTGGGAGAACCACGAGACCATATCAAGTATCAAAGTGCATGAAAAATCAATGTGATGGATCTTCATATCCTCATGATCATGTAGCTAAATACAAACAAATCCTTAGGGTTGAGAAAATACAATACTATAAAACACAATTTGAAGCCTTTGGATTAATTGTGTCAGGAGCTACCTTGACATGGTTTCTACCATTGAGGAAGGAGATGTTTGTAGACATAGAGAGGTTTCTAGAAGGATTCATAGGAGAATTCTCCAAAACTAGAATTAAACATAGTACAGCTACATTGACCCACACATTTAGGTAAAAACAAGATGAAAGTGTTAGGGAAGTAGCCAAAAGATTCAAACAATATCTTGATAGATGCCCTTAGGAAGAAAAACCATCAATGCCTAAAAGAGTGTCCTTGTTCATAGAAGGACTACTTAATGCACAGCTGAGGACCATGGTATATTGTAGAAGATGTCCATACCTAGATTCTTCTGTCAGTGAATCCATTGACCTAGAAGATGATAGGGGGAATGATCTTCTAATTTTTAATCAACAAAGAAGCAATGAGCCCAAAATACCACCTACAAAGGAGTTGGCTATCTTTAGGAGCTACAACCAAAGAAAATACAATCAACCCTAGTGTTGACAGTCAAGGTCACACACAAGCAGTGAAGCGCATCAATGAAGTGGACACACAAGAAGAAGGAGCACGTAGGGAGCTCCAAGAAGCACATGTCAAATTTTCATAAGAAATCCCTATAAAACTAGTGATTTTTATCACTAAAAACCATTATAAATACCATTTTATATTTTTATACCTCCATTTTGTTCAAGTCAAGGAGTCCTCAAGCTTGAGGAGTACTAGAAGTATCATCCTACCAATTTTCATAATTTTTAGATTCCGTTTGAGTCCTCAAATAAGTCTTGGAACCTAATTTTTAACTAGGCCGGACACTAGGCTTGGACAGGGCCAAAACCACTCAAAAAACTATAAAAAGGGCTGGAGAGCTCATTTGGGGGGTTAGCTTGTTGTAAATTTGAGCTTTTGCAATAGAGTTCTTTTGTAATCGAAGATCTTCCATTGTTCCACTCTTTACTCTTACCTTGTGTGCGTGTGTGTGCATGTGTGTGCATGCTTGTATGCTTTCACTCACGCACCTGAGCACTTCACTTGCTCTTGGTCTTCATACCGGTCCTCACGTCTCCGCGGATTGACATTTATGAGGTAAAGCTCCTAATGTTGGTACTCACCATTGTGCTAGAGTGACACCAAATTTGGCGTTGTTGCCGGGGAGAGAGCTTGGAGGACGAGCGTGTGATGGTAAGACGTAGATAGCGACGTTGGAAGGTAAAAAAATAACCATTTTCAGTTTAGTTTCTGAGTTTTCCTTCTTCTTCTTCTTCATCATCATCACTATCATCTCTTCCATCTTCACTTTCTCTGTTTTTTTCGCTTTTTTGCCTATACATTCCCGATTTTCACCTCTTCTTCTTCATTCTTGGTGTGCAAGGAGCTTAGAGAGTGTTCAGATCTGGAGCGTGGAAGAAATACAAAGAATCGCGCAGTTAAAACTTCAAAAAACTGAGTGACAGTATCGCACAGTGACAAGAGCTACGTTTGGTATCGTGAGTGTCGTATCGCGACTTTGAAGGGTGGTTTCGCATCTACAGGCTGATAGGAGTGACAAGGAGAACCTAAGGTACACATTTGTGCAAAAATTTTTGAATTTGGGCTTAAAAATCTCCAAGTATCGTGTCCGGTTGAGTTTTGGTATCGTGATACCAGAATTCCCAAGTATCGCGATACTTGTCGAGGTATCGTATCGTGCATGCCCACTTGAGGTATCGCAATACCATTCTGGTATCGTATCGTCAAGTGTTGGTATCACGATCGCGGTCACCCTAGTATCGTATCGTTGGTCGAGTGGTATCGTATCGTGCCTATTCTAGTATCGTATCGTGCAAAAAAGTGGTATCGTATCGTCAACCAAGTGGTATCGTATCACCTCCTGTTTTGGTATCGTATCGTCCATAGAACCAGTATCGTATCGTGTGATTTCTAGTATTGTATCGTCCACGTGGTATCGTATCATCCCTTACCCTTGTATCGTATCATCTGATTTTTGGTATCGTATCGTCGATTATTTTGGTATCGTATCGTGAGCATTCTGGTATCGTATCGTGTAGTGGTCAGGTATCGTATCGTCCACTAGCTTGGTATCGTATCATTGAAAGTAGAGGTATCGTATCGTGTAAATTCTGGTATCGTATCGTGAGTAGACTTGGTATCGTATCATGACCATTTCTAGGATCGTATCGTGTGGATAGCAATATCGTATCGTGGAAGTTGGTATCGTGATCGTAGTCTCCCCAGTGGTATCGTATCGTCTAAGGGTGGTATCTTATCGCCTGTCCTGAGGTACTCCCAAAGAGATCCTGTTTCCCTGTTTTAACCCCGAGAACCCTGAACTCGCATAACTTTCTCATACAAAATCTGTTTGGAGTGATCTTTGGTTTGTTCGAAGTTGACCCTCAGGTTGGACTAGGAAGCAAGGGGTTCCCTCAAATTCAAAGGACAATTTTGGACTTGTAGACAAGGCATATGAACCTAAGCTCAAGTTGATACTTAGGAAGAGATAGATAAAGTAACAAATCACTTGAAACTAAGGTCAACCACACAACCAAGTCGTGGGCTCACAACTCAGTGATTGACAATACATGTTGCGTTCACAGACGAGTGAGTCAGAAATGTCATTTAACTGGGAGAGACTCTTGGCTTCTAAAGACATGCATAGTTCAGTACTCAAGGAAGATTTCATGTCTATAGTGGAAGGGGAATATTGGATATCTCTTCAATACATATCCACTAACTTGCAAGGAATACCCATCTACCTCGACGGTCTATACAGGTCAGTAGCAAGAATGAGAAACACTACTGAATTAGAAATAGTTCCAAGACCAACTGTCAAGTACAAAGATGGAGTCTACATGGACAAGATGGGTCAGATCTATGTAGTAAGTGAAAACCCTGATCAGATTAATGAAAGGGGAGAGTTAGCTCGAGATCATGCAACTACCTCACAAAACCCATTCGAGACCCAACGAAAATGTGATGTTAGGACAAATGAGCCAAGGTAGTATACCCGCTAGACCACATGAGCAATTCACCAACGCTACAGCCACACTAGCCAGAGAATGGGAAATATGAATAGACCTACCTTTAGGACAAAACCGCCTCAAGGTGTCCCCATCGTAATTCGATCCCCAGAGCCCGATAGAAAACTGAGACCAATCCAATTGGCCAAATGTGTGTGAAATCGTTACGATGGCACAGGAGAGCCGTATGACCACATTGCAGAATTCAAGCAGGTATTGCTAGCGGAGCAAGTGGATGACTTTTTTAGGCAATATGAATCCTTTGGGCTAACCCTCACAGGAATAGCTTTAGCTTGGTTTCAATCCTGGGATCCAAATTCCTTTGGCAATATCGAACAATTCTTCCAAGAATTTGTTTGGGAATTCCCTAAGCGAGGGATCAAGCATAATTCATCATCCTTACTACATAGTTTCAAACAAGCTCCTAATGAGACCGTAAAAAATGCAGCACGAAGATCTAATCAATATGTAAACCGATGCCCTATGACAGAGAGACCTTCTCAGCAGAAAATGATATCCTTATTTTTAGAAGGTCTAACGAATGGAACATTGAGAATCTTAGTATACGTAAAACGATTGCAAACTCTGAGTGAGTGTCTTCAAGAATGCATAGATTTGGAAGACAATTTAGCTGAGGATCTCAAACCCACACAAGCTCCTACCAAATCAGAGGATACAAGGAGCAATGAGACTTCTAGTTCGAGTTATGTGGAGGAAGTGGCAGCATTGGTGGCCAAGAAATTAGGAGTACAAGGACAAAGGAACCACCAGGACTCCTCCTTGAGAGTGCCAATGTTAGGAATTTGCACACTTTGTGGTGGAGATCATCCATCTCATGTCTGCACCAGAGAAGGATTAGGGTTATCACAACCTTACCCTTATGATAGACAACCGACTCAAGAGCCTAACATGTACTCTTATAATGAGCAGAAGTACATCAACCACAACACCGAAAACTATCCAATGAATAGACAGCCACGACCATTCATACCACCTCAATGTAGACCATACGGGTACCCTCCAAGAGAGCAAGGCAGAGAAGTTCCTAGGTATAACCCATGTCCAGGATCACGAGGAGCAACTAGACCGTATGAACATGGAGGATATAGCCAACCTCAACCTATACGAGGACAACAACCACGCCACCTACCAGCTTCGACACAAGGGCAAAATATCACAATACAAGTCGTTTGTCTTGAGTGTGGCAAAGAATAGCTCCTGAGAGATTGTGTCGGACACCCCTCTAGTGCACCAAAGGTTACACCCATTAATGTGGTAGGCCTAGTAGGGGATTCAAGTGCCAGTAGCAATAATGTGACTCCTATATATGCAGTTACCAGGGCACAAGCCTTAAAAAAAGCTAAACTAGTTGAGCAATCAAAGCCAAGTGAGTCAGGAGAGCCTAATAAGGGAAAACCAAGAACATGGAAGGATACTAGGGAAAAAGCCAATCGTAAATGGACCAAAAAGTTATCCGAACTAGAAGAAAGCCTGAAAGATGCAAAAACAAAAATAGAAGATATTGCCTCTCAAAATCTCTCACATGTCGAAACTCCATCCACACCACCTCATCCCCACCCACCAACCACTGTAAATAGACCACCACAACCAGGCTTTGTTCTTGCAGATCCAACCCCAGAACACTTGGACATGATGTTCAAGGCATACCAGGCTCGACTTCAAGAAGGGCCAACACCTGCAAACCTAGACAAGAGCTACCCTAGAGCAAATTTAGAGATTGAACGGTGACCCTAGTGACTTCATAGAAAAAGAAGAGATTGATGATGATCTAGAGTCCATTGTGATGGATAGTTTTGCTTTATTTCAGAGGAGCACTATCTAGACGACATACAAGTATTTACACAAAAAGAAGAAGAACCTCTCACAAGCATCAACACGGTAAATTCAAAGGATGAAAGGGAGGGAGGTCACAAGAAAAAGAAAAGACAAGGAGTGAAACAAGAAGAGAAGGAATCATTGTTTGAGGTACCCGAAAATTTCAAGAAATATGAAGTAGAGGACAAAAAAATTTTGGTATGAATGCCTAAGAGAGAGGCCACAATAGGAGAAGCATATGATAACAAAGAAAAGACCAAAAAAATCATAGTCACCATTGAAGAGAACGAAGAGAGATGTACATACATAGGAGATGACCTAAGTAAAGAAGAGGAAGTAGAGTTGGTAGCGTTGTTAAGGGAATATAGGGATGTGTTTGCATGGCATTATAGAGACTTGAAGGGAGTAGATCCGAAGGTTTGTTCTCATACAATCCCCATGATAGCAGATGCCAAACCCACCAAACAGAAGCCCTACACATATAATGACACCTATGCAGCTAAAATAAAAGAGGAAATTGATAGATTGATTGAAGCCGGATTCATCTATGAGATTGAGCATAATGAATGGGTGTCCCCCGTTATAGTGGTGCCCAAGAAGAATGGGAAGTTACATGTGTGTATTAACCTTAAAAAAGTTAATGCCGCCACGGTAAGAGATAGTTATCCGCTTCCAATCACTGATCATTTATTGGAGTGTGTTGCGGGCAAGGAAGTTTATAGCTTCCTTGATGGATTTTCAGGTTACAATCAAGTATCCATTGCCACTGAAGATCAACACAAAACGGCATTCGCCACAAAGTGGGAAGTCTTTGCATTTCATGTGATGCCATTTGGGCTCACCAATGCACCTGCAACATTCCAAAGGCTCATGTGTCATGTCTTCAAAGAGTTCTTGCGAAAGAGCTTAGAAGTATATGTTGATATATTTAGGTAGTGATGTGTGTGAACACTCTAGGACCGCCGGGGCACTTTTTTCCCTCTTTAGGAGGTTTTTTTTTCCCCGGCTTGTATATACGCCTATTGCCCTAATGGGCTACTTATCTTTGTACATTCTCTAGTAATACATTCAGTCTTGTGTGTTGTGCTCCAAGCTTCTTCTTCTTCCTTGTGCTGTTCGCGTGCTTCCGCAGACGTCTAACTCCAACAATTGGTATCAGAGCAGGTCGTTGCTTCTTCTAGGGCGCCATCGACACTCCTCCGTTTGTAGTCTCAGATTCGCAGTGCTTGTGCAGGCTATTTCGTCCTTTTGTGCCAAAGGTATATACCAGTTTCTGTTCGCCAGTTTAAGCGTCTCGAAGTCTGCTACAGGTCTAGCAGAACTCGTCTGGGCAGTTCTGTTCAACTTTTTGAGATACAGTCAATTTTCTGCATCAAGGTATTTTAGTCACTGGCCATGGCTGAAAGCAGTGATGTATTCCGTATGTTGGCTGTTGAGGATAAGTTGGATGGTACCAACTACCCATTATGGGCTTATATGATGCGACATGTACTGGTTGCAAAAGGATTGTGGAACATTGTGCAGGGTGTTGAAAGACGTCCTGTTACACCTGTAACGACAGGTACTGCAAATACAGGTGTTGGAGCTGATGAAGATGGTGTTGAAGATGATATTCCGCAGATTCCTGTTCGTGCTGCTGTTTCTGTTGCACCTACTGCAGAGCAGATTCGTTGGGATGGCAGAGATGCCCAGGCACATGCATTGATAGCTTTGTCTGTCAAACGTGCCATTATTCCTCACATTCGCTCTTGCAGAACAGCAAAGGATGCTTGGGATACACTTACCACTTTGTACCAGGCTAGGAATGAGGCTCGTGTTGCTTACCTCCGAAAACAGTTGGAGAGTGAGCACATGAATGAAGGTGATTTGATGGACAGTTTTCTTACAAAGATCAAAGACCTGAAGGAACAATTGATTTCTGCTGATGAGGTTATACCAGATAGCTCACTTGTGCAGACCGTTCTGAATGGCCTTCCTGATTCATATCAGAGTTTTGCCTCTACTCTTCGATTGATGATGAAAGGCAATCCGAATGCCTTGTCATTTGAGGAATTAGTCTCTGTTCTGTTGCAGGAAGATCAGTCCAGGCAGAACAGGTCCATTATGCGTGTTGCAGATCAAGCTTTCCTGGCTAGTCAGAAGGGCAAAGGAAAATGGAGCTCTTCTACTAGTAAGCAGAAATCTGCAAATGCTGCACAATCGAAGAACCAGGATAAAGATGAGAAGAAATCAAAAAAGCAGAAATTGTTCTGCAAGTACTGTAAAGGAAATGATCATATTATAAAGAACTGTCCAAAACTGGCTGCTAAAGAGGCAAAGAAGAAAGAGGCTGGAATGGTTGTTGCAGAGGCCTCTACACCAAAAACAGAGTCTGCAAATCTCGTGCAGGAAGAAGAATGGGCGTTTACTACTGTCTGCAGTTTTGACCCATCTTCTCATGATCAGTGCATGTCTGCAGTAGACTCAGATGTTTGGTACTTTGACAGTGGGGCAACCAAACATATTACCTCGCAGCGCAGTTTCTTCTCTTCACTCGAGCCTGCCCCTACAGGGAATACTGTCACATGCGCCAATAACTCCTCTTATCCTGTTAAGGGAGTTGGTAAGATCATTCTGACTACTGCTGATGGTAGTTCTTTCACTTTGTCAGATGCTTTATTTGTGCCAGGGATCAAAAAGAACCTGTTATCAGTTTCTGCATTAGCCAAGATTGGCTTGGTTGTGAAATTCGTTGATGACAGGTGTACAGTCCATGATCTCTCAAATGGTGATGTGATTATTGCTTCTGGCATTTTATGTCGTGGGCTGTATAAGCTCATAGACTATGAAAAATCTGTGAATGATTCGGCATGTGCAGTTCATGATTCTCAGGCTATGTCAGATGCAAAGCTTTGGCATGCACGCTTTGGTCATCTGAATTTCGCTAGTTTGTTACGCCTGCAGAAATCTGAAATGGTGTCCTCTTTGCCCAAACTTGAGGCACCTTGAAAACATGTTTGTGAAGGCTGTATTTTGGGCAAAATGCAGCGTTCTTCCTTTCCAAAAGATGGTTCAGTTCGGGCTATGCAGAAATTGCAGCTTGTACATAGTGATGTCTGTGGTCCTATGCAGACACCCTCTTTTGGAAATTACCTTTACTTTGTGACTTTCATTGATGATTTTTCCAGGCATGCATGGGTATATCCACTCAAAGCAAAGTCCGAAGTGTTCACGTGCTTCAAACAGTTTTTGGTTTTGGCTAAAAATCTGTCAGCATGTAAAATGGGCACCCTCCATTCTGATCGAGGGGGGGAATATATGTCTTCAGATTTTAATGCATTTCTGGCTGAACGTGGGATAAAACACCAGTGTACAGTGCCGTATACACCTCAATAGAATGGAGTTGTTGAACGAAAGAACATGTCACTCATGGAGATGGCAAGGTGCATTATCAAAAGTCAGGCTTTACCACATAGTTTCTGGCTTGAGGCTGTCATGTGTGCAGCATATGTACTGAACAGGTGTCCCACGAAAGCGTTGCAGTCTATCACTCCATATGAGGCTTGGCATGACCGTGAGCCATCTGTTGCTCATCTGCGTGTTTTTGG
This sequence comes from Ceratopteris richardii, assembly GCA_020310875.1. Classification (NCBI taxonomy): domain Eukaryota; kingdom Viridiplantae; phylum Streptophyta; class Polypodiopsida; order Polypodiales; family Pteridaceae; genus Ceratopteris; species Ceratopteris richardii. The sequence goes on from CM035412.1 coordinate 142,417,557, forward strand.
TTGTTTGGCATATGCATTAGTGCCTGAACAACATCGCAAAAAATTGGATGATAAGGCAGTAAAATGTATTTTTGTTGGGTACAGTTCTGAAAGTAAAGGCTATCGTCTGTATCATCCACAGACTAAACGCATTCTGGTTAGCCGTGATGTTGTCTTTGTGGAAGATGCTATTCAGCCATTGCTTTCATGTACTAAGGAGACATCTGTTAGCTCCAAAGACATGTATGATACTTTGATGCCTCTTTTTACAGGTGGACAGGCTAGCGCTGGTCCTAATGAGGCAACTTCTCAGCCTTTGCAGGTTTCATATGATGATGCAGATCATTCCATTTCTGATGCAGATTTACATGATGCACTTGTTGATGAGAGAGCTGATATTGAACAGGCAAAAACTATGCCAAAATGGCTGGTGCAGACTTTGCGTGACAGCAAATTAGATGCACCTTTGTCATATCGTACTCGTTCAGGCTCTCATAGTACCTCCTTTGCATCAGATTGCTATGCTATGGCTGCATCTAGTCTCTGTGATGAGAATGAGCCTGTTTCTTTTGATGAAGCACAAAATTCAGAAAATTGGATGGCTGCTATGCAATCTGAATATGATGCTATAATGAAGAATGGTACATGGTCTTTATGTGACTTGCCTCCTGGCAAGAAGGCCATTGGCACTAAGTGGGTATACAAGCTGAAGCGTAAACCTGATGGTACAGTTGATAGGTATAAGGCTAGGCTTGTTGCAAAGGGTTATGAGCAGGAAAGAGGCATTGATTTTGATGAGACCTTTGCACCTACATGCCGTATGACTACTGTTCGGAGCATTTGTGCACTTGCAGCCCATCATGGTTGGAATGTACATCAGTTGGACATTAAAACAGCATTTCTGAATGGTGACTTGCATGAAGAAGTGTATGTTTTTCAGCCCCATGGCTTTGTGCAGAAAGGGCATGAAAACCAGGTGTGCAGGTTAAAGAAGGCGTTATATGGTTTAAAGCAAGCACCACGTGCTTGGTATGAGAAAATACATGCCTATCTGATTGCACATGGTTTTGAGAACAGTCCAACTGAAAGCACCTTATATGTTAAGCGTGCTAATGATGTGCTTTTGATCATTGTTGTCTATGTAGACGACATGCTGCTCACTAGTCCTCTTGAGAAGCATATTGCTGATTTCAAGGCTGATTTGCATGCCTCATTTGAGATGTCTGATTTGGGGCATTTGCATCACTATTTGGGCATTCAGTTTATGCAAGTTGATGGTGGAATGGCTTTGTGTCAAACGAAATATATTGACACATTATTGCAGCGTTTTGGCCTTGAAGACTGTAAGCCTATTGCCACTCCTATGGAGACAGGTTTACGATTGAGTCTTCATGATGCTGGAGATGCATTTGATGCTGTTCTCTATCAACAGGCTATTGGACGCTTGATTTACTTATGCATTACTCGGCCAGATATTCAGTTTGCTGTCTCACAGATGAGCAGGTTTATGCATTGCCCAGGAGTCACGCATTGGAAAGCGGTTAAGCGCATCTTTCGCTACTTGAGTGGTACTCGGCTACTTGGGTTGTTTTATCCCAAGGGGGGATCACTACCGCCAGATTTGCATGCTTTTTCTGACTCAGATTGGGCTGGTTGCTATGACACTCGTGTGTCCACCAGTGGTTTTTGCTTCATGCTTGGTAGCTCATGTATATCTTGGTTAAGCAAGAAGCAGCCTACTGTGGCCACTTCCAGTTGTGAGGCTGAGTATAGGGCAGCTTTCACAGCGACTATTGAGTGTGTGTGGCTCAGACGCCTTATGGCTGATTTGGGTGTTGGCCAGTCTTCTGCCACCACCATCTTCACTGACAGTCAGAGCGCATTGGCAGTTGCGAGGAACCCTGTGTTCCATGCGCGCACTAAGCACATTGAGGTGCATTATCACTATGTCAGGGAGAGGTTCTCTGCTGGGGAGATCAGCTTGGCATATGTGCCCACGCAGGAAAACATTGAAGACCTTTTCATGAAGGCTCTGCCTAGGGAGAAGTTTGAAGCTTTCCGCAAAGCTTTGGGCTTACTTCCTTTTGTGGAGTGATTTCCACATAGCTCGGCACTTCCTTATACATGAGTGCCAACTCCTTGTTCACCGCATCACTCCCAGGGGGGATTTGTTGATATATTTAGGTAGTGATGTGTGTGAACACTCTAGGACCACCGGGGCACTTTTTTCCCTCTTTAGGAGGTTTTTTTTCCCCCGGCTTGTATATACGCCTATTGCCCTAATGGGCTACTTATCTTTGTACATTCTCTAGTAATACATTCAGTCTTGTGTGTTGTGCTCCAAGCTTCTTCTTCTTCCTTGTGTTGTTTGCGTGCTTCTGCAGACGTCTAACTCCAACAGTATATGTGGACAATTTATGTGCTCATTCCCAAGAATGGAGATGTCACATCCTTGAGCTCAGATAGATCTTCAACAAGTGTAGAGACTATCGAGTGTGTCTGAACCCAGAGAAGTGTTTGTTCATGGTACGTCAAGGTAAAATCTTAGGTTATATTGTTTTGAAGAACGGAATATCAACAGATGAGGACAAAGTAAAAGCCATAGCGGAGTTGCCGAGACTAAGGAACGTTAAAGAGGTCCAAGCCTTTATGGGCCATTGTGGATATTACCACAAGTCTATTCACATGTATGCAATTATCGCTAAGCCTCTTTATGCCTTGTTGAAAAAGTTTGAGTGGAACGATGAATGCGAGAAGTCCTTCAATGAGCTGAAGAGACGTTTGTGCACATCACCAATACTGACCACCCCTGATTGGAATAATCCATTCCATGTACATGTGGATGCATCCAATTATGCAATAGGATGTGTGTTGTCACAACCCACTGGTGAAGGCAATCTAGATTTGCCTATAGCATATGCTAGTAGGCAATTGAATGCAGCTGAACAAAACTATACAACAACCGAAAGAGAAGGCTTATGCATGGTCTATGCTATAAAAAAGTTTAGACACTATCTATTGGCCAACAAGTTCAAGTTTTTCACTGATCATCAAGCTTTATTATACTTGGTCAATAAACCTTGCAATACGGGACACTTAGTAAGATGGTTCCTCTTACTAATGGAATATGACTTTGAAGTGGTTGTTAGGAAAGGTAAGACCCACCTAAAAGCGGATCACCTTTCTCGCATCACTTCAGGAGAGTCACCGCAAGGAGTGTCTGATGAATTGCCTGACGCTTATCTGTTCAATCTAGAAGTTGTTCCTAAATGGGCAAATAAGTTGGTACCAGTCCTAACCTTTGGACCCGCAAATAAGAATGTAAAAACAAACAAAGATGAGATTGTAAAATCACAAAAATATCAAATATTGGCAGGCAGCATGTACAAACAAGATACAGAAGGTGTATTAGCTTGTTGTGTCGAGGACGATGAACATAGTAGTTGGTTGCAACAAGCCCAGGAAGGATTTCTAGGGAATCACTATTCTAAACAACGAACATTGCAAAATCTAAAGCGTTTAGGAGTGTATTGGCCTAGTATGGACAAAGAAATTCATGAGTGGATTACGAATTGTCCAACGTGCAAAGAGAGTCCCCCAGTGGAGCATGCCACTCTTTATCACGTGTCGCTAATCCCAGATTGGAGTGCTCCATTGGTAAAATTTATGAGATCAGGAACACTACCTAGCGAGGCTAGTCTAGCAAGAAAATGAAGCATGGAACAAGAAGCTCATGACTATGCCTTAATAGGAGACAACCTATATCGAAGAGGCAAGGATGGTTACCTAAGACTGTGCATTCATGAATCCGACTATTTGAGAGTCTTAGAAACTGCCCATAGCAGTGCTGCAGGTGGACATTTTGGTCCTGACCGAGTAATTAAGACTATTCTATTCTCAGGACTTTGGTGGCCCACTCTTCATATGGATGCACATACCTATGTGAAGAAATGTGACACATGCCAACGTGCCCATTACCCAATTCGAAAAGATGAGATGCCTTTGAGGCCAATGATGGGAGGACGTGCATTCTCAAAGTGGGCCATAGACTTTGTAGGTCCTATTAACCCCCCAGCTAGAAACTCCCATGCCGAGTACATTATTGTAGCCACCGACTACCTTACAAAGTGGGTAGAAGTCAAAGCCACAACAAAGAATGATGCTCAAACAATGGCAAAGTTCTTATTTGAGAATGTATTCATGAGATACGGGTTACCAATTGAGTTAGTAAGTGATAGAGGAACACACTTCTTGAATGAAGTCATTGAAAATCTCCTCCAAGAGTTCTTGGTGATACATAAGAAGTCTGCCCCCTATCATCCACAGGCTAACGGACAAGCTGAGAGCACAAACAAGATCCTATGTAATGTATTGACAAAATTGGTAAATAATAAGCACTCAGATTGGGACAAACAACTTCATCATGTTGTTTGGGCTTATCGAGTTGCCTACAAAACGGTACTCAATGCCACCCCATTTCAGATGGTCTTCGAAAAAAATGTTGTGCTACCTTTGGAATTCCTAATTCCAACTTTGAAAGTAGCACAAGAGCATGACTGTAATGGACACGAGTTATCCTCTAGAATCTTTGATCTAGAACGCTTAGGTGAGACAAGGCTACGAGTGGCTGCAGGCATCTATGCTACAAAGAAACGACAAAAGGCATACTTTGATGCACATATCAAATATAAAGGATTGAAAGAGGGAGACCTAGTGTTGGTTTATACACTAAAGCAACATGCCCGTAAGTTGGAGAAACGAGGATATGGACCCATGATCATTAATAGAATTTCCACTAGCGGTGCAATTCAATTGGCAACACTAGAAGGCGATATCTTGCCAAGCTATATCAGTTGCTGTCGAGTCAAGCTATATCAAGAACCTCTTACAGAGGATATGCTAAAGAGACTCAACACTGCTAAGAAGCAAAAAGAAGAAGAATTAAGGGTTAGAGAAGATGCATAGGCAGAGGCGAGAGAATGCATTAGGAGAAATAAGTTAAGACGTCTCGGCCTAGATATCAATCGTGAGGCCCCAAGATACCACATGGCCATGTGCCAAAAATCAAGTGCAATTGCTTCTCGAATAATTGATCGACGTCCCTTTGTGAACATCGCAATAGGACACACGAAGAATGCAAGGACTGTGAGAGCATTGATTGACTCAGGTGCAGCAACTAGTGCAGTTAGCCTTTCATACTGCCAAGATTTACAATTGATCATCAATTCCATTGAAGCCTATCTCATAGGATTAGGAGGTGTGGAAACCCCTTGTTTGGGCGAGGTAGAGCTTCCAATCTATCTTCAAGATGTTCCAATGAGAGTCAAAATGCTAGTGTGTGACGATGAGGACCTTACAGAACCACTTGTCTTGGGTCAAGACTGGATCTATGACCATGCTGTCAACTTGAACCTAAGAAGTCAACTTCTTCAAGTTTGGGTACAGGAACAATGCATGACATTAGAATTAGACAATTGCATGCTCACAAATCCATAGGTCACACATTCTCCTTGTTCTTTCGAGACTCATCTTCGCAAAGAAAATGTTGTGTGTGCCAATAACCCTACGAATCAAAAGGATTCAATCATGGGAGCACAAGCTCAAAGGCCATCAAACCACTCTTCTTCTTCACGGACTAATGCAAGTGTAACTCGACCAAAGAGGCAAGCAAAAAAGACATCTACTATATCAACTAGACAGACATAATTCAAGAAGAAAGAAGCTCAAGGCATGAAGCAGATGTGGGTACGAAAAAGAGAACAACCACCAGCTTTGCCACAACCATTCCCAGTGAGACAAGCTAACCATGCTAAAAGAAGCACCAAGAAACGAGGACAAGCTCAATCCCAAGGTATCTAACAGATTTGGGTACCAAATCAATCGATGAAGGCCGACCATAATAACATACAAATTTGGGTGCCAAAGAAATTAGCTGCAACTCAACAAGGGCGATTGCAAATGTGGGTACGCAAGGCACTCTTACATGCACAAAACAATATGATCTCCTTCACGAGAAAAATCTCAGCAAAGAAACCATACAGAAGCAAGAGTCAAAACCATGGACCGAGACCAAAAGAAGATAAATTCATCTCCTCACCGGTAATAAAAAGACAACCAAAAATGGTATGGGTGTGGAAACCAAAAGTACCAATAGCTACCATAGAGCCAAAGAGCCAACCACACTGGATAACAAAATTTTGAAACCACCCAAAGATAAAGAGGACAGAGCCTATGTCTATAGGGCCAAATACTATCCTGAAATGGATCCCTATAAATGGGATTACATCATTTCAAGATCCATTGGCTACCTCCAACAAAGACTGCATCAACATCCACCAGCAACATTGAAAGCCTCGACGTGCAACAACCATGTGCCTTTGGCATAACCTTGTCTTTTGCACCATTCAGGTCATGCATTTCCAAAGTATGCATTAATATAGAGCCACATCACATGGCCGTGCATAGACACGATTGAGAATCACAGGCACATGAGATACACTTGACATATGTACAATATTTTATTGATACTAACACCTTTCTTCTTGTTTTGTGACACTATGCCAAAAAAAAAGAAGAGAATACAAAGAGAAAGGACAGGTCTGTGTGCTTGAAGCATCTCCGTCATGAACCATCAACAAGGACATCCATCAACAAGGGAAGATAAGTCGATGGTCAATCACCATTCTGGAGAACATCACGAAGAGATGAATATCGATGGACATTTGACCATGGTAAGAACCGCCTACTTCGGCAACATGATAACCATGATAGATTAAGAAACCTCTTCGTTGGCATACCCTTTGAGCACTTAGCTCAAGACCCAACTTCTTGCACCATAATTCTTCCAATGCATTTCCCAAGTATGCATGCATAGGGCTATATTACAAGGCCGTGCACAAGGCACATTCTTCTTCCAACCCATGCACTAATGCACTTACCCATCATCCATTATGGGTTACAAGTACTTGGCATGAAAATGAGGAAAGCCATCTTTGAAAGAATTAGAGGACATCATGGTGACAACAACAAGAGTAAGGTAGCAATCCACCACGAGAGTTGCTCATAACCAACATTGACAACCTCTTTTGAGTAGCTCACAATTTTTAAGCTCACAAAGACACCATTAAGCTGGAATACGAGGAAGAAGTCCCTACAAAGAAGCAATGACAAAACGGCAAACCAGACAATTGCCCCAACTACAATTGGAAGATGGACCACTCTTGTGGATACATGATGGACACTATCTCTCCACACACTACATGGAACAACCACTACAACAAGGGTCTGTCTAGGACGACAGACTCTAGAGGGGGGGGGAGTGTTGACAGTCAAGGTCACACACAAGCAGTGAAGCACATCAATGAAGTGGACACACAAGAAGAAGGAGCATGTAGGAAGCTCCAAGAAGCACATGTCAAATTTTCATAAGAAATCCCTATAAAACTAGTGATTTTTATCACTAAAAACCATTGTAAATACCATTTTATATTTTTACAACTCCATTTTGTTCAATCCAAGGAGTCCTTGAGCTTGAGGAGTATTAGAAGTATCATCCTACCAATTTTCATAATTTTTAGATTCTGTTTGAGTCCCCAAATAAGCCTAATTTTTAACTAGGCCGAACACTAGGTCTGGACAGGGCCAAAACCACTCAAAAAACTATAAAAAGGGCTGGAGAGCTCATTTGGGGGGTTAGCTTGTTGTAGATTTGATCTTTTGCAATAGAGTTCTTTTGTAATCGAAGATCTTCCACTCTTTTCTCTTACCTTGTGCATGTGTGTGTGTATGTGTGTGCATGTTTGTATGCTTTCACTCACGCACTTGAGCACTTCACTTGCTCTTGGTCTTCATACCAGTCCTCACATCTCCGCGGATTGACATTTATGAGGTGAAGCTCCTCACGTTGGTACTCACCATTGTGCTAGAGTGACACCACCTAGAGTGGCACAAATCAAGAAATGCTATGTATGTGGAGAAAATCATCCTACCCACATATGTAATTATCAAAAACCACAAACACTCACAGGAGAAGAGAACACTCAAGTATTGCACAGTAGAAAAGAAATGGATAAATTGTACAAGGGAAGAGTGCTTTTACAACAAAACAACCTATGAGAGAAAGGGAGTATCAAAATCAACCAATTAAAATGAGAGAAATAGATTTTTTGGAACAACCTTAACCTGTCCTAGGACAACAACCACCCATACCAACTAATGTGGTTCCAATGACGCATACACTAGCAGAGGAAAAATTAGAGAGATCATTAATACCATCTAGCGAATACTTTGGTGGGTATAACAATCACTCAAATGATCATTGTGAACATAGAGAGTGACTATAAACAAGTGACACCTATACAAGAGGTAACAAGAGCACAAGCTAGACAACAAAAACTAACAATCGAAGACAAAACAAAGGAAATGAAAAGGAATTCTTCATGGAAAGAAAGGAGATCTAAACAAAAGGCTAAATGGGAGAATAAAGTAGAAGAATTGGAAAAAGAAATGCAAATTAAAATTCAAAGGGAATTGTAAGAACAAAATACAAAACAAAAACAAGAATGCAATCACATGAAAAACTTATCAAAAACAATTGGAAACTTTGACAAAAGCATACAAATCAAGGATAGAGGAAGGACCTATCCTAGTAGATAAAGAAAAGGTATATCCAATGCCTAACTTGGAAGCAAAAAGAATGAAGCTATGTAAAGACGTTATACAAAAGACTCAGCAATTATTCGAAGAAGAGAATTTAGAAAACCAACCCAAAAACTCAAGAAATATACAAGAAAGATTTTGGGAAGAAGTTTTAGAAAATAAGTTGAGGAAGCAACAAAATAAACACAAGGTTCAATAAAAAGTGGAACAAGCCAATCATTCAAGTGATGATAAGGAAGTATTTCTAAAAATGGAGGTAAACCTAAGTGATATTGTGTCAATGGACTTTAGCACTAGTGTTGTACCTAAGCAGGACACTTTAGTGTCCTTTTTTCTAACAAGTAAAAAAAATCATACATACTAATGAAATAAGATTTTGAAAAAACCTTCCAGCACCATAAACATCTATACCTCAATGTTTTATAAAATTTATATTGAAAAAAAGACCTTTTTTGATAACTCAAAATATAGAAATTATCGAATATGGTTTTTAAAAATAGTTTTTCTGTAGACTTATATATGAGAAGAAAGAAATATCTCCATGACATTTTTCTCCTCATATTGAAATATTTTTTCTAATTTTTATTTAAAGTCATATAATCATTTTAGACAAGTCTTGGGAATTAGAAAAATCATTCTTATAATAAGAAAATTACGATAATATAGGGTGCTCCTATATAGTTATACACTATAGGAGCCTTCCATATGATATTGATGCATAAAAACACTAAAATAACTAGTGTTTTATTTCAAAATGCATCATATAATATCATACAAATATGGTACATGTATTTGAACCAATTATTTTTGTACATATCTCACATACCACCAACAATATGAATATTTCATTGAGTAGTCATATTCCACTCTGCCAAGAATAGAAATTCATCCTAAAACATTAGCTTTTCTTTATGATATAAGGTATATAATATCAATAAAAATAACTATATAAACATTATAAATTACTTTATATAGAAAAAGCTAGCATATTAACTCTAATCATGTAGCATATGCAATATTTTCTTATCAAATGACCTTCTCTTCGCATAGAGAAATAGTAGCATTGTTTAACTTGAAGAATCCACATAGAAATTTGAATCCTAAGGTTGTTAAAAAATATCTCAAGCTTTAAGAATCTTAAATATTATTTTGATAATAAAAAATGAGTCATATTCATACCATCACTTTCCAAAATAATTCATAGATGATAGGATTGTCATGGCACATATGAGATTAATTTTATGCCATAAATGATGGAGAGTGTTAATCTCCAAAAGAACAAGCTATCCTTGATGTTAGACCACCTCTATATCAAGAATAACTTTAAACTCCAACCAATTTTGGAAGACAAGCACCAAACTATCAAGAAATTAGCTAACTGTGAAGAAAATCCTTTCTCAGAAAAGTCTGTTGCACATTAATCACTCATTGATTAATCATTTGTGTAAAGTTTTTTATAAAACTTTGTAGAATGTTTTGCCTAGAGATTGCGCACCTCCTCCAAGTTAAAACACTTAAAAAGCCTGAGTAGATTATGAGAAATGATTCAAACAATCTACCTATGTCTAAAATTGTCTTCCTGTAGAGTCGACTTTGACACCTGCAACTTCTAAGACATGGTTCTCCCAAACTAGAACCCGTTTAAGCAAATGCTTTTAGCCACAGTCGAATCTGCGCCTATTTCAGAAGACACTCAACACTTTCTCACATATAGATGTTCCTATCCAAAATTCTCTCAGTCTGTTTGCAATTGAACTCTCAAAATTTAACCATAGATAGGTTAACTATGGACTTAGATGTGTACAAAAGGTTTTCTCATAAGATTAAACACAGAAGGAGAACTAGAGAAAAGATCGACGCGCAATTCTCTGAAAACTTTTTCCTTATCTCAACTCTTCATACATCTGATGGATGACACATACAATGTTCATCATCTACTCATCTATATTTCATCTCTCACTCTCTTACACTTACTATACGACTATGAGCATGTACTTATATATACATATGAGTACTGATTCGTCATTACTTCAAGTATATTGAAGTATATACAGAACTAATGTACATATAATTTAAAGGACTTTGCTATCTGTATCTTCTCTTTACTTCATGAAATTGATCTTCAATCTTTTCTTCATCTCTTCACTTCTAGGATTTATATAATCAGCAATTGTTGATTGTACTGCTCCAACAGCTCCCCCTCAATCATCAATTGTGATTACCTGCATCCTTTTTATCCCTGCCATATCTTTAAATCTCTGCAACTTTGGTCCATCCAAACTTTTTGTCATCATATCTGCAAGTTGATCTTTTGTAGGAGTATGCATAACCTCTATTTCTTTATCAACAACCTTCTCTCTCAAAAAATGATACTGAATCTCAATGTGTTTAGTTCTAGCATGGAATACAGGATTCGTTGCCAAATATAAAGAACTCATATTGTCTCCACAAATGATAGGAGTACTCTGAACAATATCAAAACTCTTCATAAGAGTCTTTAACCATATTACTTCTTTTGAAGCTTCTACCATGCCTTTGTATTCTGCTTCTGTAGATGATGGAGCAACTGTATGTTGCTTCTTAGAACACCATGAAATTAGCTTATCTCCCACATAACACAAATACCCATGTGTTGATCTTCTATCATCAGAATTACCTACCCAATCTGCATCACTGTATATTTTGACTCTTGTATCTGAAGTAAATCCATAATACAAACCTTCTTTAAGTGTGCCCTTGATGTACCTAAGTACTCTTTGTCCTGCAATCCAATGTTCCTTTCTAGGACAATGCATAAATTGAGATAGAACTCCAACTGCATATGATAAGTCAGGTCTTGTTAATGTAGCATAAATCAAGCTACCCACCAAACTCTGATAAAGCTTCATATCTTTGAAGTCTTCTCCTCCATATCTACTCAATCTTTGATTTACTTCCATTGGAGTTGGTGCTATCCTGCAATCTTCCATTTTAAATTTGGTTAACAAATTTTTCAGATACCTTTCTTGAGTTACATATACTCCATGTTGAGTATATGAAATCTCCATTCCCAAAAAAAAATGACAAATTTCCCAAATCACTAATTTTGAATTCTTTCTCCATCTATTTCTTAATCTGTGTATGCCTTTATCATCTGTTCCTGTAAGTATTATGTCATCAACATAAATACAAACATAAATAAATCCATCCTCACTTGCTTTGACTAACAAGCTACTATCTGCCTTTGATGCTTGAAATCCAAGTTCCTTTAAGAACTTTACAAGCCTATAATTCCATGCCCTTGGGGCCTACTTCAACCCATACAAAGCTCTGTTGAGCTTACACACATAATTTGGATACACTTGGTCTTTGAAACCATCTGGTTGTTCCATGTAGACTTCATCTAAAATAAAACCATTCAAAAATGCATTCTTCATATCTAATTGAGATAATTTCCAACCTTTGCAAGCAGCAATTGCTATGAGTATCCTTATGGTTGTCATCTTTGCAACAGGACTATATGTTTCATCATAGTCCACACCATATGTCTGTGCATATCCCTTCACAACAAGCCTGGCTTTCTACCTAGATATACTTCCATCTGCAAATCTTTTTGTTTTGTAAACCCACTTACATCCAATGATCTTCTGACTATTTGGTTTAGGAATCAAATCCCAAGTCTCATTTTCCATCAATGCATCATATTCCTCCTACATAGCTTTTTCCCAATTCTTCTTCCCTTTGGCTTCATCATATGTAGATGGATCTTCATCTGCTTTTAACATGTAAGCATAATCTTTAGTAGTCAAGAATGAAGTATCATAGCTATACCTTGTAGGTTGCCATTTATGCCTAGATGACCTTCTGACTTCTCCACTTCTTGAAGTTTCTGGTTCATCACATTCTGGATCAAATCTTGGCATTTCTTCAACTTCAACCTGTACTTCATTACTCTCATCTTCATCAAATATTTGAACCTTTGATGTACCTTTCTTTTGATTCACAACTTCTTCAACATCTGCATGCACATTAAGTTTACCTGCATACCAAGTGCCTTGCTCATCAAATGTAACATCCTTGGACACAAGGAATTGCTTTGTGGATGGACTCCACAACCTATAACCCATCTGCTTGTCATCATAACCAATAAATACATACTTCTCTGCTTTAGGTTCCAATTTATGCCTCAATTGAGATGGCACATATGCATATGCCAAGCAACCAAATATTTTACAATGATCCAAGGTAGGTCTCTTACCCCACCAAGCTTCATATGGTGTCATACCCTGCAAAGCTTTACAAGGTAACCTATTGATCAAATATGTGGCTGTGTTTACAACCTCAGCCCACAAATAATTTGGATAATTTTTCTCCTTCATCATGGATCTTGCAAACTCAACAAGAGTTCTATTTCTTCTCTCTGCTACCCCATTTTGTTGAGGAGAGTACCTGCAAGTAACCTCTCTCTTTATACCTGCATTCCACAAGTAATCACTGAACTCATTAGAGAAATACTCTCCCCCTCCATCTGACCTTAGTCTCTTCAACTTATGACCTGTGATTCTTTCTGCATATGCATGATAGTGTTTAAATGTATTAAACACTTCTGACTTATCTTTGATCACATAGATTGTGATCCACATGGTAGCATCATCAACATATATGACATAATATCTTGAAACATTTATACTGAAATCTTTTGAAGGACCCCACACATCTGTATGTACCAATTCAAGTCTTTCTGAATACATAAAACCATACTTATTATATGATTGCTTATGAGCCTTACCTAACTGACATGCTTCACATCTGTATGTCATGTGTTGACCTGCAACATTAGGCAATCCAAGCACTGAACCATTGTTTATCATTTCTTTGATACCTCTTTCATTAAAATGTCCAAGTCTTTTATGCCAAAGATCCAATTCAGACACCTTTTGCTCTCCATATGTAAACATAGCATGTCCAATATTACCTTGTATCTTTAATGTGAAGAGCCTTCCTTCCTTTTTTCTTGTAACAATTTGTTTATACCCTTGACTAGGGTCTTCAACATAAACTCCATCATTAGTGAACCTTACCTCATATCCTTTTTCCACAATTTGTCCTACACTAATCAAATTCTTTGGAATTGTAGGAACATACAGAACCTTACTCAAGAGAGTGCTTCCATCTTTGGCTTTGACTGAACCAATTGACTTTACTTTGTGCTTTGTATTATCACCTGTTTGAACTGTATGATTGATTGCATTATGATCTAGATTAGTCATCAAAGCAATGTTTCCACTCAGATGGTTGCTACATCCTGAGTCAATATAAAATACTCTCATGTCTTCATGTGAGGCTTCACATGTTGCATTCATAATAAGAGTCGAATCTTCTTTCTGATCTGATGCATAATTGTAGTAGGTGTTATTATAGGATTGATTTTGGAAGCTTCTTCCTCCACCTCTTCCAAAAGAATTCCTACCACCTCTACCTCTGAAGTTTCCTCTCTGATATCTGCCACCTCTTCCTCTTTGATTAAAGTTCTGATTAAAATTACCATTGCTTTGATTATTATGCCAACAATCATGAGATAGATGATTGGTCTTACCACATATCCAACAAGCTCTGACATTATCTTTGTTATTTCTGCCTCTTCCTCTACTTCTGCCACTTCCTCTTCCTCTTAGGAAGTTTGCTTGACTTGGAGTACCTTCATCTTCAACTGATTGTTGCTTTCCTTTGATAGCTTTCTTCTTGTCTTTAGAATACATTGCATGACCTGCACTCTTATCAACATCTCCTTTGATATCATTCTCAAAAGTTAGCATATGTCCTAACAATTGATTCAAATCAGGAGTGAAATGATCTAATGAAAGTTCTGTAGATAAAATAAAAGGCTTCCACTTCTCATCTCCTCTAAGTCCTGTAAGAATTTGTCTTAGCAACTTATCTTCTTCAATATCTTCATCAACTGTACCTAAAGAATCAGCAATGTCTTTCATCTTTATCACATAATCAGATATTGATTGTGAAGCCTTCTTCTTGAAGGTAGTAAACTCTGCCCATAATGAAGCTTTCCTTGATTTGGTTGTATTCTGAAAATGCTCTTCCAAAGCATTCCAAATGTCACTTGCACTTTCAAGTCCTCTGGTATGAGGAAGCAAATAATCATTTACTGCCATGTAGATTATGTTCCTTGCTTGAGCATCCTTCTTCATCCAAATCTTTATATCTGCAAGCTCCTCCCTAGTTGGAACACTAGGATCTTTAAACTCTGGCTTTTCTTCCTCTCCTGTTATGTATCCCATCAGATCTTTGCTCATAAGATGAGCTTCCATTCTCATAGACCAAGCTGGATAGTTTTCTCTATCCAACTTTTCAATTTGGAGACTATCTCCCATCCTTGCTTCACTTGTAATCTCAAATCTTTAGTCCTTATAAGGAATGAATGTACCTTGGCTTCGAGTGTAGCTCCTTCTGATCCTTTTGATCACCTTTACGTGTCTTCCTTCAGTCCTCCTATCACACTTTATTCTTTTGAACCTTCAAGATGTGAAATTTGTATGTCTGTAGCAGTCAGAGTCTTCCTTTCCTCAATTTTGATACTTCCTACTCTGATACCACTGATGGAGAGTGTTATCTCCAAAAGAACAAGCTATCCTTGATGTTAGACCACCTCTATATCAAGAATAACTTTAAACTCCAACCAATTTTGGAAGACAAGCACCAAACTATCAAGAAATTAGCCAACTGTGAAGAAAATCATTTCCCATAAAAGTCTACTGCACATTAACGACTCATTGATTAATCATTTGTGTAAAGTTTTTTTATAAAACTTTGTAGAATGTTTTGCCTAGATATTGTGCACCTCCTCCAAGTTAAAACACTTCAAAAGCTTGAGTAGATTATGAGAAATGATTCAAACAATCTACCTATGTCTAAAACTGTCTCCCTGTAGAGTCGACTTTGACACCTGCAACTTCTAAGACATGGTTCTCCCAAACTAGAACCTGTTTAAGCAAATGCTTTTAGCCATAGATGGCTTACCTTCCAACTTAAATTTTGACTCCTCATTTGTGTAAAACTTTACACTATGCACTGAGCACTGTCCATTTCTTTGACCATCGAATCTGTGCCTATTTCAGAAGACACTCAACATTTTCTCACATATAGATGTTCCTATCCAAAATTCTCTCAGTCTATTTGCAATTGAACTCTCAAACTTTAACCATAGATAGATTAACTATGGACTTAGACGTGTACAAAAGGTTTTCTCATAAGATTAAACACAGAAGGAGAACGAGAGAAAAGATCGACGCGCAATTCTCTGAAAACTTTTTCCTTATCTCAACTCTTCATACATCTGATGGATGACACATACAATGTCCATCATCTACTCATCTATATTTCATCTCTCACTCTCTTACACTTACTATACGACTATGAGCATGTACTTATATATACATATGAGTACTGATTCGTCATTACTTCAAGTATATTGAAGTATATACAGAACTAATGTACATATAATTTAAAGGACTTTGCTATCTGAATCTTCTCTTTACTTCATGAAATTGATCTTCAATCTTTTCTTCATCTCTTCACTTCTAGGCTTTATATAATCACCAATTGTTGATTGTACTGCTCCAACAATAAACTTAGTAAAAACCATTAAAAACTCTAACTATGGATAGAAAAGTGTTGATATACATAAAATAAGAGACTTTATTGCATTTACAACAATGAAAATTGTGAGATCATGATTTTATAAAAAAATAACCACTAAGTAACATCACTGTAATTTTTACGCCAAGTTTGAAATTAGCATCATAAAATTAGTGAACAAATCTTAGTTTTTCTATCCTTTAGTGAAAACTATATTTTTCTACAAATATTCAACCCTTATGCTAACATGTTGCATAGTTACATCTATAAATGTCTCCTTCTAGTAATCTAAAAAATTCATCAAATAATGTCTCTTTTTCAGGGCACTAAGGTGTCCAAGTACAACACTAGTGTTAAAACAAATAGTTAGTGAAAACCCTCATCTATAGAACTACTTGAAAAAAATCTCTAAAAAACCTGGATACCAACACAGATAGAGAATCAATCATGGAGGTACCTATAGATAAAATTGGAGAATATTGTGAGGGTGAAGAAGTAATACCATACTTTCAATCCACTTTGGACAAAAACAAGCAAATTCCATTTTAGACAGTGGAGGTGGTGTAGCCATAATGACAAGAAGAACTTGGGAAGAATGGGGAGCTCAACCACTCAAACCTACTAAAATGAAACTTCAACTCACAAACAGACATATAGAAACACCATTAGGAATCTAGGAAAAGGTACTCATAGTAATTTTTGGAATTGAGATTGAGCACACTTTTGCAATAGTGGATTTTACCCAACTCACCTCATATGAGATCATTTTGAAGACCTTTCATAAGACAATTACAAATGGTTCAAGATTGGGGAAAGGATTATGTTTACCTTCAAAATCTAGGAAATGTAACTAAAGTCAATCTAAGAAGAGGAAGTTATTATAATGTTTCTCCAAGAGAACAGAAAAATTCACCTTGAACCTGGAAGTATGGATGACTCAAATGGTGAAAATGATAATGAAGTGACAATTGCTTCAAAAAGCAAGAAATTTTCCAAGCGATTTCTTCTAAGAAAAGAAGACTACATAAATGAGAGAAAACTGGATGATGGAAGATATATACCACAAAAGTTCAATGATGAGGATTTTGAACCATATGGATGGAGTCAAATACTATCTACCCTAGATGTAGCCAATTAAGAGCATGTGGGGATAAATTTTCTAAATGAAGAAGGGTATTATATCTTTTATATAGGGATGAGAATGATAAGAGCTGAAGAAGATTTTTCATCCAAAATAGATGAACGAAAACAAGAAATAAAGAATAAAATCTCATATTTAGAGGAAGTACAAGCAAATGATGTAATCAAGGATAAAATATCAAGAAAATACAATAAATCACACATAAACATTCCACTACTTCGTTAATAAAGTGGGCACCCCTATCTCCCACAATCTCAATTGTAGCCCAAATCATGTGAATATTTGTTCAAATAAGAATCTTTCACTTGTATGAGCATCACTCTTTCTCATTGCTCTTCCTTCTACACATTTGGTGAGATATTAAATTGCCACAATGAAATAATGAGTGTAGGAAGTCCTTTCATGTAGGTTGATGGGCTCAATAAAGTTTATACCTAACTTTGACCATTCTTAGTGTCATTTCATCTCTTCTAGGGGGATATTTCATCCCTTAACAAATGTCACAACTCTTAACACAATTTTCAACATTCATGTGAAGTGTTGGCCACCCTAGTCCTCCAAAAAAGATCATATTGGTAGTGCTCTATGTAGAGAAATGACCAGCTGCCACACATGCATGATCCATTTCCAACATAGGAAGATAGTCCCTTCATGTACGTGGAGTCTTACTTTCTTGTCACATCCTCTCCTAAAGATTTAATTTCCTAATATCACATAATCCTTCCATTCTTCTTCCAAGGATCTTCTTATTGCTATACTAGCATTTGTGGAGTATTGTTTATACTTCAAAAATCTATTTTTGATTTGCTCCATTTAGGTGTTATTGTAGGATTATTTGTCTAAGAATAATATGTTGGTTTTGTTTCTTGATAAGTATCATAATCCAATTAGCTACCTGCCACTCTCCTCCCAAACTTAAACAACCCTTTCCCTTGGCACATCTAGAGTCTTCTCTAAGGTCCAAATGCTCCTCATATGGCCACTCTAAGGAGATGAAATAAGCTAGAGGACTCGTGGTAGATCCTTGGACCCCCTGAGCTTCGGCCCTTTACTTGACTAGGTTCCTTGACCAAATGTAGGTAGACCAATGGTAAGCCATGAAGATCTAAATAAATATAACACTCTCTCCCCCTTCTAGAGTCTCAGTGATCAAGGAAGGAAAGTTTTTATGAATTAGAGCTTTTGATTCCCAAGTAGCATTTGTGAGTGGACGGTTGATCCATGCTACTAAATACTTTGGTATGGAGTGATTTCACAAATTCCACTCCCTCTTATCAAGAACTCAAAAAATGGAACATCACATTGAGATATTCTATCTCTTAAAGCAACTATACCATCCACACAATTCTCATCTTGAGAAATGTATGGTCTCAATGGGCTAACATGAAAAATAGGATGAATTTCACAATCATATGGCAATTGTAATTTATACGCAACATCTATAATCTTCTTGATTATTGTCCAAGGTCCACAAAATCTAGGGGATAACTTGGGTTTTTGACCCACTACCTATGAGGAGCAAAGTGGACGTGTAAAAACACATAATCGCCTTCTTGAAATGTTCGTGATTGTGTGATGTTGATCTACAAATTCTTTCATCATCTTAGCAGCTTGTTGAGGATTAAATTGAACTAACTTTAACTTAGTTTTCATATGTGCAAGAAACTATGAAGCACTCAGAGATTTCCTAGGTAACCCTATGGTAGTTGGACTGTGTGGAATAAACCCATAAATCACCTCAAAAGGTGACTTATAATTAGTCTTGTGCTTCCAATTATTATAAGCAAACTCAACTAATGGGAGGAAACTATCCCAATCTATTTGCTTCTCAAGAACATATGCCCATAGCATATCTTCTAGTATTTGATTAACTCTTTTAGTCTAACCATCAAATCTATTGATGTTCTCCACTACTCACCTTGACTTGAGCTTGAAGTTTAAATGTTTCCAAAATTTTCTTGTAAGCCTCAGATCCTTGTATGAAACTATGGATTTAGGTAGACCAATTAGTCTAAAAATATTCAGAATAAGTAGTTCCATTATAGAGCTTCCATTGATTCACTAGTAGGAATAAAGTGTGCCATTTTACTCAAATGATCAACCACCATAAGAATAGCATTCTTCTGTTATGGTATCCTAGGTAAACCCATTATAAAGTCCATGGAAATATTGTCCCGATAGTACTGTGGTATTTCCAATGGTTATAGTAGACTTGGAGGACTTATCCTCTTTTCTTTATTCACTTGACATTTAAAACACTAACTTGCATAATTGTTTACATCTCTAACCATCTTTGGCCACTAGAAAGTGTGCTAATCAACTATAAAGCTTTCTTAATACCATGATGTCGAGCACAAGGTACATCATGTTTCTCAAAAGTAACTTCTTTTCTAGACTTCCCTTGTTGGGAATTAGGCACACAAATCTTTCCCTTTCTTTTGAGCAAACCTTTCTGAACTTGAAATTTAGAGAATGCCTTACCCTCATTATTTATCTGATACCTTATTAATTATGGATTCACAATAATCATCATCAATATGTGAATCTTTGACATCTTGAATTAAATCATTTTCTAGAATTGTGAAGCTAATATGATGCAAAATATGAGATGATGCATCTGAAACTGTAATGTTCTTGCCTTTTCTACATAGAATATCCATGTGAAATTCTTGCATCAACTTAGCCCATCTAGCATGTCTCCCTTGAAGATCAAGTTGGGAACATAAATACTTTAATGTGTGATGATCTATGTATACTTTAAAACTTGTGTTGTATAAATAGTGCCTCCAAATCTTAAGGTAAGTGTGTATATAACACCATGAGGTGGGAAAAATTTTGACAGCATTTCCCCAAGGAAATGGAATCCCAAAAAATTTTAACCATAAACTCAATGGCACACACACCATCCAACGACATAGGGTTTGACTAGCCCATGACATGCATGCGATAAACTCATACGTGGACTCCATAACCTGCAAAAACATAAAAACAAATGCTAGCAACAATCTCTTTGTTGCACAACCATGTAGTTCTTGCAACTATCTTTCCTGCAAACAATCAAAAGGTATACCTCTTGCATGTTGATCCATACTTTTAGAATTGACCAATCATCAACTTGGATATATGCACTCCAATCCATGCATGTACATACATAACATGCCATAAAATAAAGTAAGATGCCGAAAAATATAAAGCATACGTCCCTTAATGATTTGGGATTGGAATTGCATGCATCCAATCCTTCTCGACAAGGTTCGAGACCTCTGCACCTTCTTCCTCAGATCCTAATGTAAACTTGGTGTCCGAAAACATCGGATCACTTCCATGTTATGGCATGGTAACATGCCTTTTTTGCAAACATCAGTAAGGTGTTAGCATGCCTGTAAGCATGTATTTGATGGACTTAGAACCATCATAGTAGTATACATAAGGCCACTTCAGTAGTAACAGGATCCCTACACATAATCCTTATGGATTTTGACCATAGGATTGCTAAGGGGGAAGGAGCTAGGCCTTCACCATTAGTAATGTGCACAAGCAATCCTATAGGTTTTAAGAAGTTGCATACAGGCATGGGAGATACATTTATGATAATCTTCAAAATAGTGAAGATTTACTTATCACAAGAGTCTCATAGTATGATTAGGAGACTATGGAGTATTATTTGGAATACCCAAAGGGTGACTAGTTTCATTCATGCACATCACTTGACCAAGCAGTGAAGCATTTCTACTACACTACTAAGGAAACCAATTAGATGGGATCACACAGATGGGTTTCATGAGACAGCATCGACGGGTGCTTATGTGATTCGAGTGATGATTGGGAAGGCCACATGCATGGCACTAGCTAGATGACTTAGAGCATAGATCCCTTAGTAAGAAATAGTTGGGGTACCCAATACATATATGTATGTTGGGATCTTCAGAGAGGTACTTAAACCTAGTCTTGGTACCTAGGAACAAGTTGGTTTGGAACAGAAAGGGATATCCATTGTCACACATTGACTAGAACCAAACTAACTAGTTCAAGGATATGGGACTCACTTGAGTCCACTAACATGAGTTGACGATATGGGATTCATTAGAGTCCACCTATATATTCCATTACATATATATGGAATATATCTTTAGTTTAGTGTAGGTATGACACCGTGAATTGGAAGAAGGTTCCACTGGTATGGGACAGTGGAAACGACTTCCCTTTGAGCACTCTTCTTCTATGGCTAGGAAGAAAAGGACTCATCATTCATGGTGTCATGTCTCACTAGATCACAGGAGAGCTCTTAGTAGACATCTCCTTAGGACTGGGAGTTATCCTTCATAGTTAGGGTAGATCTATTCTTCCAGAAGAGAATGTGATGGGTGATTTTATCACCATTGGTATCACATACTCATTTTGAGGTTTCTAGGAAGGATAATTCCATTAGTCTGATTGGATCATATAAATCCATAGATAGAGGATGGTTGGCACAGATAGCCCTTTAGTATGGATACACATGTTTATGGTATCATGTCATATCATTGCTGACCATTTTAGTAAAGGGCTTTAACCCTTATAAGGAATTTATTTTCTCCACTCTTGACTACATATACCTTCATTAGTTAGGGGAGATGTGTTCTCCATCTTCATTGGAGTGTATGTGATGAGGGATTATGCATTACTTATGGAAGAGAGGAGCAAATGAATTCATAAGTTTCTCTTTTAAGGAAAGGAGAAAGTGAGAATTAGTTTAGAGATCGATGAGAGATCTCACCTTAGCTCAGTGGTCTCACTTTAGCTCATGTTCTTTGAAAGAGAAAAAGGAAAGGAAAACATGATTTCTTCATTGGAGAAGAATATAGTATGTTTTCCTTTAGAGAGAAGAGGTGTTTAGAAAATACCTCTTAGTCTTTATTTCAAAAGGAATTCATTTACTCTACTTTTCAATGTAATTTTCCTTCACATGGGAGTTTGATTCTCTAGTATTTTGGAAGGAAAAACATGGAGAACTTATGTGCATGTTCTCAATTATGGATGAGTAGAGCAATTGGATTCAACAGAATCTCTTTCAAAGGGAAAAGGAAAGTGGAATAGATTCCACTTCTAGAGCTCTTTTCCTTAGAGGAGATTACTAAGAGAGATAGAGATAGAGAGAGTTTCACTTTCTCATTTTGGTTGTATAAATAGAAGTGGCACTCTTCTATCAAAGACAAGAGGGAGATCAGTTAATCATGATGGTTAGATTGAATCTCACATAGAGACTCTAGAGAGAAGTAGTTATATTTATTTCCAATGATGGTCTCTGACTAGATGAGATGATCTAGTTATTGACATTAGTGAGACTGGGAGTTGAGTATGACTCTTCTCTTAGGGTTCTAGGAGATAGGGATATATCTAACCTATTGGGGTACCAAAATCTTAATTGGTGTTACATTATGAGTATGATGTGTAAACATTGGTTAGGAGGACGGGTACAAAGGGATTATCTAAATCTCAAAGGGAATGCTTTTTGCATTCATATGGCAAACTAAAGGGAAGAGAAAAATTTTAAGTTTGCACTAGTGCCAATAGATGCTCTTCCAATAGAACTAAGTCCAAAGAAAATGGATGACAAACCAAAGACTTCTTGCTTAGTGGAATGTAGAGATTTCATTTCACTACCAAAAAATTCTTATATATGAGATAGGATGATGGATTGGCATAGTCACAAGGTAGTTTAGAGTAAACTATTACATGTGAGCATACTCAAGGTTAGGAAGTCCTAGAGTGATATGAGGGCAAATCTATCATTTAGTCTTAGATGGTTTTGGAGTCACTTGTTATGGGACTTTGTTCTATATTTTCCAGGATTGTATGGTTTATTATCTCCACTTTGCTACGTTCAAGCCTATAAGCTTGGCACTTTACACTTTCTTTTCATATTATTACTCCATAGAGGATACACCATACTGACTTAGGTCATTTTGGATGATGTCACATGTCATGGGAGTGATAGTTATACCATTCAGACGGTTTCCCACCTTTAAGATGATCTCATATGAGGCTTCTCAAGGGGAAGGATATGGGGAAACAACACACAGAGATGACCATGTACATGCACATGGGGTTCAAGGGAGTCCGAGCACTTTCTTCTACCATTGTGGACAATTCATCTACATTTTCGAGGATGAAAATGTTTTCAAGGGGAAGGAAATATCATATGATATTTATTGGGTGTGGATCACCTTTTGGAGAAGGATGCCAATTGACATCCTATGGGTATTTATACCATTTGGTAGAAGAGACAAAAGTAGATCTCATATATGAGAGAGTATCTAAGTGAGACTATCATCTCTTATGAAAACGAAGATGCTCGGGTGTAGCTGGGAGGAGAACGCAAGAAGATGATCTCTATGTGATGGCAAGTCAGTGAAGAGTTGGGGCAGTGAATGCATTCAAAAAGAAGCATATTAGATTCTACTTACAACAATTCCAATCAATGGTGCTCCATTCAATTGGTTGACCCTTTTAATGCCTACATTGTTTCTGTTTATGCTTCTAATAACTGTCAGCTTAGAAAACTTTGTTGGGAGGAATTATCTTTTTTCCAAGGTCCCTTATTGCTTGTAGGAGACTTTAACATGGTCACTAATCTTTTTGATAGATGGGAGTGTAAAGGTAATGTTATCCATGGTTTTGAAAAGCTTGCCTGTCTAATCTGTGTAATAACCTAAACTTGATTGAGATTTCTCACAATATGGGCCTTTCTTGGACAAATAAACAAGTTGGAGACTTGTTTTCTGCTGCTAGACTTGACAGATGTTATGCTAACATCTCTTTTTTCCATGAGTTTTGGGACATCAGTTGCAAGTTGGACTCCTCTTTGTTCCTCTCTAACCATAAGCCTTTGTGTCTAAGATTTAGAAAAGGCATCCCTACCTTTACGGCCAATTGGCCTCATCTTGATATGTCTCTTCTTAAGCATCCGAGCATTCTTGAAAAAATTAAGTCCATCATTTCTCATTACTTCACCTCAGTTTAGTCCCCTTGTAGAGCTTGGCAGAAGTTGATCTTTGACATCCAACACCTCTTTACCTTCTATAAAAAAATTAAACTTGTCAGAGACATTAGAAGTAAAAGAAGGGATGATTTGATGAATGAGCTGAACAATCACTATGTTAAGGCTTACCACGATTTAAACTTGAGAATTTGCAAAGAAAAATATCTTGAAGCTAGAGGTGCTCTTGCTTCATCAAAAGAGTATTCGGGTGGGAAGATGGATAGAAATAACAATGCTATGTTTTCTCTTATGAAAAAGAATAAAGTCAGAGATTTCATACCTTTGATCAAGAAGAAGAATGGTGGGTACACTATTAACATTGAGGAGAGTTTATAGGAGGCCAAAAGCTTCTTTATGGATGTTTTCTTTGGTTCTCCCAAGAGAGGGGAGGACATCCAGAGGGCCACAGCCACTATTGCCATAAAAAGGAAAAAATTGTTTCCTCAGAGTCTGGCTCCCATTCTAGACCTGCCCCTCTCTGTCTGTGAGATAAAAAAACCATCAATAAATTGAAACCATGTAAGTCTCCCAGTTTTGATGGTTTACCTAATGAATTTTTCATTGTCTTAACTCCCTATCCTTTTGATGTGGGAAGAGGATTCTAGTAAAGGGTATCTTCCTAGTCATATTAACATTGGGGTTATTAGACTCATCCATAAAAGAGGTGACAAAGATGATCTTAAAAACTAGAGACCCATAACTTGCCTGAATTCCATATACACAATCTTTGCTTCCACACTAGCTAGAAGAATTAGCCCTTTGATGGATAAATTCATTCTTCCTGAACAAAAAGGATTTATCAAGGGAAGGTTCATCCTTGACGTCGTCATTGCCCTATGGAAAGGCATGGAATGTGCTGAAGAGCTTAGGCAATATTTTTACTTCTTTAAAATAGAATTTGAAAAGCCCTATGATAGGATTGAGTGGGATTTGATCTTCCAATCCCTTCATGATTTAGGGGCTGGCAAGATATGATTAAGTTTGTTAGTACTCGGTTTGGAAATGCTTGCTCCAGAGTGGTGATTAATGGTCATGTTTTTTATCCCTTCTCCCTTGTTAGATATATTAGACAGGGTTGCCCTCTGACCCCTCTGATGTTTGCCATATTTAGTGATGCCTTGGAGTGGTTAATCAAAGATGTTATGTACTGTGGCAAAATTAGGGGAATCAACATTCCTAACTCCTCCACTTCCTTAGGATTGCAAATGTTTGTTGATGATACCAATCTTGTGATAAATGCAGATGAGGATTCTATTGTTAATTTTATTAAATGTCTGGATCTTTTCTACACTGCTAGTGGGTCTAAATTCAATCATCGCCAAATTGGTTTTAAAGCTTCCAACAATCTGATTCCTGACTGTGTGTCTGACCTTGGTTGTAATATTTTGAGGGATGGTGAAATCTTTAGGCTTCTTGGAATTCCCATGGGCTTCAAGATATCCATGTCTCAAAGGTGGGAATGAGTTGTGGATAAGTTTAAAAATCATCTATTTTATTGGTATGACTCTAATAGGTCTCTTGCTCATAGAACCTTTATCTTGAATCATTACTTGCTTCCTAAATTGACCTACTTTCTTGCTTGTTGGTCCCCCTCTAAGAAGAAATTGAACCAAGTTATCTCTTTGGCTAGAAGGTTTCTTGGGGGGGGGGGGGGGGGGGGGATGCTCATAAAAATAAAGTGACTAAATTTGCTTGGTCTACTTGTTGCTTACCTAAGTCTCAAGGGGGATTAGACATTTTTTGCCCTAGTAAAATGGCTGATAATCTGGCTAGCAAATGGATCTGTAGGTGTTTGAGTAGTAATGATGTCTGGGCTGCTCTCTTGAAAAGGAATTTTAAGAAATTTTATCTCACTAATTACAAGGTTTGGTCCAATTTGAAGTTATGGGATATTAGTTTCTCCCCTCAAGCCATCTCTCTTGTTGGTAGTTCTCTTATGTGGACATTCTGGAAGGCTTGGAAGAAATTCAAGGAATCTTTTTTGCCCCCTGCCCACTTTTTTGACCTTTCTGGTTTCTATATGCAGGAATCTCCCTGGACTGGCTAGCTTGCCCTATGGAACGACTGCAATTCTCTATAAAAGAGAATAAATGTCATAAATTTGGGCTAGAATCTTGGAAAGATTTCATGGAAAATGACAAGGTGGTGTCTGATCAAACTCTATCTACTATTGCTAATGTCTCTTCCTCTTGTTTTCAGGTTATCTACTCCCACAAAGAGCTTTTGGTTAACAAGCTGGAGGAATGCCAAACAAAACACTTGAAGATTGGGGATGTTGCTGCTTTCATGTTGAAGATCTTCAAAAAAAGGAGAGGCTCTATAGAGAGTATTGTTGGGAAGCTCAACACTAGCTGGAATATTTGTTGGTCTAGTAAACAATGGACTTACATATTTAAATCTCAATGGGCTTTTCCTAATTGCAACAAACATTCTTTCTTGCAATGGTTCATAATTCACAATGGTTTGTGGATTGGCCCTAGAGTCAGAAAGGTTATACTTGATGGAGGTCTATGTACATATTGTGGCAGTATGGAAGATGTTTCCCACCTTTTTTTTTTTACTATCAACATGCCAAGAATTTCTGGCTCCCTATGGAGTACTATTTGCAATCAAATGGTCACCCCAAGCTTAGCAAGATGGATGTGATGCTAGGATGCTGCAAGAACATGGACATTCTTTTATGGAATGTTTGGAGAGGTCATATTTTATGGTACATATGGATCAGTAGGAATAATCACATTTTTTGTAAAGGCAACATGAATTTCCTCCTTACTTTGCCTAAAATGCTGAAAAAAGCCTCTTTTGAATGTATTAAACATATCTCTCAAGCCCCTTGTGAGGATAATGAGGTTCACAAGCTGTTAGCTGAAAATCATTTTACCAGATGGAAGAACTTCCTGCTCCCATTGCATTCTGACAAAAGATTCTCCATGATGTATTCCTTGTAACTATGGGTGGGCACTTGCCTGCTGAACAATATGTACCTACTCTGTTAATAAAATCTTTTTGTTTTCTTCAAAAAGAAAAAAATCTCAATTGCATGAACTTTGGTGAGCATGTTAATCACTTTAGCACCTACTAACATACAAAATTTCATGAAAATTATTTGTTATCACTTATAGAATGTTGAATCTTGGAGTTTAATTTATTGAGATATTAATGTGTTTTGTGTTTTGATATAACAATTGAAGGTTCTTAAGGGCATGGATTGTTGGAGCTTGAGGTTTGCGAAAGCACACGAATAGCACAAAGAAGAAAAAGAATCTTGAATCACAACACAACAAAATGAATTACCGAGTGAATGTACAAAGATAAGTAACCCATTATGTGTAAATAGGTCAATCCACAAAAGGAAGTAACCCAAAAGCTTCGCAGAATGCTTCAAAGTCATAATAGCATCATATTTTGATTGCATATAAAGCATAGAAAATTAACATAATTCAAATGACCAAAGTGTGTAGGCCAAAGCTTTGCATCTGAGATAGCCTAAGAATCTTAAACTTCACATGCTAAATCATTCACAGATTTTGCATAGTCTATGAGATTATATAGCCCACAACACAAAATGCCATAAGCAATAATAGCATCACCATTTGAGAAGTCATGAACTTCACATCTATCATCAACAAATTTGATAACCAAGCTAATCCTGGTTAATGGTGAAATTGACAACAAGTTTTTTTTTTATCCCTTATACATACAAAGCATGTGACAATGTGAAAAAACTACTGTCAATAGTAAGATAAAACTCCTTCCAAGTTTTATGCTTTAGAGGCCAAGTTTCACAATCTCACTATTTGTCCTCAAGACACCATCACAAAGGTGATAGTACAATTTGAATATTATCAATGAAATTTAACATTTTGTGGACAAAATATTTCAAGAGAAGACATGGCAATTAGACTTCTTAACAAGCTTTCTAGATCCTTTGAAACATTTGTGACTACTCTATGCAATAGAGGTCAGGAACTCACTTGGGAAGAAGTAAGAAGACTTTTGCTTCTCCATGACTGTAGGCAAAAGACTCAAGCTACAAAAGAAACATCTATGAAAGACAAAGCTATTTTCAATAAGAATAAAAGTTACAGAGGCGATCAAGAGTCTAAGAAAAAGGGCAAGAAGAAGTTTACTTGCAATTTTTCTGGCAAGCTTGGACACATAGAAAAGTATTGCTTCAAGAAGGAGAACAAGGAAAAGTCCAAGTCTACTACAAAGACAGAGCAACAAAATCACTACACAAAGTGAAGAACTTTTTCTTACAATTGGACACAAGGTACTTTCCGCATCCACTCCTAGCAAAGAATGGATTCAGTGGGGTCTCATCACACATGTGCAATGACAAAGATTACTTTCATGGGTTTCAAGAACACAAAGGCCAAGTGTATCTTGGAGATAACAAGTGCATTGAGATCCAAGGAAGAGGCAAAGTTCAAGTCACAAACTCACAAGGAGAAACCACATCACTTAAAGATGTTCTTTATGTACTAAGACTTTGCAAGAACCTTCTCTCAGTGAATGCCATTACCAAGTGCAACATGACAGTGCAATTTGATAATGAAAAAGTTCAATTCATTGACCAAGAATTCAAAGAAGTCATAGCTAAAGAATTTGAAGACAAAGTTCTCTACAAGCTTTCAAGTTTCATGGCCAAGGATTCAAACTTTAGCTTGTGGCATTTTAGGTTTAGACACACCTCTCACTTAGCAAAGATCTCTTCAAGTCATCTTGTCAAAGGATTACACAAGATTGCACAACCAGAATCAAACTGCCAAGCATGTGCTAAGCAGACAATTACCCCTTTGCCTATGGAAGCATCCATTTCTTCATCTAAACCCTTAGCATTAGTCCATGTCAGATCTTTGTGGACCTATACATACATGATCCCTAAGTGGATCACTTTACATCTTCTTGATAGTAGATGACTTCACTAGGTACACTTGGTTTTATTCTCTAAAACATAAAGAGGATGCACTTTCCAAGTTCAAGGAGTGGACATAGATAGTTCAAGAAGGCTTTCCAAGTTCTTTAAAGACCATCAAATCAGATGGAGACAATGGATTTGTCAATCACAATTTTCCCAAGTATTTGAAGCAGTGAGGTATTAAGTACTAAGCAAACAAGGATACTCAGCAAAGTATTACTTCATAGAAGATTCAAAGTGTGATCTAGATGGCCAAGAATATGCTTCATCAAAAGAAACTTCTAGTACAGTTTTGGGGTGTTGTACATACAACAATGCATATTCTTAATAGAGGGTTCTCACATGTTCTAAAGAACCAAACTCCATTCGAGGCTTACTTTTAGCAGAAATAAAGTGTGCATTTCACTTGGTAATTTATTGAGTGTTGTGTTGTGATCCAAGCTTCTTCTTCTTCCTTGTGCTATTCGCATGCTTTCCTAGACCTCAAAATCCAACATACCATCCTTAGACCCCTCTCTCAATAGTAAGTTTCTTTCCACATTTTTCAATTGCCTACTCATGTAAGAAATAGGGTGATTGAGTTTTCCTTCATTTGCTAGTTGTGCAAGAATGCATCCGATTGTGAAATCAAAAGCATCAGCGTGAATGTGGAATGGTTTATTCCAAATTAGCAGTTAAGAATGGGACTTGATCTCAACCATTTCTTTTATTCATTGAATGCCTTTTCACAATCATCTATCCATTCTAAATTAATGGACATACCATATAGTGGTTTTGTAGCTATTGCATACATATGGATAAACATACAATAGCATCCTTAGTGGCCCATAAATGCTTGCACTTCCATCATAGTATTTGTTCCTTGAAAGGTCTGAGATCGCCTCAATTTTATCTGCACCCTTTGAGATTCCATCTTTGAGATGATATTGCCTAGAATTTGCCTTCTCTAACCATGAATATGCACTTTTTTGGGTTCAATCACACCCCATATTGTTTGCACTTGTCAAAGATTTTTTGGAGTTCTAGAATATGATATTCGCTTTGATATGAGTAGGTCCATAGGTCCTCTACATACATTTCCCCTCTTCCTTGACAATTCCTTAAAGACATGACACATTAATTCTTGGAAAGTCAAAGGCACAGTAGTCAAACCAAAAGGCATGACTCTGAAGCCATAGATACCCCACTCAATAGTAAACAATGTCTTGTGTTGTTCTTCTGGGGGAGTTGCAACCTGATTGCACTACAACAAAATTAGGGATTTCCAATCGATGCAAAATGAACTAAAAATGATGAGCATAGATATATATGTCGACAAAACAATTTGCAATGGAAACTATGAACTTGGTTGACAGAATCATAATTCCATCACTATATTGATCGAAATAGCAACGGAAGTATGAATCTGCTTTTTTCTAGTTCCAATATATTTATTTATTTATTTATTTATTTATTTATTTGGGTATACCGATGGCTATATCTATGCATATAACAATGGAATTTTTTTCTTTTGTTTTTTTTTGCATTTTTTAGATAAGCATGAATGCCGATTGCTATTGAAATAGGAAAGAAATAACTCAAGACTGTATAGGAATGGATATAGCGATGGGAATTATGATGATACATTTTAGATAAAAGAAAACCTGCACATGACATTTCTCAAAACTCATTTTCGAGAGCACGTGGTGCAATAGGTTTGAATTTCACTCTCTTTTCCTTTTTTCGATGACTTTCTTACTCTCTATCTCTTTCTTACTCTCTCACTCTCCCTTGCTCTTCCAAGTGAGCTTTATATCTTGATTTCTTATGCAGAAAAAGCTTCCAAGCTATGCAAACACAACTTCCAATCTATGCAAACCTTCCAAGTAATTTTCTTTTTGGTTTTATATACTCATTTTGTTTACTTAATTTTCTAACTATGTATTTTATTTTTAAAAACTCATTAAAAATAAACAAATTAACAAATCAGACGCACATGCACACATTTATTCATACATACAACACATTGATACACACATAAACACACAAACACTTACATACACACATACATATACATATATACATATACACACACATGCATACATTAAATCACACACATATATACATACATACATATTCCCACACACATACATACACACACATACATTCATACACATACACTCACACACATAATCTGATTTATCGGAGACTAATAAAGTTACCAACTTCAAACACTAGACTTGCAAGAAAATGGATTTTCTTGTAACTTTTGAACTTTAAGGAAACCCTCTGGTAAAGTGGATGTGAAAGATATTAACCAGTGGTGCTCAGAACCACCACAAAACCATCCATCCTATTCAGTAGATACCTTTACATCATTTCAAAAAAATTCGAATGGAACTATTCGCGATCAATTCTGATGTAAGGATATCTCATTAAAAACTTCATTGGAACCTTTTGAATTAAGCATACCTAAGTATCTCTTCTAATTATAGTTAGTTTTGAAATTGTAGGTTCTCAATGCTAACGTATACATGGTCTTGGGCCCATGTTGTAATGAAAAGTTCTTCATCTAGAAAATTTATAAGTCTTCAAAGGACTTAGACATGTTTAGGTGCTCACTATTTCATGTATAGATTATTTCCTTACTATTGATATGGCAAGGAATCTATCCAAATCTTATTTTCTCCCTTTTTTTAACTTCATTTCTAAGGAAAACATACTTAATGTGAACTTTAAATTAAGTATTTGATATCCTAATATCATTTTGTAAAGGAATTTCCAAGTACTTATGTTTCAAAATCCAACTAGCATGATTTTGCAAGCACCTTAGCTGTGCTTCTTCCCAAATATATTGCTTCCATTGAGAAGTGAACTAAATACTCAAAACTATGCTAATTTAATTAATTTCGCAATTTTGGACCATATAGAGTGAATTCTATTCACTTAAATGCAAATACATGTTCTCACAAGCCATAAATGATTCTAAGAAACCTTAGCTTCAAGCATGCTTAGCATTCATTCATTTCATGTTCTTATGCTCCTTTTTGTGTACAAATAGGTGCTTCCCTTCTGTGCATCATCATGCTAATGCACATGATTTTGTGTATTTAGCGCCTTTTCAGTGAAGAGAAAATTTGACTAGATGTGCAAAAAGGAAGGCTTGGGACTTAAATTTGTGCATTGAAATCATCCCTTGTCAAGAGCAAATGCACATACATCATTATTTTTAGTGCATGGATGCATGCAAGTGCTTGAGATGCTCAATTACTTTTCAATGCATGGGTTTGCCTTTTCAATTCTAGAGTACACTATTTTCAAGAATTGAAGACTTAACGCATGCTTCAATGATGATTCTATGTACTATGTGAGAAAAGTATGAAATTAAAGCATAAGTTGGAAAATACTTAGCTCTATCTCAAGTTTCATCCTTCCTTTTCCCTTTTGGAAGACCCTTCCTCCTTTTGTCCTCCATTTGCTTCATCCATGCTCATTCAATTGGAATCTCCTTTGCTTCAGTGTGATAGAGGGGCACACCAAAGAGACTCCTTGAAGCAAGATATGATGATGTATTGCAAGAAAAAACTTAAGTTTCTCTTGAAACCTCTCAAAGCTAAGGCTAAAAGGGATTTAGAAGGATAAGAGGTTTCAAGATTAAGCAAAGAGAGATCTTAGGCTCATTTGTATGGAGGGGAAGAGCAAAAATTAGCAGGCGTGTTCTCGTTTGGGAAGTGCAGAGAAGAGAGGAACTCATTCAGAAATAGAGGAGATGTTGGAGTTGTGCATCCCAATCTATAGAGGAGGAGGAATGATTTTTGGGGAAGAACATGATGATTCTTGTTGAACAACAAATTCGTCCCATATACAAACCAAAACGGTTGTTGTAGAAGCTATAAAAGGAAAAACTCATGTCCACTTTCCACATCGAGCATGAGAGGAGAGGGAGAGGTATGTGGGGCGCTCTTATCGATTGCTTCATGTCCAATATGGTGCCTAGGAGGATTGGGTGCCAACCCAACTATCCATGTGATGTGGAGGTCTCGTTGGGGCGGCCTTTAGCTTTGCTAGAGGGCGTTCCTACCTCCTCCCTAAGGGAAAAATTTCAAACAATTTTTTTCATAGCTATGGGGACTCGAAGAAGCTATCAAACATTGGATTGAGTCCTTATGCAAGCTCGTGCTAGAATAAAATACATAGGGAACCATTCTCTAGCTATGATTAGCACTCTTGTGTCCACATGACAAAACTACTACCAACCTAACTAAAGGACTAGAAAGATTACTCAACTGACGTATCACATTCACAACATCTAAGCTTACAAGGGATGAGAGATGTAGTACATATCCACCCAACCAACTCCACCCATATATATACCTATAGGCCAAGGGGGTGCATGCTTTAAGACACTTCCAAGTGTCCCTCATGTGGACACTTTCCTAAGGTCTATCACATGATATCACATGGATACTAATCAAATGAAGCTTCTCCTCTCACACACATGCACTTCTCTCAAAAGTAAGACCCTCAAACCTTAAGATAAATTAGTCTTAAGATTCAAACGCTTCAAATGGGAGCTCAAATAATCAAAATAACTCAAGGGTTCAAAGCATACATTTGAAGATACTTTTCCAAGGGTTTCTCAATAACTATAAAGGTTTTGCAAAAGCAAATCACACACACACACACACACACACACACACACACACATATATATATATATATATATATATATATATATATATATATATATATATATATATATATATATATATATATATATATATTCTATTGCATAGAAACATAAAGGGGACCTCTATAAACCAACATGCATTCAAATAAAAAACTCCCTTTTATGAAAGCTCTTTTGGATAAATGAGACATTGAATTTCAAACAAGAACCGAAAAGCTACCAAAAAGAAGAGAAAAATTGGACTCCCAATCCCCCAAGTAAAAATGTAAAGTTAAGAATCTCAGTAGTAGTCTTAAGCCCGTTTTGTCAAGGAAATGTGGTGTAATGATAGGATACTTGAGACTCTACAAGGACATTGAGAGCTTAAATACCACTTTTAAGCCCAAAAATGACATAGTTGTTCAAAACAATAAGGATGAATTCACATAGAGTCGATGGTATTTCGAGTTGTTCTAGCCATTTTCTAAGTGGAACAGTGAAAAAAATAATGCTACCACCTTTTAAGTGTTTATAAAAGAGGGTGGAATGGCAAGTGTAAGAAATGGTGCTGTCGTGCTGTGTGAACACTAAGTATAATGGAGAACGATACATCGATGTGTAGTTGAATGATAAAAAATGAATAAAATAATTGTTTTTTGAATGATGTAGCAATCGGTACACTGAAAGAGCGAGGGGGGGATGTCGGAAAATATATGTTTGTTTTGTTCCATGATATGAAGAAAAAGAAATTGTGTGCCTTCACCTTCTGTGAACAAGTGCTGACAAATGTACATATTCTATTGGACTAAGATTATATTCGCCTTCTGCGACCACCCATTGTGAACTTTACATTGTTTTCCCTCTTGCGTCCTCTTTTCCCTTCCTCAAATCTTTACATTGTTTTCTTGAGTTATGTCTATATTTTCTCTTTTCTAACTTCACTTTTATTTTCTTTCTCCTCCAATTCAATGGTCTTCAATCAAATAACATCCATGTTAACAATAATTACAAACATGAATTCAAGATTAAATCTATGTCCCCCCCTAGTAGAGAGTTCGATCTTCAATCTACAAACTTGAAATATCGTTCACTTTTCAAGGTTGCCTTGAAATTGTGAGTGGGATTCAGATTTGAGCTTTGAATTCAGAAGCCCAAAGTGTAGACTAAATTTTGATACAAATTGAAATAAAAAATCTTTATATTTTAAAGAAAAACTTCAAGTCTGCATAGCCTAATGGTTGATGCTTTGAATCTATGAGAGAAAATTCCGAGTTCAAATCCTAACTGAACATATTCATAAATTCTCTAAAGTAGATGTCTCTGGCTTCGAGATAGGTGTGTGTGTGTGTATGTTTTTTTTTTTTGTTTTTTGAGAGTACAATGAATTGGAAATACACACTCACACACCTACCCCCCATAAATTCTCTAAAATAGATGCCTCTGGCTTCAAGATAGGTGTGTATGTGTGTTTTTTTTATAGAGTACAATAAATTGAAAATACACAATCACACACGTACTCTTTACGCTCGTAAAATAGAGATACCCATCATGAGAAACTCATGAACATGTTCAACCAAGATTTGAACTCAAGACTTTCTCCCATATTTCAAAACGTCAGCCACTAGGCTATGCGAGCTCGAAGGGTGTGTGTTTTCTAATTCATTATACTCGAAAGAAAAAAAAAATGGAAAGAAAAAAGTTTGACAATCTTGAAGAATATTTGGGGACTTTCCGTGGGCGCCCATCGATGTGGCTAAAAGTAAGCGGCCCCCTCAAAGGAATGATAAGAGTTTTAAAAAAAAATTGTAAATGCATTTTGCCGCATGGCCATTGCAGAGAGGAGAGATCTCCGTTTGCTGACTTTCTGCAAATTATGCTTCTGTCAATCTCTGTTGCGTGCCACTTGGCCCTCCATGGCTTTTGGACTTGTTCTTCGTCATCATCTGACACTATAGAAGACGAAACAGTTACTATAGATTATTCATTTCTGAGAGGCGGCAAGCAACGTTGCTTGTCTAAGCGTCCTGTGAGTCGGGTTGTGTGGATTCCTGCATGTCGCATAAGCTTCAGTCTTGAAGACGTCTATCGGAACTTCTGCCCCTGCCTCTCATACTGTGCGATGGTGGCTGCTCGAGCTTTCCTTCCTCCATGATGCGGCTTCGCCGTCGCTGCATAGTCCGTAAAAGTGATCTGCAACGCGTGAAATCTCCCCCTTCATGTGATTCTCTTCCCCTGTTTCGTTACTTCCAATCATCTTCTCCAAGGTTCCTTCTCACCTCCTTCTCTGATCGCTAGCTTCGATGTCTTTTTCCCGCAGTCCTCTCCTCTTGTCCCCTGCCTCTAGTGTGCCGTCTCCACGCTCCCCATTTTCAGAGAAGGAACCTGAATCGCGTGCTGTTGCCACTTCCAATGAGGATATCCGCATTCTTTTTTCTCCTGATCTCGTCACCTCGTCTGACTACTTTCGTTCCCCATCAAATGAATTCCAATCCCTCAGCGGCGCGATTCCTTCGGTTGAGCAGAATACAACCTCACAATTATTTCTCGATACTCATGCTTC
Source organism: Ceratopteris richardii (assembly GCA_020310875.1). Taxonomy (NCBI): domain Eukaryota; kingdom Viridiplantae; phylum Streptophyta; class Polypodiopsida; order Polypodiales; family Pteridaceae; genus Ceratopteris; species Ceratopteris richardii. Next base: position 142,454,117 of record CM035412.1, read on the forward strand.
CTATACTCACTCTGAAGCTCACACATTGAGCACGCAAGTTAGCCAAGGAGAACGCAATTCCAAGAAGGTTTCGTCTACCGATCTTTCTGTTGTCCAACTCTCATCTGCCTCACTCAATGCTGTCAGGCCATCTTTGCGTGTCAAATCTAGCGCCATTGATCAATCAGGTAGTCATGAATTGGCTCTAGGCTCTGGGGACTTTCTTTCAGGTTCTCGCTATGGGAGTGGTCACAAAGACCCGCAAAATAGGATAGTTTACATCAACAACCCTGGGAAGACGAATGAAAGGTATGAATACTCGGGGAACATGGTGCAGACAAGCAAGTACACTTTTTATTCCTTCGTACCTAAGAACCTATTCGAACAATTCCATAGGATTGCCTACATATACTTTCTTCTTGTTCTGTGCCTTAATCAGATTCCTCAGCTTGCAGTTTTTGGGAGGTTCGCATCGCTTTTTCCACTCGTTTTTGTTCTCTTTGTGACAGCTCTTAAGGATGGTTACGAAGATTGGAGACGCCATAGATCAGACAAAAAAGAAAATAACAGGTCTGCTTTGGCCTTTGTTAATGGCCGCTTTGAGCCAAAACGATGGAAGGATGTGATGGTGGGGGAGGTTTTAAAGGTTCAAGCTGATGAGACCATCCCATGTGACATTGTGCTTTTGCGTACAAGTGATCCAAATGGAGTTGCATACGTGCAAACCATGAATTTAGATGGAGAGTCAAACTTAAAGACCAGATATGCACACTTCGAAACTGCAGCGCATATTGAGGCTGAAGATAGGCGATTAGAGCAGTCTTCAATCAGTGGCAAAGTTATTTGTGAGAAGCCAAATAGGAATATATATGGCTTTACAGGGTATGCAGAGATTGATGGACATCAGCTACCTCTTGGACCAACTAACATTGTTCTTCGCGGTTGTGAGCTAAAAAATACGACATGGGCGATAGGTGTTGCTGTCTATACAGGTCAGGAGACAAAAGTAATGCTCAACAGTGCAGGAGCGCAATCAAAGAGAAGTCTATTGGAGCAGAAGATGAACAGGGAGACATTATGGATGTCTTTGTTTCTTTTGGTTTGCTGTTTCATTTCGGGGATTGGAATGGGTTTGTGGCTAAAAAGGCACGAGCATGAACTGGATGTGATTCCTTATTATGGACAAAAGTATGAGAATCAGTATAAATATTATGGGAAAGTTGGAGAATCAATTTTTGCCTTCTTGAGTTCCTTGATTTCTTTCCAAATCATGATCCCTATTTCTTTATATATTTCCATTGAGTTAGTTCGGCTTGTTCAGTCATATTTCATGATTCGGGATGTGGAAATGTATCACATAGAAACGAACAATCGTCTTCAATGCAGAGCACTAAACATAAATGAAGATCTTGGGCAGGTCAAATATGTCTTCTCAGATAAGACAGGTACTCTGACAGAGAATAAGATGGAATTTAAGTGTGCTAGTATCTTTGGAGAGAACTACGAAGATGGCGGTGATCTTGAGGATTGTATTGCATCTCCAGACAGGAAACTTGTCACTGGTGTGTAATGGATTAATTTTGATCGTTGGCTATGTAAGGGTATCACTCTTTCTGGTTTTTTGATGATGCTTAGGGTTCTGTGAATCTCTAATCAGATTATGTTTTTGTAAAACAGAGTTTTCATGTGGCTTCAAGTGGAAACCCAAAGTCAGGGTGAAGCTGGACCCTTCCCTTGTACGTGTTTTACAGGATTCAAAAAACATTTTGCAGAGGACTCCAGTGCATAACTACTTGCTGACACTTGCAGCTTGCAACACGGTTGTGCCCACCAAAGTTGAGCTCTCTTCTTCAGGCAACTTGGAAATGGAGGTAGCTATTGCAGCAGATGAAGGTGTCAGTCTAATAGAGTATCAAGGTGAATCTCCTGATGAGCAAGCACTTGTTTCGGTGGCTGCATCATATGGGTATACCCTTATAGAGCGAACTTCCAACCACATTGTGCTGAATGTGCTGGGGGAGAATATACTGTAAGCTTGGCTCTTTCAAGTCATTCCTTCATTCACTGTTCCTCGTTTATATCACTAATTATCATTTTCTTCATGTGTAAAGCTTTGATGTTTTAGGCACACATGAATTCGATAGCAACAGAAAATGCATGTCAGTAGTGCTCCGATGCCCAGATGGAAAAATCAAAGTTTTGGTTAAAGGTGCAGATAGTGCTATGCTGAGAAAGGTTTCATTATCAGCAGGCAGTATGCATTTTGGAGAAGAGCATAAAGATCGAGTTTTCTCGAGCACACAGATGCATTTAGAGATGTATTCTACCAAGGGACTTCGGACATTGGTAGTAGGATTCAGGGAATTAAATGCCACAGAGCTTGTGGATTGGCAACAACTCTATGCAAAGGCAAATGCTTCTGTGTCTGGAAGAGCCACACTACTGCATGAAGCTGCTCAATACATTGAGAAGGATCTTGCTCTTCTTGGTGTAACAGGCATTGAGGATAAATTGCAGGTTGGCGTTCCAGAGACAATATCTGGGCTTAAGGATGCAGGCATCAAGGTTTGGATGTTAACTGGAGACAAGCAGGAGACGGCAATATCTATTGGTTTTTCATGTGATTTGCTTACCCACGGGATGAAGCAAGTGATCATCAATGCGTCTGATAAACAACAATGTCGTGACATGATCAAGGCTGCCAAGGAAGCGTATGTCCTTGACAAGAGAGGAAGGAATCAAACATCTCATTCTGGTGCAGGAGCCTCACATTCTGCAATTGATGAGCAACGAAATGGTCCAAAGAGTGTGAATGAACCGTCCTTAACCTCAAGACTGATGGATTTCTTGCAAAAGATCAAACATTCATGCAGTTCTGTTGCTACTTCTAGCATAGAGTCAGTCACATCTCAACAAGGCCACATTCTAGCTCTTATAATTGATGGCAACGCTCTTGTTCATGCTCTTGAGAATGACTTAGAGGAGGAGGTACTGAGCCACAAAATCATTATGTTTATGTTAGTTCTAGGTTGCAACCAGCCCTATGCTTCATATGCAGGTTTCAAGTGGCTCGACTTTGTAATGGTTGGAATTGGATTTGCAGCTTTTTGATCTGGCGACTGCCTGCCATGTTGTGATCTGCTGCAGAGTGGCACCTTTACAAAAGGCTGGCATTGTCTCTTTGGTAAAGCGAAAGTCTAAAGACATGACTCTAGCTATAGGAGATGGTATGGAAATTTTTGTGCATTCACACAGTGTTCAGTATCTTCTCTCCTCTCTTTTTTTCCTTAACCTAAAAAGCCAAATATCTACAGGAGCAAACGATGTTTCCATGATTCAAATGGCAGATGTCGGAGTTGGGATCAGTGGACAAGAAGGACGGCAAGCTGTATTGGCATCGGATTTCGCTATGGGCCAGTTCAGATTCTTACGGCGATTACTTTTGGTCCATGGCCATCTGAATTACAGACGCCTGAGTTACATGGTGCTCTACAACTTTTATCGTAATTCTGTCTTTGTCTTGCTCTTATTCTGGTAAGACACCTGAAAATCTTTCATTGTTGAGTAAAAATAATCATTCCTTACCTTCAAAGTATGTTCGTGTCAGCAGGTATACATTGTATACAGCTTTCTCCACATCTCCTGCCATTACACAATGGAGCCTTGTGCTTTACTCTATCATTTATACATCTGTTCCAACTATTGTTGTTGGAATTATGGACAGAAACCTTTCCCCTCAGACGTTGCTGAAGTATCCGGGTCTCTACATGAGTGGACAGCAAAATGAGAGCTATAATCGGCCACTTTTCTGGCTTACCATGCTTGACACCCTTTGGCAAAGCCTTGTCCTTTTCTATGTACCTTATTTTACTTTTATACATAGCACTGTAGACATATGGAGTGTTGGTAGCCTTTGGACTATTGCAGTTGTTGTTTTGGTCAATTTCCACCTTGCAATGGATGTGGAGCATTACACATGGATTATTCACCTTGCAATTTGGGGTTCTATTGTGGCAACATACATATGCATCATTGTCCTTGATCTGCTCACTGATGATGAATCCCTGGTTCATTATGGGTAACTCGTTTTGTTTATTACCTTTGCAACAAGTGGTTCATGCAGCAATTTTCTTGGCTGATTGCTGAATTTTCCAATTTGCTTGTGTATTTGCCAGGACAATCTTTCATATTGCAGCAACAGCTACTTATTGGCTTGACATTCTGTTCATAATTGTTTTAGCACTACTCCCACGGTTCATTGTCAAAGTTGTAAAACTGAAATTCAAGCCGGCAGATGTTGACATAGCAAGGGAGGAAGAGATCTTGAAGCATTAGTCCATCCCATGTGAAGATGATACTCTTTGTCCTCATTGAAGAGGAGAAAAGAGCAAAAATTTTCTTGACTAGCAGAGATCTGATTAGGCAATATTTCATATTATATGGAGCCTTTAAAGTGCCACGTTATATATATGCCAGCTTCTTGCTCGAGAGAAATATGGATGAAATTGGTCCGCAAGCATGAACGAGGATGAGGCACATGTTACTTGAGGATGCTAATTGATCTGGGGCAAGGAGCAACCTTTAAGAAAGGTTGTTTCCTGTTAAATTTTAGCACAGTTCGCTTACATTCTTTCAATTCCAATCTCACTGCCTGGATTGGTAAACAGCCAAATAAACCATTGTAGCCTCATTCACATGCACATTGCATGTGTCAGAGAGCTTGTTTGCTGTATATTTCTGTGTTTAATTGTAAAGTCTTAGAAGAGGCATGCCAATGCTTTTTTTAACTTCTTATATTCTAACATGTTAAATTTACAACTTCTTATATTCAGATCGTCGTGTAAGACTGCTATGGAACTTCCTGAAAACAGATTAGTAGGGCTTTCCCCAAAGTTAACAACATTCCTTCGTAATCAAATTTTCCATATTGCTTCTCCTCATGATCACATTCCAAAGTTGCATGGAGCAGTTCCTTGCCTTCTGCAAGCTGAGCTTGTTGTCTGGAAATGGTTTTGGTGATCTGGGGATCTTTCCCAGGGCTTCTAGGCCTTGAAAGTAATCAGGCAAGAGTAGAACAGGTGCCAAATTTCAACTTAGTTTTTTTGCAACGGGCACACTCTGGGGCACTAATTTGTAATTTGGCAGCCCTCACGTTTGCCCAAATTACTTGGTGTATCCTCTTCAATTGTAGCATCAACTTTCCAAGTTTTGATACTCATTGGGCAAGACTAGAGTAGGTGGTGCACTTCAAATTTTAGCTTTTTCTCTTTGCAGTGCGCACACTTTCAGGTACTAATGTTTAATGCAACAGCTCTCACGTTCATCCAAATTTCTTCATTCAAATTCCATGCTGTATTATCTTTATTACCAGCATCAAATTTTTATCTTCCATCAGCAGATGGCACAACCTTTGGAACTTTGGGTGCTATGCTTTGGTCTCCTACACTGCACTTTTCTCTTCTTTTGGGCCCAGATTGGAAATGCACCCCCTAATGAGATCCCGAATGTCTTCCATATTGGATATTAGTAGCTTGATGGAACCTGGATATTAGAAGCATGTGGTCTTCTAGGCTAAGCATCACCCTTGGAACAATGTCTTCAAGGTGATTTTTTCCTTGATTGAGATATCAGACCACACCTTGAATCCTTCGTAAACTTCCTTGTCCTATTTATCTCTTAAGTTGGAACCTGGTGGATCCTTATAAAAAGGAATAACATAGATTCATTTTTTCTGATTTTGCAATCCTTTCCTAATCTTTATATGATGTGGTTTTCTTCAGCTTTGCTCCAAGAAAGCAAAAATGATGTGACTGATTTTGACTCCTTTGGTACAATTGGAACTAGATGCTTTAGCCATTCCATTTCTGGGGAATCGATGTCACTTCATATTGTTGGGCCCATGTTTCGCGAGGATGTTGCCAACATTTTATCTTTGTTTCATGTCCATTGCTTGGAATAACAAAAAATAAGATCACACAATGGAGAACGTGCTCGCCAATACAAATGTACGAAGCTAAATTCATCCAAAAGATCTGAAATTATTTGAATTCCTTGAGCATGGGCTAAACATGATTTACAAACATTGAATAGCAGTTGAATATAATATGCCAAAAATAGACCTGAAGTTGAAGTTGAAATTCCTCTACAAATATAGTCCTTTTAGGCCAATATTTTTTTCTGCCAGGTGCTCAAGTTGTATAGGCTGATTCTGGCTCAAAACAATTCCAAGATTGCTCTTCAGCTTCTCTAACCTATTTGGTTGAGATTATATTATGAGGGCTGCCCATGAGTTTTCTTTGTGCTTGTTGAATAAAATTTGAAAAGCAAGCATTTTACTTGAAAAACAGCCAGTCTAGACCTGTTACCAGTGATGAGATGGGAAACTCTGAACTGGTTGGGAACACCTCCTGTGAGCTGACACCCCTTTGTCGGATATGGCTTTCTCTTTTCGGGAACATGCCGGCCAGGCAGTTTAGGGGGTCTGAAGTTTCCCAAAGTCCCTCGTACTCTGATATCACGTCTGGGCCATTGGATATCTCACCACACTGGTTCTCTTTTTGGGATCAGTCAACCATTGGTGTTTGCTGGAAGGTCACGTATAAGTCTTCTTTGGAAGGTGAAGCAGGTTTGACTAATTTTCATTTTCATTTAAAAAGTGTAATAAGAAAAAAATTATGTTTTGTTTTAACGAACGGTTTTGGAAAGTCAAAATTGTTTTGTTGAGATAAAAATCTATACATAACAATCGAAAGGCTACTGATACATTTCACTGAAGGTAAGTGCATAAATCTCTCCAATAATTCCATCCTTGACAATTTGAACTAGGAGTTTGAGAAGACCCAGCTGAGCTGATGGGGAACTCATTGAAAAAATAATAATTTTTCTTCTTGTCACATGAACATTATTGATGAGGATGGATAGAGACGAATAGATAGTGGCTGATTGGAAGTTGTGAACAAGTTTAATATGTTCATATTCATGAGCAAAATCAATAGTGACAGCTTAAAGTATGCTTTGAGTTCAAATGACTTAAGACTTTAAAAAGTATAGTCTTCAACATTGAAGGATCTCCCGACCTCGCATCTGATGGAGGCTCTGATTTTTATGTCATATTTGTTGAATCTTTGTTTTTGAAGAATAACTTCTTCCTAGGATTCTTATTTTCACATAATTTAAAAGGATGGAGCTCGAAATACTCTAAGTAATCATGATCTGTCTACCACAATGTTTGCAAAGCCTTTTTCTGTTTGCTTGCCATTCTTGATTTTGATAGTGAAAGCCCCGTGAGGAAAAATCATCTTAGAGATTATTTTGCTTCCTACTTTTTCTACTGTAGAACTACTACCCCTCATGGTTGGATTATTCTAAAGCATGATAATCAGATATTATACGATAGAGGGGTACTCTTCAATATTATAACCATATGTGGGTCATCTAGCACTAGGGCACCTATTGAAGCTAGCTATATAATACGACTTTTTATTCTGATAAGATGCTCAGGATTGATCTTCGCTCTTTCAAAGTTGATAAAACTGAATTCATGAAGAGTGTATGTTTTGAGCATATTTCAAGGTTTTACTTTTCATATCATACCAGAAATATGATGTATTCATTGATCACTTAAGCTATGGCCTATTTTCATTTTGCTTAGTCGATGGTACCTGAGCTTGTCCACCACTTGGAATAGCAGGTTCACTTGAAGGGGATTCAAGAACCTTGTATGAGTCAGTTTGGTTGATGTTCACTTTAATGGCTTTCCATAAGTTATATTTCACAAGAAAATGTTGTAGCTTGGTGTGTATTGTGTAAAAATGAAAAGCCTTGAACTTGTCTATGGCAGATGATTGCCCCTTCTCTAATTGATAATAGGAATTGGATGAAAAATAGGCTCATTTATGTCTTGTTCCTTGTGTCTTCCTTCACTCTGATTAAATGTTGGATCTATATTTGCCCAAGATCTTAGATTACACGAGATAAGACCACAAAATGGAGAATATCTTAGACAAATTAATCGTACAAAGCTGAATTCTTGTACAAAATTTCAAATTACATAAACTCCATGCACATAGGCGAGCAATATACAAAATTGAATGTAAGCTGAATAAAATCGATACATTTCTAGCATAGGTGGCTAAGTTTGAGTACTGTAGAAACAGTACAAATATTGGGTGAGGCTGAATTGGGTTAGAGTAACTCCAAGATTGCTCTCTAGCTTGAGCTTGTTGGATTGAGATATCATTATTAGGGCTTACCGTGAATTCTGTTTATACTTGCTGAATGAAGCTTGAATAGTATATTTTTTTAATGTGAAAAATTGATTTAAAGATCCAAGTTTTTGTTTTATTGCTTTTTATGATAAATGCCCAAACCCAACAGTCTTAAGACTACCAAGATATCTTCTAGCAAAGATAAATACATGAAGATATCCAAGACACATAGGGATCATAAAAGTGTTACCATAGTCCTCTTGTCGAAATCATTTGACATCCCCTCTTTGATCCATAGACAATTTACCATCTGATGAAGGTAAACACATGCAGCTCTCCAACACAAGGAGATCATAAAAGTGTCTATTACCATAGTCCTTTGAGCCATAGACATTACCTCCTTGATCCATACTTAATCCGAAGTCCATTTCAATCTTCAATTACTTTGCGATCTTAATCTAGGAACAAGCTAAGGATTGATCATTTTATTGCATTGACCCCATCTTTCAATAGTTAATCTCTGACCTTGAGGTTGTATAAATATCTCCCAGGCCCTTATAAAACTTTTGGATGCTTCCTTCTTCATCCTTTATCAAGTCATTTGTATCTTGAGCAATGAGTGTAAGGTGGTTGTGGGGATGGGGAGCTACAATTTAAGAATAGGATTCTCTTGGAGAAGGAAACTCTGTAACACATTTTAGTATAGGACACTTTCTGCACTAACTTATGTACATGATCACCATTGCTACTTAAACAGTGTTATATTCTATAGGATCCTCCCTTAATCAGTGTTAGATCCACATTCATTTTTTGTACTCACTTAATCAGTGTTAGACAAGTCAAGATGCAAGCCATATTCACAAACAATAGAAGGGTGGACATCAGACTCACCTCCCAACCATAGAGCCAAATGGGCTTGCCCCCGAACCTAGGAGCTTGCAGCCAAGCAAGCAGCCAGCTCCAATGGATTGGTGTCCCTGTTGGACAAGTCAAGATGCAAGCCATATTCACAAACAATAGAAGGGTGGACATCAGACTCACCTCCCAACCATAGAGCCAAATGGGCTTGCCCCCGAACCTAGGAGCTTGCAGCCAAGCAAGCAGCCAGCTCCAATGGATTGGTGTCCCATACCACCAGCCTTCCATTGGTACAGGTGATGAGGCTGTGCCAATGGACCAAGAGTCCAAGTGCTTTATGTGAGGAATCTCCCTCAAATGGGGCACCCATGGGTCCTATTTGTAGACTCAAATGAGGAGGTGGCCTAATTCTACTAGCAGCCAGTTCACAATTGGCCAGACACTTAACTATGGAGTCCACCAAGATGTCCTTTAGTTGTGGGGATGTAACACTTCCCCCCTTCCTTAATTGCTCCCCTCAACAATTCCCTCGACTAAAAACTAGGAATCCCATCCCTCGACAACCTAGCTGATTTGAAGTCAAGATGGACTTCGGCTGGTGCCTCCACTGATCAGATGCTCAGGATAAAAAGTCCTCCGAGACTCAGTGTTAGATTCCCGCCTCCATGGAGGAAGGTATGCTATAGATAGAGAATTCACCACCAAGTCTCGTGGCCATCAGAAAGTCTAATCATCATGATCAAATATCAACATCAATAGGCTATACAACAGCTCATGTTGAATACTATCATGGGTTTATAACAAGCAGGGAAAGTCAATCACCCAATCAGACTGTATATGGAAGGTATATGCTGCGAGGTTCCATACCACCTATAGGCACAACAATGGATCATACACTCGTGGGCAACAACTCTTGGGTAAATACCCAAGGGGCTACCGTCATAACTAGGAGGCTAAGAGGGCTCCATCGAGGGCAACATCCTCTGGAATATAACTGGCTTAATAATGGCTACATTTATGTAGGTATTCCTGATGGTTGTACCATCTATGATCAATCAGTGTTCGAAGGCACATATCATCATCACCAACATATTTTCCACATTCTAGGGTCTATGTAAAATTGATCCTTCGATCTATAGATGGTCTCTGGATAAGCACAATTGGTACTTCTAAAGGAAACCAAATGCAAGGAGTAGAACACTAAAAACTCCCTTTTGGGTAGAACACTAACAGCTCCCTTTCACGCATGAATGAGCGGTCTCACAATGCAAAGCAAGGGCCACAAGTTCTTCTCAAAATCGCACGAAAATTTATGAGCATACTCGGCAAGATTAGGAATCCAAAACATCTTCACCTTGTGGCATCGAAATGTTGATTTGAGCTAGTTTTGGCATCTGAATGCACTACCACACGATTGGGTAGCTTAACATATACACAGGTTTCGGTTCGTCAATACAAGCCCCTCGAAGTCTCCTAGAAGCATTGCAGAGCTCGACAGGATGTTTTGGTTTAGCTTTTTGAGATACTGTTAAATTTTTTGCATCAGAGTATATAGTCATTGGCCATGGAAAAAGCAATGATATAATTCATATATTGGCTGTCGAGGATAAGTTGGATGGTACTCATTACCCATTGTAGGCATACATGATGCCTCATGTATTGGTTGCAAAAGGATTATGGAATATTATGCAGGGTGTTGAAAAACATCGTACTACACTTGTAAGTATAATTATTGAAGGTGATACAGATGGTGTTGAAGATCATGATCTTAAATTACCTGGTCGGTCATGCTAGGATTTGTGTTGAAGATCATGATCTTCAATTTCCGAGTCGTGCTACGATTTGTGTTGCACCTACTATAGAGAAACTTCGTTGGGATGGAAGAGATGCACAGGCACACGCATTGATAGATTTGTCTATCAAACGTGCCATTATCTCTCATATTCGCTCTTGCAAGAGCGCAAAAAATGCTTTGGATACTCTTACAACATTATACTAGACAAAAAATGAAGCTCTTGTTACTTACCTCAGAAAACAATTGGCGAGTGAGCATATGAATGAAAGAGATTCAATGACAATTCTTTTACAAAGATCAAAAAGTTGAAGGAGCAATTGATTTCTGTTAATGAAATCTTGCCAAATAGTTCACGTGTGCAGATTGTTCTTAACAATCTTCTAGATTCATATAAGAGTTTTGCTTTTAATCTTCAATTGATGATGAAAGACAATCCAAATGCCTTAATATTTGAGGAGTTAATCTCTGTTTTGTTGCATAAAGCTTATAGTCCAGATAGAACATATCAATTATGCGTGTTGTAGATGAAGTTTTCTTAGCTAATCAAAAGAGCGAAGGTAAATGGAGCTCATCTACTAGTAAGCAAAAATATGGTAATGCTCCACACTCAAAAAGTAAGACAAAGATGACAAGAAAACAAAAAAGCAAAAATAGTTTCGCAATTACTGTAAGGCAAAAATGCTCCGCCTCTAGTTGCGAGGCTTAGTATAGGGAAGGTTTCATAGAGTCTCTTGAGTGTATGTATGTGGCTCAAAGTCATTTTGGCTGATTTGGGGGTTGGTCAGTCCTCTTCTAGCATCATCTTCACTAATGATTTGAGTGTATGTATGTGGCTCAAAGTCATTTTGGCTGATTTGGGGGTTGGTCAGTCCTCTTCTAGCATCATCTTCACTAATAGTTAGAGAGCATTGGAATTTGGTAGTTGCGAGGCACATTGTTTTCCATGTTCGAAAAAAGCACATTAAGGTGCACTATCATTATGTCAGAGAGAGAGAGAGAGAGAGAGAGAGAGAGAGAGAGAGAGAGAGAGAGCTTCTCTATTGGAGAGATCAAATCGACTTATGTGTCAACATAGGATAATGTTGCATACCCTTTCACAAAGGCTCTATTTAGGGAGAAGTTTGAAGCCTTTGACAAAGCTTTGGGCGTACTTCCTTTTGTGTATTGATTTCTTTCCACATAGCTGAGCACTTCTTTATACACGAGTGCAAGCTTTTTGTTCACTGCATCACTCCTAGGGAGGATTTGTTGATATATTTTGGTCGTGACGTGTGTGAACACACTTAGGACCACTCAGGCACCTTTTTTCCCGACTTTAGGAGGTTTTTTCCCAAGGCTTGTATATAGGTCTATAACCTTAATGAGTCACTTATCTTTGTACATTCACTTGGTAATACATTCCTTGTTCTCCAAGCCTCTTCTTCTTTGTGCTTTTCGTGTGCTTTCATAGACCTCAATCTCCAACATAATAAGCCTATCATCATGGAAGCGACGGGTATATATCTCTAGGGGCACCAAGTTGACCAAGTTGTTCTTGATCCTCTATCAACCATTAGCTATTGAGTAGAAATCCCTTTCGTGACCTTGGTGGGCATGGCCCTCACCATATTTCTCCTCGACTATTTAACTCCAATCCGATCTTGGAAGATAAAATCTTCACCAAGGATTTCCTTGGATTGCGAAGGCCCCAAAATGATCAATCCATCTCATGCCTACAATCACACCACCTTGTGGGCCTATAGAGCACTTCCAAGTAGTCCTTTCGAGATCCCCACTCCATTTGAACAACTATAGGATCCAATAGTTCCTCGAGGATTTGGGTCAATGCCTATGATTCTTAGAATCCCGTGAATATCCATTCAAGGTCTCATTTTGTCACTTCTCAACCAAAAAGGGGTAGTAAGTGTACTCATGCCCCTCATCTCCAACACACCATGAGTATGCTCTGATCAAGGTATAAGACTCCACGTAACCATGGATAACTCCCATGGTTCACTGAATGTAATCAAAATCCAAGTACATCCATTTCTTAATCTATGCATCCATGTAGAAATCCTGAAGCCACGGAATTGTTGGTAAAAAAGATTCCTTTCAGGATGTAGCCTTAGTGTGTCTGTAGGCCCTAGGGTATGGAAGTCATCATACCTTCCATTGGCTGAACTGGACTGGAATGGCTTAGAACTAGCTTGATGAGGAAATATCTCCATGGCGAAGGAGAAGATGAAAGGGCCTACGAAGATGTAGAGGCTGATGCGAGGTAGAAGACTATGCTCTCTTTGTGTGAAAGTTTGGCGAATGAGGAATATGCCAAATGAAAGAGAGGGGGTCTTCTTTCATGGTTTTTCTAAATTCTGGATTTAGAAACATCCCACCACCTCTATTTTTCAGTCACCTCCACATGTTTTAATAAAGTTTTTGAAACTTCTTATTTTCTAATTTTACACATTAACTCTCAGCCATACATGTGTCCTTTCGAAAAATATTTTGTGGCTGAGAATACATGTACCCAAGATTATTGAGACTACAGGCTGTGGTGATGTGAGCCATGTGGCTGCCATGTGTTTTATTTTGATTAGACCGTTCTCACAAGGAACCTTGTGGCTCAAGAAACTTTTGAACTTTGTTTGCAGCCCAAGGAAAGTCTTTGCGCAAGCTAAGGATGCAAGCTGCCATGAAATCATCCATCTTTGAATCTTGCATTGCAAGACAAGTATCAAGAAGTTTAGTACCCAGCTGATAGGGCTAAAGTAAGCCTGTGCAAACAGTCATGAGGGCATCCAACATGCAAATGATCCTCTTTTTGGAGGAGAACCATAGCTGGCAGTCTTCTCCAAGGTGTTGTCTAGCTAGTCCCTAACCCAGCAAGCTGAGCTATATCTTGGAGTTTTTGCCCAGCCAACATTGGCTGTGATTTTAGCAATCTTCCTCTCTTATGGATGTCCAATCAAGCCAGGCCACAACCATGTGCCATCCATATCTGCCCTACTTCTCACCTACTGAAAAAAAACCTCCCATCATGTCTCCCCTTGAAACAATGGACGATGGATCTGCCACAGACACCACTCTTGTTTATGAAACGGTTACAAAGATGACGATCAGCCATCATGTGCTGTGGTGGTTTTGTACACATCCCCTTTCCTTCTCAAAATGAGTAGAGAGCTTCTTTGATACCAATGTTAGACCCTCTAGGATCCTCCTTGCTCTGCAAGTCAAGACACAAGCCATATTCACAAAGAATAGAAGGGAAGACATTAGGCTCACCTCCCAGCCATAGAGCTAAATGGGCTCAACCCCAAACCTTGAGCTATAACCAAGCTGGCAGCCACCTCCAAGGGATTGGTATCCCATACCACCACCATCTCATTGGTAAAGGTGATCTCCTTGGTTTGGGTGATGAGGCTTTGTCAAAGGGCCAAGAGCCCAAGTGCCTCATGCAAGAATCTCCCATTAATGAGTTAATGGGTCCTATTTATAGACTCAAATGAGGAGGTGTCTCAATTCACATTGTTCACACTCGATCGGGCATTAACTATAGGTGCCTATCTAGATGTCCTTCAATTGTGGGGACCTAACAATTAAGTAAAGTACATTTATAATTTTAGAGTAAAAATTTTCCTATTGGTTTGCAAAAGTGAACCAAATAGTTTTATCGGGTATCGGACAATGTTACATTACCAAGGGAATTTCAAGGTTAAATGTCTTAAAATGGTTGAAGGTAAAGCTAAAGTTGCTTACACATACACAATATCCCCATGTCCAATAGGGATATATCAAAGCTAGGTAGCTTAACTTATAGCCAAAGAGTTGTAGCAAAGTGTACGTACACATCACCCACAAGCTCTAGAGAAACAAGTAGCTCCACTATCCATTGGGTCTTCTCTTGTAGACCCTTCTTCCACCTATAGCACATGAATCTCCCGTTTCTTGTAGGCACTTAGTCTCTCCTCTTGTGTGCCTACAACTCTCTCTCTCTCTCTCTCTCTCTCTCTCTCTCTCTCTCTCTCTCTCTCTCTCTCTCTCTCTCTCTCTCTTTGTGGTTCACACACTATTGGATGGAATTACCCCTAAAATAGACTTGGATATGAGGTATTATTTGTCCAAGTTTGTCATCGTGTATTGTGGAGAGAGAGCCTTCCCTAAAAATCCCTATTAGTTTTAAGCTAAAAAAAAAAACACCATGAGATGTTTAGAGGCATAAGTGCCTCTTGGGTAGCTCCTCACTATGGGGTGACCAACTCTCCTCACCATGGGGCAGACACCTCTCCTCACTATGGGGCGATCACCTCTCCTTGGTATGGGTGGCCAAGAGGATGACCATCCCCACTTAGAAAAAAGCTTAAGGAGACCACCTCTTCTTTGGTTAAGCCTCTTGGGAGACCATTTACATTTGGGCAAACTTCAAGGGAGACAATGGCCACCTCTCTTTGCTTCCCCTTGGGTGACAACCTACACTTAGGCAAACTTCAAGGGCAACCACCTCTTCTTTTGCTAAGCCTCTTGGGTGGCCACCTACACTTGGGCAAGCTTCGAAGGAGACCACCTCTTCTTTGCTAAGCCTCTTGGGTGGCTATCCTATACTTGGGCAAGCAAGGGCTACCTCTTCCGCTAAGTATCTCGGCGACCACCTCCTCTTGGCAAACCTCAAGGGCGACCACCTAGTATACCCTTGAGGTGACTTCATCATGCATCTTTGTTCACATGAGCACTTGCTAGGTGCCTCGGTCACCTCATGGACTATTCCTTGCACTACAAACAATGACTGGCAAAGGCAACTGTACTTGATGGCTGCTCCAATCCAAATATCTAGCCACTACTCTCCCAAATATCTGGGCACCTTGAAGGCTTTAAAAGTTGATGTCCACCTCGTGTGAGGGGGGAGGGACTTCATAGAGTAGATTGTATGCTCATGCACTTTAGGCATGTGGTTGTCTAGCATTTGTATTTTCCTTAGCAGATTTGTGGCAAGCTCCTCCCATACAACAAGGGAGTCCTTGCTAGGCGTGCTCGCTTAGAGGTTTGGAGTTGGTGTTGAAAGGAGGTATTTGTACACCCGTCTGGCTAAGATTATATGAGTTTTCATATGTTCTTAAGAATGCCTTTCTCTTTTGTTTTCGCTTGATCTTAAGTATCTCTTGTACATCTCTCTTAAGGTTTGTATTGGTCTACTCTAATTATTGAGTGAAGTATTGGGCCCCTATCGTGAGTCTTATTGAGTATTCTATTTAAGTGTTTAGAACCTCTCCAAGAGTAAGGTTCATACTGCACTCCTTGAAGCGAACCATTAATTCACCATCTGTAGGTGAAAATTTGAAGCGAACCATTAATTCACCATCTGTAGGTGAAAATTTGACATGCCTGGTGGGATAGGGCTCTTGGAAGACAACTAACGAAGTCTCGTCTCCACTTCGGCAATTATATCCTCTTTGTTAAACGACTGTATCCCTCAAGTGAGACTGGGCAACAACTCTCTCAGGTGAAACTGGGAGACCACTTTTCCATCTTGAAAATTTCCCCGCTTGGCAATTCTTTTTGGGCTTCTCTCTCATTCCTGTTCACTAGAAAAAGGAAGGCCAATCAAGCCTGAAGCAGACACCGATCAAAAGCTACTGAAGAAGGAAGGCTGAGCACTACTTCATCCCAATCAGAGGATCGGCTTGAGTCTCAACGCTCTTTTCTAGGATTAACATTCGATTCCCCTCATTTCATGGTAGCGTGCACGAAAACCTAGAGGACCACACCGAAAGATTCCTCTCTATCTATAAAAGCCGTGGATTGAAGGAGAGGAAGGTTGCATTCCTTGCCTTATTTCCTTCCACACTAGAAATGGCTTGCTCACAAGTGCTATGTCGAGTATGAGAACCACTTCCTTGCATGGGTGAACTTAAGGGCGACTTCATTAAAGCCTTTAGGTTAGATAACTCTACCGAAAGGACTCTTCTTGAGCTTGAGAATACTTTACATGCAAGTGGAACTTTCTCAGAGCTCACACTGGGGAGTTCATGATATAGAAATGGGTAGAGAGGATTCTCTTGAACTCTTCTCAACAAAAATTTCACGAGCTTCTGTGATCGGATGCTACCCTTAGAGATTTTGAGCCTGTGGTTATGAGGATAAAAAGCTAGAGTTCACGTTGGAGCATCTCAAAGCAGAAACACATCTCCAAACGAGGATTCCATCTCAGAATTCAGAGAGAGCTGAAGGCTCTCAAGTTGCAAAAGGCATTAGAAGAAGAAAAGACTACCTTAAAGCAAGATTCCGATGAATTGGCACACTTAAGGAAAGATTCAAAGGAGCTTAAGACTCAAAAAGAGGTGGGTACGAGTTTATAGGCAAGAGTGATAGGAGTGCTATATGGCCAATCACATTCAAAGTGTCCAGGTTTACCACAATCTTAACATCCTTTACTATCATTACCTGAATCATTTCTTTGGAAATTTCTACGATCTCTTTGGCTCCCCTGCCTCGAAATTGTCCTCTTTCTCTTGCATGATTATGTTGTTGAACTTGGTCTTGGTTACTGTTTCCTTTTCCATTTCCAAAACCTCTTCTCTACCTCTTCCTCTGCCGGATTAGAATACCTACTCAGAATTGGGCTTTCCTTGGGAGTTTGAATCCTCACCAAGATTCTTTTCTTCAATAATCAGCATGGATACCAAATCAACAAAATTCGGAATATTTTCCCTGGTCTGTATAGAAGTTCTGAATTGCTTATATGCAGCTCCTAAACCACGAAGGCACACTTCCACCTTATCATCATCATCTACATTCACGCCAATAGATGCAAGTGACTCACATATGCAGCTCGTTCATGAGTTGCAATTTACGTGCCATTGTATTGGTCTCGTACAATGTGACCAAACTGTTCCAAGCCTCTTTCGAAGTCTTGGCATCTTGTATGTGCTCAATCATGCTATCCTGTATGCTAACAGATAGCCTGTACATTACCTTTCGTGCTCCTTTATTCCATTCCTTATATGCTCTTAACTATTCTGCAGTCTGATTCCTATCTGGTAACTGCGGAGCATTTTCGTTCTCTCCTTCAATGTACTTCCAATAGCCTTTTCCCATCAAGAAATTTATCATTTTGAATCTCCAAGCATGGAAGTTGTTCTTGTGTAGCTCATCGCTCATAAGCTGACTCATTCCATCTACGTTTGCCATTTATGCAGCAATTCGCAACACTGCAAAACACTACAAGCAGCACTTCTGTTTGAGCACTTTCACACTATGATGTGATAGTTTGATCTCAGAAAAACACAGTTTTCGTGTATCAACAGTACACAAAATCATTTGAAATCTAGAATATATGAGTGTTGCCGAACACGGCGCAAGTTATAGTTTTTGAAACTGACCTGGTTTTTTTGCGGGCCCCACCTTATGGGCTCAAAACGGAGGTCGAGATGGCTCCAAAACTTCGATTTGACAAAAATGAGTGACCCTAAAGGGCTAACACTCGAAAATATTTTGAGGTCTTCTACCTTCACACTGATTTTCGTAGCAAATAGAGGTCGTTTGTGAATCGCGTTTTCTCCACTCCTTGCTGCATCCTCTTCACCGTCGCCCTCTCCACGAGCTCTCTACAGCCACGATGGCTCTGATACCATGTCATGAGGAAGGAGATAAGGAAGAGAGCTCATACACACACTCACAATCAAAGAGAAGCATACACTCAGATTGAGGCAAGGAAGAATAATCTTCTTATTCTTCTCTTACATAAAAAGGAATGTACAAGAATGAACTGAAACAAGAATACAACAAGTACAATATATAAAGACCAGTACATAAGGAAAAAACTAATGTCTACGAGTGAGTGAGCTGGCAAGAAACAAATGTGCCATCACTCTCGGTAGATAATCTAATAAAGCTCAATGAAGTATCCCTGACATATATCGGTGTGACCACTATACATGTTAGAGAAACGAAAAACTGATACGTGTCATCTTGGATCATCACATGTTGAGCTTGATATCTCAACACCACTCACATGGTGTCACTTCTCCAATCTTGAATTGCCTTCTTGTGCCTCAATCATGGCCTTCCTATAAGAAGGGGAAAGCTTTCCTTGACCCTTGGAATCTCAATGAATATGAAATCTAACACAAAAACGATGCCATGCACTTCTACTTGTTTATACTCTACTATTTCCAAAGGGCTAAGCTTGTTGCGGTCTACTAATGCAGTATCTTATGTTGGTTTGGTGGGCTTTAGGTTCAACATTGAGATGTTATAGTATGGCATAGGATTGATTCTTGAGCTCCCATCTATTATGACACCTATCAAAGTAGTATCATTGATACTTATAGTCAACCTAAGGCTCTTATAGTCTAGTGGAGTGCTTCCCTTGACCCTTGGAAGCTCAATGACCACGAAATCCAATGCAAAAGAAAAGTGCTATGCACTTCTACTTGCACACACTCTAATATTCCCAAAGGGCTAACCTTGTTGTGATATGCTAATATGATAGCAAGATGGTTTGGTGGGCTTTAGGTTCAACATGGACATGGTATAGTCCTGCATAAGATTGATTCCTGAACCACCATCTACTATGACATTTGTCAACTAGTGTCCTTGATACTTGCACCCAACCTAGGGCTCTTATAATCTGTTACATACAATATTTCATGAAAGAAAAGAGTGAGGTGTTCACTCACTTCCAGAATTTTAAAGCTATGGTGGAAAAGCAGACAGGGAAGTACATTCAGACATTAAGATCTGATGGAGGAGGTGAATACATGTCAAATGAGTTCAATAGTTTTCTAAAAAATCATGGAATTCGGCGTTAGTTTTCATGCAAGTACACACCACAACAGAATGGTGTTGCTGAATGCAAAAATAGACATATTGCAAAAATAGCAAGAGCCTTGATGGCTGAAAAGTATATGCCCCATTGTTATTGGGCAGAAGTTGTGCATACTACTGTATATATCATGAACATAACTCTGATTGCTGTTGTACATCAAGTTACACCTAAAGAGAAGTTTACAGGTAAAAAGCCAAACTTATCACATCTGAAAGTTTTTGGATGTATTGCATATGTACATGTTCCAGATGAGTTGAGGACGAAGCTTGATCCGAAAGCAAAAAAATGTGTCTTCATTGGATACTCCCTTGAGCAAAAAGGGTACAAATGTTATAACCCACTCACACGACAGGTGAAGGTGAGCAGAGATGTGGTATTTGATGAAATGTCAAGCTTCTATGAAGATGCCAAAGAAGGACTAAATCCGGAACCAAATGACAAAGAAAATGCTGAAAAATCAAGTGCAGAATCTCAATTTTTGAGTGGACCGGATGCATCACCAAGCAATAGTTCCAACTCAAATCCATGGAGTGGAAGATTGCGTGGAAGTTTTAGTCCATCAAATTCATCAAATACATCCGAGAAAGGTAAAGAAAAGCTTTCTGCAGGTCATAAAACATGTGCAGGTTTTGAAGACATTGATGAAGATTCAAGCGGTTCAGACAAGAGTCTTGATGAGGAACTTGGATTGCCCTCTGTGAAGACTCCAAGAGTAAGAAGGGCACATGCAGATGATACAAGGAGAAGTGACCCAGGACCAAGAAGATCTAGGAGGATGCGTAATTCAGTGCAACGATTGACATATGATAGTTACATGGCTCGCCATTGTGCTGAACCTTCTTATTTTGAAGATGCAATTGGTAATGCATATTGGGAAAAAGCTATGGATGAGGAGATGGTTGCACTTTATGGAAATGATACATGGAAGCTGGTTCCATTGCCGGAAGGAAAGAAACCCATAGGCTGCAAATGGGTTTACAAGGTAAAGCATAATGCTGATGGTAGCTGTTGAAGCTCAAAGTCAAGGACAAAGCATGGAAGCACATCAAAAGGTGGACACACGAGGAAAGGGAGCAAGTAGGGAGCTCCAAGAAGTGTATGTCAAATTTTCAGAAGAACCCCCTACAAAAATAGTGATTTTCATCACTAGAAACCATTGTAAATACCATTATCTATTTTTAGTAACTCCATTTTGTTCAAGCCGAGGAGTCCTCGAGCTTGAGGAGTATTAGAAGTACCATCGTACCAATTTTCATAATTTTTAGACTTCGTTTGAGCCCTCAAATAAGCCCTGGAACCTAATTTTTAACTAGGCCGGACACTAGGTCTGGACAGGGCCAAAACTAGTCAAAAAACTATAAAAAGAGCTAGAGAGCTCATTTTTGAGGTTAGCTTGTTAGAGAATAGAACTTTTGTAAGAGAACTCTTTTGCAATCTAAGCTTTCCATTGTTCCTCTCTTTGATCTTACTTTGTGCGCGTGTGTGTGTATGTGTGTGCATGTTTGTGTGCTTTCACTCACGCACTTGTGCCTTCACTTGCTCGTGGTCTTCATACCGGTCCTCACGTCTCCGCGGATTGACAAGTAAAGGAGGTGGTGCTTACGCTTGAGCTACACCAAATTTTGGCGCCGTTGCCGGGGAGAGAGCTTCGAGGACGAGCGTTGTGATGGTAAGATCGTAGATTTGCGACGTTGGAAGGTAAAAAAATTGTCATTTCAGTTCATTATCTATTTTTTCCTCTTCATCTTCATCATCATCATCATCTCCACCTTCTTCCATCTTCTTCTTCATAGAAATTTCTTGTTTTTTAGTGCATTTTCACCATTTTCATACCATTTTTCATGCATTATTGTGTGGGAAGGAGTTAGGAGGTGCAAGGGAGAGCAAGCGCTGTATTTTTTTCATGATTTTCTGCTCATACGGAGCTCGCCATAGCCGGCGCTCAGAAATTTGAATTTCCCGCCAAAAAACGCGATTCTGTGATGAAAATCGCGATTCTGTGAAAATTCAAAATTTTTTGAAAAATCACGATTTTCAGTTTTCCCACCTAAAAGTTGGTTGAAAAGAATCGCGATTCTGTGTTTTTTCTCAAAAAAACACGATTCTCTGCTCAAAATCGCGATTTTCAAAAAAACACGATTCTCTGCTCAAAATCGCGATTCTCACCAATCACGATTTTCAGCAAAAACACGATTTTGTGAAAAACACGACTTTCTGCTCAAAATCGCGATTCCCACCAATCACGATTTTCAGCAAAAACACGATTTTGTGAAAAACACGACTTTCTGCTCAAAATCGCGATTCTCACAAATCACGATTTTGAGCGAAAAATACGATTTTGAAAAAAACACGATTCTCTGCTCAAAATCGCAATTCTCACCAATCACGATTTTCAGCAAAAACACGATTTTGTGAAAAACACGACTTTCTGCTCAAAATCGCGATTCTCACAAATCACGATTTTCAGCCAAAAATACGATTTTGAGAAAAACACGATTCTGTGGAAAAACACGATTCTCTGGGACAAAATCGCGATTTTCAAGTCAAAAACACGATTTTGAGAAAACACGAATTTTTGCTCAAAATCGCGATTTTCAATTCACGATTTTCTGCTCAAAATCGCGATTTTCATGTCAAAAACACGATTCTGAGAAAACACGATTTTCAGTCAAAAACACGATTTTGTGAATCACGATTCTCTGAGTCAAAATCGATTTTCAGAAACACGATTTTGTGATCAACATCGCGATTCTCTGAAACACGATTTTGTGATCAACATCGCGATTTTCAGAAACACGATTTTGTGCTCAACATCGCGATTTTCATGTGAAAAATACGATTCTGAGAAAACACGATTTTCAGTCAAAAACACGATTTTGTGAATCACGATTCTCTGAGTCAAAATCGCGATTCTATAAAACACGATTTTGTGATCAACATCGCGATTTTCAAAAACACGATTTTGTGATCAACATCGCGATTTTCAAATCACGATTTTCTGCTCAAAATCGCGATTTTCAAAAACACGATTTTGTGCTCAACATCGCGATTTTTTTTACTTCACAGCATCGCGATTTTCAGAAAGTTCACAAAATCGCGATTTTCTCCAAAGGTCCTGTTTGCCTGTTTTGACCCCCAGGAGTCTGATTTGACATAACTTTCTCATCCAAAGTCCATTTTTTGAGCTCTATAGCTTGTTGGAAAGCTCGTTTCAAATCCTACACGATCTCAACTGTTTTTTTCAAGAATAATGCGTTGATTTTGAGATAGGATAATTTGAAGTTGACCCTCAGGTGGGACTAGGGAACCAAGGGGACTCCAAAGAATTTTGAACCATACCAAGGGGAAATTTTGGACTCTTGACTAAAGCTTATGAACCTGAGATCTGGTAGACACTTAGGTAAGGATAAACAAAGCATTAGATCTTCTGAGGCTAGTGTCAACCATACATCCAAGTCTTGGGCACAACAACTAAGTGGTCATCTTCTACTAAGTTCAGACACAAGTGATTCAGAAATGTCTTTTAGCATGGGAAAACCTGCAGGTGGCTCAGGGACTGCCCATCTACAAACACCGGAAGGTCCCTATAAGACACAGTTGGAATATATTCGGACCAACCAATTAGGTGCTCGCATCTATGAGGATGGTCTGAGGCGATCAGTGGTCCAACTCAAAAATCCAGATCAATCCTTTGGACTTGAACACCCGGTGGTCAAGTTCGAAGAGGGTTCATACATTGATAAGGAAGGAACCATGTATGTGGTTACCAACCAACCAGATAGGACCGATGAGTTCGGAAATATCATTCATGAGAATGAGATAGGAGACCTAGAGCAAGGAAATATAGGACAAGGACCCCAGACTCCTAGAGGCAAGTCAGTTTTGACCCGAGTGATCACTCCAGACTGGATCCCTCAAGACAACAAAAGCATAGAACTATTTTTGAATAGAGAAACAGAGGAAGCCTTTTGGAGGTTCAAGCCAGATCAACCTAGCCAATTGGGCATAGTTATCATCTATGAATTCAAAGATCCTGAGATACCAGGCAAAGTTGTCTACCTGGATAACACATCAGAGAAAATTTTCTTGGTAACAGAACATGATAGACATGCATATACTTGGAAGAATGAAATGATTTTCCCCCCACCAAGATCCAATGTTTCCCATGGCCTCCAAGGGGTAGGATCATCCCAGGCTCATGAAGCCCAGAGAGAAAGAACTAGAGAGAGACCTGAGGTAAGTTTTGCACACACCGTGGGCAGGAATAGGTCAGGATTTGAAAATGAAAGACCTGAAAGAGAGAGACATCAAGCACATAGGCAACAAAGAGATGAACAGGATTTTCCATTGCCTAGACCCCGGGAGTACCCAAGAACCCTTAAACCCAGTCACGTGATCAAGGCAATGAAGAACTATTTCGATGGGACAGGGGATCCTTATGATCATGTGGCCGAGTACAAACAAGTGCTGAGAGCCGAACAAATTGAGGACTGGTTCACCCAGTACGAGGCATTTGGTTTGACCCTTAAAGGCACTGCCTTAGCTTGGTTTCAACCATTGAGTAGAAGCAGCTATCGCGATATAGGTCAACTGCTAGACGAATTCATTGTAGAATTTTCCAAGAGTGGTATCAGGCATAACACATCGTCCCTGATCCATAGTTTCAAGCAGACACCCCAAGAAACAGTGCGACTAGCAGGTAGAAGGTTCAGACAGTACCTAGAAAGATGCCCTGCTCCAGAGCTACCCACACCAGCCAAACAAGTGGCTTTGTTTTTAGATGGCTTATTGAGCACAAAGTTAAGATCCTATGTATACTTGAAAGATCCTAGATCCATAGAAGAGTGTGTGCGGACGTGCATAGACATAGAAGATAACTTGGGTGAGGAGTTAGGATTGTCCAAACTCTACAAAGATTCGGATAGTTCTACTAGTCATACTTCAAAGATCTCCACAGAAATAGAAGAGATAGCTGAGCAAGTTGCCAAGAAGCTGGGAGTCCAAAATAAACAAACACAGAGAGTCACTTCATTGAATCGGTGCTATACTTGCGGAGGTGACCACATGGCTAACGTATGCCCAATGCAAAACCAAAACATTAGAGAAAGGAATGCTCCATATTGCACTATTGAGAGAAAATACACAAACCACACGGCTCAAGATTGTCCCTACAATAGGCAGGCTGTTAGACAAAATTATCAGCAACCTTACCCACAAGGTAGGTATCAGAATCAATACCAACAGCCATATTATAGACCACAACAGCAGTATCAGGTACCATATAGGCCACAACCTGTCTTGGGAAACCAACCACCAGCTCCAGCCAACGTGATTCCAGTCAAGTATGCTGTGGGAGAGGAAAATCCAAATAGAGCTTTGGTGCCCCTAACCCCATGGACACCAGATAATGATTCTCATGCTCATAGTTCAGACTACTCCCATGAAGGTAGTCCACATGCGTATTACACAGAGTCACCTGAGCATAGTGAGATTTACTCGTATCAATATGAGGCGCCACCTATGGAGCAAAATTGGGAGCCAGAATACTCCAATGTCATGTACACAAATCCTAACCCTAGGCCCCAGTTGAGACAAATGAGACCACAAGCCCCTAGAGGATCTTGTTTCAGATGTCATGGTGACCATTTCGTTCTTGACTGTCCCCACCCACCATCTCCGAGCCAAGGACAGGCTATCACAATACATGCTTTTTGTCCTGATTGTGGCAAAGACCATCTCCCCAGAGATTGTCCAAGAAACCCCTCTAGTGCACCCAAGATTACACCCATTAATGTGGTAGGCTTAGTGGCAGATCCAAGTTCAAGTAGTAGCAATGTGGCTCCTATACAAGCTGTCACTAGAGCACAAGCCTTAAAACAGGATAAACCAGTAGAACAGTCAGAGTCGAGTGAATCGGGAGAGCCTAGTAAGAGGAAAACAAGAACATGGAAGGATACCAGAGAGAAGGCCAATCGCAAATGGAATAAAAAGTTATCGGAACTAGAAGAAAGCTTAAAAGAAGCGAAAACAAAAATAGAAGACATTGCATCTCAAAGCCCCTCGCATGCCGAAACTCCATCCACTCCATCTCATCCCACCCCACCACCCATTGTAAATAGACCGCAACCAGGGTCTGTTCTCGCAGATCCAACCCCAGAAGGTTTGGACATGATGTTCAAGGCCTACCAGGCTCGACTTCAAGAAGGGCCTACTGCTGCAAACCTAGACAAGAGTTACCCTCGAGGAGATTTAGAGATTGAACGGATGAAAATGTGCATGAAAATGGTAGAACAAGCTCAAGCCATACTTGAGACTAGTCAAAAGTTCAATCAGACAAACTCTATCAAATCGGATTTGCATTTCCAGGGCTTACTAGAACGATTAGAGCAGT
Organism: Ceratopteris richardii; assembly: GCA_020310875.1. NCBI lineage: Eukaryota > Viridiplantae > Streptophyta > Polypodiopsida > Polypodiales > Pteridaceae > Ceratopteris > Ceratopteris richardii. The sequence continues at coordinate 142,480,147 of CM035412.1, forward strand.
TGGTAAACAAACCACAAGTTTCTCTACCTCCACAGGCTCAACCAGTTATTGAAAGAGGAAGCTCACCACCAAGGGGAGCTTATGTTCCTAATTCCACGGATGCTGGAATACCTCCTTCTATTCAACAGTACTCTCAAGAGTTCTTGCGGGAAATACAAGAGGAGAAATGGGCCAAGGAGAAGGGTAATTCCCCTCCTATTCCTGAGATTGATGATCTTCATGATCAATTTCCCCAAGACATTCCATCTATTTACGAAGATGAAGCAGAACAAGGAGACGAAAAATTAGATTTTGAATCTAATACCTTAGAAGAACTGCCTCAATTTCCAGGCCCATGGGAATCGGAATCACTCCAGATTAGAGCTCCCACAATACTAGTAAGAAATGAAGACTCAGTGGTTCCAAGGAACACTGATGTCGTGAAGAACACTAAGGTTCAGTGTCATCTCACTGTAGAAGAGCTGCTCAAAGCAAAACCTGAGTTATGGAATCATGTGAAGGATCAGGTCCCAGAACTTGATTCCAACATGCCAAAAGCAGGCTCCAAGCAAAGGGTACCCGAGATACCTCTAGACAAAATAGGGGACATGTGTGAAGGTGAAGAAGGTAATACTTATCTTCCAATCACCTACCAAGATTACACAACCAAAGCAATCATAGATTCAGGTGCTGGTGTTGCTATTGCGACCACCTCCTTGTGGAAGCAATGGGGCAAACCCACATTAAGACCAACTAGAATGAAGCTCCAAATGGCTGATGGTCATTTTGAAAGACCTCTAGGATTGCTAGAAGGGATCACTCTAACCACTTGTGGTGTAGAGTTTGAGCACACATTTGCTATATGTGACTTTGAGAAAAATAATGTCTTTGAGATGATCCTAGGAAGACCCTTCCTACGACAATTGCAAATAGTACAGGATTGGGGAACTAACTCCTTGTACTTACAGCACTTAGGGGTCACCACTAAGGTCAATCTGAAGGATTACACCTTCAGAGATGTACTACCCCTACAGTGGAATTCTATCCACAAAGTGAAAGAAGATTCCATCTCTGTGCATTCTGAAAGTTCACCTGATCCATCATGGCTGCATGAAGATACTCATTTGTGGATGTGCAAGGTCGCAAAGGAAGAGGAAAAACGTTTAAAGGCAAGAGAAGAAGGAACTTCGTTAGGAGATAGACCAGTTAGAGACCCAGCCTACACACCGATGATCTTTCCAGATGAGGAGTTTGAGCCTCATGGCTGGCCTGAAATCTTAGCCACCATGGACATTGCTGTCAATGAGGAACAGTGGACACCTCATTGTGATGAGGAGGGTTATGATATCTCAGTGTTCATGTGTCAACCCTTGCTAGAAGAATGTGACCCTAGTGATGTCATAGAAGAGGAAGAGAATGACGATGATCTGGAGTCTATTGTGATGGATAGTTGCTTTAACTCAGAGCAGCACTATCTAGAAGATATAGGAGTGTTCACCCAGAAAGAAGAAGAACCTCTCACAAGTATTAAAACAGTAAACTCAAAGGATGGAAGTGAGAGTAGTCAAAAGAAAAAGAAAAGAAAAGCAGTGAAACAAGAAAAGGAGGAATCATTGTTTGAAGTACCAGAAAACTTCAAGAAATATGAAGTTGACGACCGCAAAATTTTGGTACGAATGCCTAAGAGAGAGGCCATCATAGGAGAATCATATGATAATAAAGAAAAGACCAAGAAGATTGTAGTGACCATTGAAGAGAACGAAGAGAGATGCACATATATAGGAGATGACCTAAGTGCAAGAGAAGAAATGGAGCTCATAGCTCTATTAAGGGAATATAGGGATGTGTTTGCATGGCACTATAGAGACTTGAAAGGGGTAGATCCAAGAATTTGCTCTCATACTATCCCCATGACTGCTGATGCTAAGCCCACCAAACAGAAGCCCTACACATATAATGATACCTATGCAGCCAAAATCAAAGAAGAAATTGATAGGTTGATTGAGGCTGGATTCATCTATGAGATTGAGCATACCGAATGGGTGTCCCCCATTGTTGTGGTACCCAAGAAGAACGGGAAGTTGCGAGTGTGTATTAACCTTAAAAAAGTTAATGCCGCTACGATTAGAGATAGTTATCCACTTCCAATCACAGAACACCTATTGGAGCGTGTTGCAGGCAAGGAAGTTTATAGCTTCCTTGATGGATTTTCAGGTTACAATCAAGTAGCCATTGCCCCAGAAGATCAACACAAAACAGCTTTTGCTACAGAGTGGGGAATCTTTGCATTTCGGGTGATGCCATTTGGGCTCACCAATGCACCTGCAACATTCCAAAGGCTCATGTGTCATGTCTTCAAAGAGTTCTTGCGAAAGAGCTTAGAAGTGTATGTGGATGATTTATGTGCTCATTCCCAAGAAAGAAGGGTTCACATCCCTGAGCTCAGACAAATCTTCAACAAGTGTAGAGAATATCGAGTGTGTCTAAACCCAGAAAAGTGTGTGTTTATGGTGCGTCAAGGTAAAATCTTAGGTCATATTGTTTCTAAGAATGGAATCTCAACAGATGAAGATAAGGTACGAGCCATAGCGGAGCTACCAAGGCCAAGGAATATTAAAGAGGTACAAGCCTTTATGGGCCATTGTGGATACTACCGTAGGTTTATCCACATGTACGCGATCATAGCTAGACCCCTTTATGCCTTGTTGTCTAATTTTGAGTGGAACGACGAATGCGAGAATTCTTTCAACGAACTGAAGAAACGTTTGTGCACGGCACCAATACTCACCACTCCTGATTGGAATAGACCATTCCATGTCCATGTGGATGCATCCAATCATGCCATAGGATGTGTGCTAGCACAACCCACAAGTGAAGGAAACTTAGATTTGCCCATAGCATATGCTAGTAGACAGCTCACTGCAGCTGAACGGAACTATACCACAACTGAGCGAGAGGGCTTAGGCATGGTATATGCTGTGAAGAAGTTTAGACACTATTTATTGGCCAACAAGTTCAAGTTTTTCACTGATCATCAAGCTTTGTTATATTTGGTCAATAAACCTTGCAATACTGGACGTTTAGTAAGATGGTTCCTCTTACTAATGGAATATGACTTTGAAGTTGTTGTCAGGAAAGGTAGAACCCACCTTCGGGCAGATCACCTTTCTCGCATCACTTCAGGAGAGTCACCGCAAGGAGTGTCTGACAAATTACCCGATGCTTATCTGTTCAATTTAGAAGTTGTTCCTAAATGGGCAAATAAGTTGGTACCAGTCCTAACCTTTGGCCCTGCAAATAAGAATGTGAAAACATCACAAGAAGAAATTGTAAAATCACAAAAATATCACATATTAGCAGGAAGCATGTACAAACAAGATACGGAGGGCGTATTAGCTTGTTGTGTCGAGGATGATGAACATAATAGTTGGTTGCAGCAAGCTCATGAAGGATTGCTAGGAAATCACTATTCTAAACAACGAACATTGCAGAATCTAAAGCGTTTAGGAGTGTATTGGCCTAGCATGGACAAAGAAATACATGAGTGGATTAAGAATTGTCCAAGGTGCAGAGAGAGACCCCCAGTGGAGCATGCGACCCTTTATCAAGTGTCATTAATTCCAGATTGGAGTGCTCCATTGGTAGAGTTTATGAGATCGGGAAAATTACCCAAAGAGGCTAGTCTAGCAAGAAGAAGAAGCATGGAGCAAGAGGCTCAAGGCTATGCCCTAGTAGGAGACAACCTATACCGAAGAGGCAAAGATGGTTACTTAAGACTGTGCGTTCACGAATCAGATTATTTGAAAGTCTTAGAAACTGCACACAGCGGTGTTGCAGGTGGACATTTTGGTCCTGACCGAGTGATCAAGACCATTCTATTCTCAGGACTTTGGTGGCCCACTCTTCATATGGATGCACATACCTATGTGAAGAAATGTGACACATGCCAACGTGCACAATATCCAATGAGAAAAGACGAGATGCCCTTGAGGCCAATGATGGGAGGACGTGCATTTTCGAAGTGGGGCATAGACTTCATAGGTCCTATTAACCCCCCAGCTGGAAACTCCCATGCAGAGTACATCATTGTAGCCACAGATTACCTTACAAAGTGGGTAGAAGTCAAAGCCACAACAAAGAATGATGCTCAGACTACGGCTAAGTTCTTATTCGAGAATGTGTTCACGAGATATGGACTACCAATAGAGTTGGTGAGCGATAGAGGCACACACTTCTTGAATGAAGTCATTGAAAATCTTCTCCAAGAATTCTTGGTGATACATAAGAAATCCGCCCCCTATCATCCACAAGCCAACGGACAAGCCGAGAGTACCAATAAGATCCTCTGTAACGTATTGACAAAACTGGTGAATAATGAACGCTCTGATTGGGACAAACAACTTCATCATGCTGTTTGGGCTTATCGAGTTGCCTACAAAACGGTACTCAACGCCACCCCATTTCAGATGGTCTTCGGATAGAACGCTGTGCTACCATTAGATTTCTTAATCCCTGCCTTAAAAGTAGCACAAGAGTATGAGTGGAATGGGCATGAATTGTCCTCTAGGATCTTTGATCTCGAACGCTTGGGTGAAACGAGGCTACGAGCGGCAGCAGGCATCTACGCTGCAAAGAAGAGGCAAAAGGCATACTTTGATGCACACATCAAGGATAAGGGATTGAAAGAGGGAGATCTAGTGTTGGTATACACACTAAAACAACATGCCCGTAAGTTGGAAAAAAGAGGATATGGACCCATGATCATTAATAGAATTTCCACTAGTGGTGCAGTTCAGTTGGCCACTCTAGAAGGAGATATCTTGCCAAACTATATTAGTGGCTGCAGAGTCAAGCTATATCAAGAACCTCTTACTGAGGATATGCTAATGCGACTCAACACTGCTAAGAAGCGAAAAGAAGAAGAGTTAAGAGTGAGAGAAGAAGCACAGGTAGAGGCCAGAGAGCGTATTAGGCGAAATAAGTTAAGGCGATTAGGCCTAGATGTCAACTCAAAAGCCCCAAAATATCACATGGATATGTGTCAAAAGTCAGGCATTGCGACTTCTCAGGTCATTGACCGAAGACCCTTTGTGACCATAGAGATAGGACAAGGGAAGGGTGCAAGGACGGTGAAAGCATTGATTGACTCAGGTGCAGCAAGTAGTGCAGTTAGACTTTCCTACTACCAAGACTTGGGGTTGAACATCAATCCCATAGAAGCTTATCTCATAGGATTGGGAGGTGTGGAAACCCCTTGTTTGGGCGAGGTGGAACTTCCCATCTACCTTCAAGATGTTCCAATGAAAGTCAAAGCGCTAGTATGTCAAGATGAGAACCTTACAGAACCACTTGTCTTGGGTCAAGATTGGATCTATGACCATGCAGTTAACTTAAACCTAAGAAGTCAAATTCTTCAAGTTTGGGTACATGAACAATGCATTACATTAGAATTAGAGAACTGCATGCTCCTAGATCATGGCACCACACACTCTCTTAGTTCTTCCAAGACTAATCATATGAAAGAAGATGTTGTATGTGTCAAAAGCTCTATGATGCAGAAGGAGTCAATCGTGGAAGACCAGGTTCGCAGGCGGGTGGATCTTTCTTCTTCTCCAAAGACTCAAGTAGCCACAGTAGTGAGCCCACCACACAAGCAAACACAACCGTTCACGACAACTGCTACATCAAATAGAAAGACACCATTCGATAAAAAAGCGGTTCCGGGCATGAAGCAGATCTGGGTACGCAAAGGAGAGCAACCACCAGCCTTACCCCCACAAATCCCATCCATGCACACTAACCAGGCCAGAAGACGAAGGAAGCAGCTCAGACAAGCTCCATCACAAGATATCCAACAAGTTTGGGTGCCTAAGAAGTTAGCTGCAGCTCAACAAGGGCAATTACAGATGTGGGTACCTAAGAAGATCCTACACCCACAACAACCTTTGTTCTCCCACATGCAAAAGGTTTCAACAAAGAAGCCAAAAAGAGAAAAGGGTAAGAACCACGTACAGAGACCAAAGGAAGATCAAATCAGCTCTTCAACATTAGTAGGAAGACATGCAAAAAGGATATGGGTTTGGAAGCCAAAAGTGCAAGTAGCCTCCACCGAACCAAAGCATCAACCACACTGGATACCACAGTTCAGAAAGCATCCAAAGAGAAAGACGCCTGAAGTGACCTCTACAGTGCCAAATGATGTTCTAAAATGGACTCCAATAAGGAGGATTACATCAGTTCGAGACTCAATGGATACCTCCACCAAGGTCGGCATCAACCTCCACAAATAACATCGAAAGCCTCGAACGAGCAACAACCATGTGCTCCTTGCACAACCCTGTCTTTTGCACCATTTAGGTCATGCATTTCCAAAGTATGCATTAATATAGGGCCACATTACACGGCCGTGCATAGACACACTTGAGAATCCCATGCACAAGAGCACAGTGACATATGTCGAACATTTCTATTGATACTAACTTTTGTGTTCTTGTTTTGTGATATCCTTTTTCTCAAAAAAAAAAAAAAAAAAAAAAAAAAAAAGGAAGTGGGAGAGAGCTTGTTCCCAGGTTTGGCTTATGAAACATGAATGAGTCATGCTTAGTTGAAGGTGGAACTGTTGATTACTAGGCATTTATCAATTTGGATCGCAGTGTGTCTCGGCCAGCAGTGAGATTATTGCTGCCTTATCTGGTAGAGGACAAGCATTTGGCATGAACATGGCATCTACAACTATGATTTTCTCTTACCATGGTAGGAATGAAGAGCTTGAAGGTCCGCAACTTGAGTGATGCTTAACTACTTCATGTACCAGAGCATCCAAGGAGATATCTGCAAAAGGTAGTTCTAGAGGAGAAGACTCCTTCATATGGTGAGCTAAAGAGCATATGTGAAACTCAGCTTGGTGTAGTTACCCGATGTTGCTTGCCAAGGAATATAAAGCAATTCAATTCTCAGTATTTCCTGAACCAATATGGAACAGTAGCACTGGTGAATGGTCTATGTCAATCAGCATGGTAATCTCTTAGAAACCGGCACGTGTCCAATATTCCTCTGAGTGTCAATATAGGGAAGTGAACGTGCATGAGCCCAAGCTCAGAAATGCACATTGTTAGTGACAAATGTTGCTTTGAAAAGAGGAGAGGGGATCCACCACTCAAAAGATCTCATCAGTGGACAATCAACATGGACATTCATCAACAAGGTTCCATCCCAAAGGCCGAGCGTACAACACGAAGAGGCAAACATCCATCAACCTTCGCCATGGTAAGTATCTTTACTCTGGAAACACCATAACCATGATAGTTTAGGAAACCTCTTCGTCAGCATACCCTTGAGCACTTAGCTCAAGACCCGCAATTTTTGCACCATACTTCTTCCAATGCATTTTCCAAGTAAGCATGCGTAGGGCTACATTACAAGGCCGTGCACAAGGCACATACTTTTTTCAACCCAGGCACGAACACACTTACCCATCATTCATTATGGGTTATGAGTAGTTGGCATGAATGCTCTCAACATCATCTTTAAAAGAGCTAGCAGACATCATGGGAACAACATCCATATCTCAGAAGCAAATTGAAGCCAGTAGTTGCTCCAAATCACTCTTGACAACCTCTTCTGAGCAACTTGCAGTTTTGAAAGCTCACAACGACACATTCTTGCTGGAATCCAAGGAACCAGCTCATACAACGGATGGACACCACCTCTCAAAGCACTACACAGAACAGCCCTTCCAACAAGGGTCTGTCAGGGACGACAGACTCGAGAGGGGGGGGAGTGTTGAAGCTCAAAGTCAAGGACAAAGCATGGAAGCACATCAAAAGGTGGACACACGAGGAAAGGGAGCAAGTAGGGAGCTCCAAGAAGTGTATGTCAAATTTTCAGAAGAACCCCCTACAAAAATAGTGATTTTCATCACTAGAAACCATTGTAAATACCATTATCTATTTTTAGTAACTCCATTTTGTTCAAGCCGAGGAGTCCTCGAGCTTGAGGAGTATTAGAAGTACCATCGTACCAATTTTCATAATTTTTAGACTTCGTTTGAGCCCTCAAATAAGCCCTGGAACCTAATTTTTAACTAGGCCGGACACTAGGTCTGGACAGGGCCAAAACTAGTCAAAAAACTATAAAAAGAGCTAGAGAGCTCATTTTTGAGGTTAGCTTGTTAGAGAATAGAACTTTTGTAAGAGAACTCTTTTGCAATCTAAGCTTTCCATTGTTCCTCTCTTTGATCTTACTTTGTGCGCGTGTGTGTGTATGTGTGTGCATGTTTGTGTGCTTTCACTCACGCACTTGTGCCTTCACTTGCTCGTGGTCTTCATACCGGTCCTCACGTCTCCGCGGATTGACAAGTAAAGGAGGTGGTGCTTACGCTTGAGCTACAGTAGCATAAGCAGGTATAAAGCACGATTGGTAGCTAAAGGATATGCTTAGACATATGGCATTGATTATGAGGAAACATTCAGCCCTGTAGCTAAAATGTCTACTGTCAAAACACTTGTTGCATTAGCTACAACAAAAGGATGGACTTTACATCAGATGGATGTTAAGAATGCTTTCCTACATGGTGAGTTACAGGAAGAAGTATATATGGACCAGCCACAAGGATATGAAGATTCAAAGCATCCAGAATATGTTTGTAGATTGCAAAAGGCTTTGTATGGGCTAAAGCAAGCCCCTCGTGCATGGCATGCAAGGATTGCTGATTACTTAACCAGCATTGGGTTTTCTATGTGTGATGCATATCACTCACTATATGCAAGGAAGGCTGATAATAGCATCACTATTGTGGCTATTTATGTTGATGACCTGATTGTAGGTGGTGATAATGAAGGAAGCATCAAAGAGGTAAAGCAACTTCTTATGCAGGAATTTGACTTGAAAGATCTTGGTGTGTTGCGCTATTTCTGGGGCATTGAGTTTATACATACAGAAACAGATATATGGATGTCGCAAAGGCAATATGCCTTGAATATGCTTCAAAAGTATGGTATGGCTGATTGTAAGCCAATTTCTATGCCATTAGATCAGAATTTGAAGTTGGATGCTACATCACGTGAAGCATTGGAAAATGCTACGATGTACAAGAAAATTGTGGGAAGTCTTATATATCTCACAATTACAAGGCCTGATCTAAGCTATACTTTTGGACTTGAAAGTCAGTTTATGCAGGTTCCCAAGAAGCCACATTTGGATGTTCTGAGGTGCACTCCATGTTATGTGAGTGCTACTTTGGATTATGCATTATTTTATGAGGCTAGTATAGATTTGCAGGTTTATGGATACATCGATGTAGATTGGGCTGGTAGCATTCAAGATAGAAGATCTACTAGTGGTTTTCTATTCTCACTTGGGAGTGGAGTTGTTACATGGAGTAGTAAGAAGCAACTCACTGTTGCTTTGTCGAGTATAGAGGCGGAGTATAGAGGTGCTGCAATGGCAACATGTGAGGCATCATGGTTGAAGATGCTACTTGCAGATTTAGGTGTGGAAGTGCAAAAGCCTATCACTATCTATTGTGATAATCTTAGCAGCATACAATTAGCACGGAACCTTGTTTTTCATGCAAGAACAAAGCACATCGAGGTACATTATCACTTCATCAGAGAGAAGGTATTGGCAGGTGACATTGATCTTGTTTATGTGAGAACAGATGAGCAGGTTGCTGATATTTTCACCAAAGCACTTGGAACTGAGAAGTTGAAGAAGTTTCAGGAGATGCTTGGATTACCGGATATGACGTTGAGCTTGAGGGGGAGTGTTGAGATATCAAGCTCAACATGTGATGATCTAGGATGACACGTATCAATTTTTTGTTTCTCTGACATGTATAGTGGTCACGCCGATATATGTCAGGGATACTTCATTGAGCTTTATTAGATTTATCTACCGAGAGTGATGGCACATTTGTTTCTTGCCAGCTCACTCACTCACGGACATTAGTTTTTTCCTTATGTACTGGTCTTTCTATATTGCACTTGTTGTATTCTTGTTTCGTGTCATTCTTGTATATTCCTTTTTATGTAATAGAAGAAGAAGAAGATTATTCTTCCTTGCGTCAATGTGAGTGTGTGCTTCTCTTTGATTTTAGAGTATGTGTGTGCTCTCTTCCTTATCTCCTTCCTCGTGACAAGTGGTTGTTCCTGACACCTCCGTGAGGAAGCTACACTTGGAAGGAGGAACATACGAGATAGTGGGCACCTAGCATATAACTACTGAGGCATCTTACCTTACAACTAGTGCCTTCCCTATCACTACATGAGCAACTACTAGATCCTCCCCTCTCACCACTTGGGTGTGTACCATCTCCCTTATTACTACTTGGGCGACTACCTATACAAGTGTAAAAGGCACCCATAAAGCAGCATATACCTCTCTGGGTGGAACAAAAACACCTTCTTCTATAAACACCTCCCATGCCATTCAAGGTATAGTAGATCCCTCTAAAGCACACATAGACGTTGTTGATCCCATTTATCAAGAAGAAGCACCCTAGGACACACTTAGAACTGATAGAATTCTTGCAATGGATGATGAAACTGCAGACCTTCCAATGTTTTGCAATGTATGTGGATGACAATCAACAATTCAAGGTGGCAAGAAGTCCTTGTAATGGAATCCATATCATCCAACAAACCTGCCAAAAGGCAAAGGAAGAGATGGAAATTGTCAGTGTGATAGAAGAGATGAAAAGGACAAAAGCTTGAGAGAATTCAAAGGTACTACTCTAGCACTCCAAAGTTTGAAGCAAGATTGGAGCAAAGAAGACCTCTTGTGGGCGACGTCAAACAAAACAATCCACTCAGTGTGGTGAAATTGAGAAGCTTGAAGCAAAACTCTTGTAGATGGGCACTTCAAAGGTAAAGCTCTATAAGAAGCTTGGAGAATAGTGATGCACATAGCATAATAAGTAGCAGACTCATTGTACATACCATGATCATGACATGCATCCTTGATTATGGCATGTAGAGACTAGAGCTTGGATATCCAAGTTGCATCATCTCTTCTTTTTGGAATAAGTGAAGCTCTATGGAGTCCTCCTCTTGTCCATGTGGACTCTTCTTCTCATTCATGGGTGAATTTTCTTCCAATGGACTCCCCTTCACCTCCTATGGTAGACTTTTCTTTGAGTGGAGGAGTCCTCCAGCAAACTCCTCTTCGAGATGCAATACTCATCATCCTAGTGGATCCCTTCTCTTTGAAAACGGCTTCCTTCCATCCTCACTTGAACTTCTTCTCTTCCTCTAGTAATAACTCTCCTCCAAGTGGTTGAATATCTGGCTTCTCTCTCCCTTCAATGGTGACTTCCCTTTTCTTCTTAATTCCTCTTCTATTGATTTCTCCTCCATGTGTATGCCAAATTTGTTGGAGTTTGAGGTCTATGGAAGCACATGATCAACACAAGGAATAAGAAGAAGCTTGGAGCATAACACAATATAGAATGTATTACCAAGTGAATGTACAAGGATAAGTGACCCGTTAGAGTTATAGGCATATATACACATTACAGAATCAAGAATGTATTACCAAGTGAATGTACAAAGATAAGTGATCCGTTAGAATTATAGGCGTATATAAAAGCCATGGGAAAAAACCATCATAAAGAGGAAAAAAAAGTGCCCATCCATCCTAAGTGAGTTCACACATATCACCACCAAAATCTATCAAGAAATCCCCCTTGGGAGTGATGCAGTGAACAAGGATCTTGCACTCATGTATAAAGAAGTGCCAAGCTATGTGGAAAGAAATCAATCCACAAAAGGAAGTAAGACCAGAGCTTTGTGAAAAGCTTCAAACTTCTCCCTAGGCAAAGCCTTTGTGAAAAGGTCTGCAACATTATCCTCTATGGGCACATAAGCTAAACTGATCTCTCCAAGAGAGAACCTCTCCTTGACATAATGATAGTGCACTTCAATTTACTTTGTATGAGCATGGAACATAAGATCCCTTGCAACTTCCAATGTGCTTTGACTGTTAGGTTAAATAGTGGTGGGAGAAAAGTAACCAACATCCGAATTAGCCAAAAGGTGTCTAAGTAAGAAACACTCAACAACTGTTGTGAAAGCTTCCCTATAATCATCCTTATGACTAGAGGTGGCCCTATTAGGCTGCGTCTTTCTCAACAAAGATATGCATGAACTACGAAGCATGAATTCAAAACAACTAATGTACACGCGAGTGTCATAGCAACCAACCAAATCCGAGTCAATAAAAGCTTGTAAATCTTGCGGTAATGATCCCCCCTTGGGATAAAACAATCCAAGTAGCCTTGTACCACCCAAGTAGGGAAAGATCCATGTAACCGCCTTCCAATGCTTAACACTTGGGCAATGCATAAACTTGATAATAAGAGAGATGGCAAAATGAGTATAGGGTCGAGTTATGCATAAGTAAATTAAGCATCCAATAGCTTGTTGCTAGAGAACAACATCAAATGCATATTCGACGTCATGAAGACTCAACCATAGACTTGTTTCCATGGGAGTGGCAATAGGCTTGTAATCTTCAAGGCTAAAACATTGCAATAGTGTGTCAATATATTTGTTTTGACACATAGCTATTCCTCCATCAACTTGCATAAATGGAATGTCAAATAATGATGCAAATATCCCAAATATGATATCTCTAACGAGGCATGCAAATCAGCCTTAAATTCAATAATATGCTTCTCATTAGGACTAGTGAGAAACATATCAGCATATTATCAACATATACAACAATGATTAGAAGTACATTATGTGCATGCTTAACATATGAGGTGCTCTCAGTTGGACTATTCTCAAAACCATGTACTAGCAAGTAGGCATGCACCTAAGAAAAAACACTTTCTTCTCATGCCCTTTCTATACAAAACCATCTGTTTGAAATACATACACTTCTTCATGTAAATCACCATTCAAAAATGTATTCTTACTATCCAACTGATGTACAATTTAAGCATGATGAGCTTCAAATGCACAAATGCTATGAAAGGTGGTCATTTGGCTTGTGGGAGAAAATGTCCCATCAAAATCAATCATATCTCATGAGCATAAACTTTGGAAACAAGCCTAGCTTTATACCTATCAAATGTTCCATGAGGCTTATGTTTCAGCTTGTATACCCATTTAGTACAAACAACCTTTTTTTCTTGGAGGCAAATCATATAAAGACCAAGTAGCATTATTGTTGTTAGCATCATATTCTGATTGCATAGGACCCATCTAATCTTTTGAATTTTGTGCTTCATCAAACAAAACAGGTTCATACTCATCACAAAGACTATAGACAACCATTGCCTAACAATATGATGCAAAGGAAGCACTATGAGAGGTTGAACAAGTATAATATTATAGAGGTGCATCTAATTTGCTATCTATCAAAGTCTACACTAGCCATTTAGGCATAGTTTAAGCATTTTCTATGTCAACCCTCTCATCAAGAAGTGCATAATGTAAATGTAAATCTCCATTGGAAACTTTTAAAGGCTTAGTAATTGCTTCATTTGGACCAACACTCAATCGTCCACCTATAAAAAGAGATGGAAAAGTATCATACACATCCTTTAAGCTAACAAAGTATGCAACATCATTTGAAACTTGTAAAGGTTGAGAAATTGCTTCCTTTGGATCAACACTTGACTATCCATGTTTAAAAAGAGATGGAAAAGTATCATACACATCCTTTGGGCTACCAAATATCTCCTTTGTATATGAAAGTAGGGGTTGAATTGCATCTTCCACGAAAGCAACATCACGGCTAACCAAAATGTGTTTAGTTTGTGGATGATACAAACAATAGCCTTTGCTTTTTGAACTGTACCCAATAATTGTTGTTTGAGTTTGAGGTTTGTGAAAGCATGCAAACAACAAAAGGAAGAAGAAGAAGCTTGGAGCACAACACACAATACTGAATGTATTACCAAGCAAAATGTACAAAGATAAGCAACCTATTAGGGTTATATGCATGTATACAAGTCCAGGGGAAAAAACCTCCTAAAGAGGAAAAAAAGTGCCCTCGCAGTTCTACGCCTGTTCACACATATCACTACTAAAATATATCAACAAATCCCCCTTGGGAGTGATGCGGTGAACAAGGAGTTGGCACTCATGTATAAGGAAGTGCTAAGCTATGTGGAATGAATCCACAAAAGGAAGTAAGACGAAAGCTTTGTGGAAAGCTTCAAATTTCTCCCTAGGCAGAGCCTTTGTGAAAAGGTCTTCACTGTTCTCCTGTGTGGGCACATGCCAAACTGATTTCTCCAGCAGAGAACCTCTCCCTGACATAATGATAATGCACCCCAATGTGCTTAGTGCGAGCATGGAACATGTGGTTCCTCACAACTACCAATGCACTCTGACTGTTAGTGAAGATGATGGTGGCAAAAGACTAACAAACACCCAAATCAACCAAAAGTGGTCTAAGCCACACACACTCAAAAGTCACAGTGAAGTTTATCCCATACTCAGCCTCACAAGTAGAAGTGGCCAAAATAGGTTGCTTCTTGCTCAATCAAGATATGCATAAGCTACCAAGCATGAAGCAAAAACCATTGGTGGACACACAGGTGTCATGGCATCTAGCCTAGTCAGTGTTAATAGAAAAAGTATGTAAATCTAGCAATAGTGATCCCCTCTTGGGATAATACAATCCAAGTAGCTGGGTACAACTAGCGAAGATGTACTTAACCACCTACCAATGCTTGATACCTGGGCAATGCATAAACCTGCTCATTTGAGAGACATCAAACTCAATATCAAGCTGAGTTATGCATAAGTAAATCAAGCACTCAATAGTCTGTTGATAGAAAACAACATCAAATACATCTCCAGCATCATGAAGACTCACCTGTAAACTTGTTTCCATAGGAGTGGAAATAGGTTTGCAATCTTCAAGGCCAAAATGCTGCAATAATGTGTCAATATATTTTGTTTGACATAGAGCTATTCCACCATTAATTTGCATAGTCTAAATGCCCAAATAATGATACAAATGCTCGAAATCTGACAGGTCAAATGAGGTATGTAAATCAACCTAAAAAATAGCAATATGCTTCTCATTACGATCAATGACTAGCATCTCATCAACATAGACAACAATGATCAAAAGCACAATATTTGCATGCTTAACATATAAGGTGCTCTCAGTTGGTTTGTTCTCAAAACCATGTGCAATCAAGTAGGCATGTATCTTTTCATACCAAGCATGTGGTGCTTGCTTCAAACCATATAATGTCTTTTCAACTTGCACACTTTGTTTTCATGCTCTTTTTGCAAAAAACCATGGGGCTAAAATACATACACTTCTTCATGTACATCACCATTTAGAAATGTCATTTTAATGTCCAACTGATGTACATTCCAACCATGATGAGCTACAAATGCACAAATGCTACGAATGGTAGTCATTCAGCATTTGGGTACAAAGGTCTCATCAAAATCAATGCCTCTTTCTTGAGCATAACCTTTTGCAACAAGCCTAGCCTTATACTTGTCAATTGCTCCATCACATTTACGTTTCAGCTTGTATACCCATTTAATTCCAATGGCCTTTTTGCCAGGAGGCAAATCACATAAAGACCAGATGCCATTCTTCATACTAGCATCATATTCTGATTGCATAACAACCATCCAATTTTCTGAATTATGTGCTTGATCAAAAGAAATAGACTCATTCTCATCACAAAGACTAGAGGAAGCCATACCAAAGCAATCTAATGCAAAAGAATCACTATGAGAGTGTGAATGAGTATGATATGACATAGGTGCATCTAATTTGCTATCTCACAAAGTTTGCACTAGCCATTTAGGCATAGTTTTTGCCTCCTCTATATCAAGCATCTCATCAGTAAATGCATCATGTAAATCTACATAAAAAATGGAATGATTTGCATCATCATGTGAAACCTATAAAGGTTGAGAAATTCCCTCATTTGGACTAGTATTTCACTATCCATTTGTAAAAAGAGGTAGCAAAGTGTCATACATATCTTTGGAGCTAACTGATGTCTCCTTAGTACACGAAAGTAATGGCTGAATTGCATCTTCCACAAAAACAAAATCATGGCTAAACAAAATGCATTTATTCTATGGATGATACAAATGATAGCCTTTGCTTTCAAAACTATGCCCAACAAAAATACATTTTACTACTTTATCATCTAATTTTTTGCATTATTGTTCAAACATTAATGCATATGCTAGACAACCAAAGACACACACATGAGCAAAAGATGTCTTGCAACCATGCCAAGCCTCATATGGAGTGATAGACTACAATGCTTTGGTGGGATACCTATTAAGTACATATGTTTCATACATAAAAACTTCAAGCCAGAAACTATGTGGTAAAGCTTGACTTTTGACCAAACACCTCGCCATCTCCATGAGTGCCATGTTCTTTCTTTCAGGAGCTCCATTCTATTGAGGTGTATACTGTTGAGAGTTCCATGCTCCACCCTTTTGTCCAAGTCTTGGTTCATTCTCATGCAAGCACATATATCCCACATGCAAGGGAATTCTTCCAAACTCCATATAAGCAAGGCCTCTCCTTCACTCCAAACAAGCCATTCACTCAAGCTCTTGGCAAGAGTGTCCACTCTCTCCTCATGGAGTCTCCATGCTCATAGATCATACTTTGTAAGTTCATTTCTATTTATTTCATTCATCATGTTTTGTTATCTTTTGTTCCTTCCTCCTTAGGTTATTAGATGTGTGCATGTGCATAGAGTACGAGTAGTTCTCTTTCATTTCAACATGGTATCACAGCATAGGTTGTTAGGTTTCTTTTATACACTCTTAGATCTTGGTTCTTTCTATAGATCTTAATGCCATTCTCTTTTTTCCCTCCTTTCCCTCCCATATGTGATAATAAAAATGCTTATAAGCACTATTTCTTCTCATTTTGTTAATTTTATTCTTCACACATTAAGTTCTTTTTTCCCTTTTTGAAGGCATTTGGTCTAGCATTGTTATGTTGGTTTTTGTTCTTCTTTCATGCTTCAAAGAACCACTATGTACTGTTGTCTTTGTGTAAACCTGTGTGTCCTCTACTCTAAGCACACTCTATAAGGACAGAATGCGGTATCGTGGCAAAGTGCACTTCTCATTGAAGGAAAAATAGGGGACTACAATTCTGGCATCCTTTCGTGACCTCAATGCCATGCTAGATACAAGATCAACTTTCCTGCAACAACGAAAGTGAGATTTTATCATCTGCACACACTAGAACACAATAAAGACACAGATAAAACGCAAGAGAGAAAAAGTGAGGATTATGCACTTTTCTCATTACATTTTGGAGAGATATCTACAATGGCACACTCTCCAGGAAGTTTGCATTGGGGCACACTGAATGGCCATAGGGTTGGGACAGTAACTTTGTCAACTCCTCCATGGCTGCCGAAACCTACGAGACCTTCACCTGTTCTTCAAATGGACACATGTCCATGGGAGGCAGCAGCCTGCGTGTTGATTGAGGTAGCGATGGCCATTGATTGTCATTAGCCACAGATTTTCACAGGCACTAACAACGGAGGCTTGAAATTACGCACCTCACAAGCTATGCATGGTGAAGAGACCCTGTGATGATCTCCGTGATCAAATACTAGCTCTATTTAGCTATCTTAATGATGATAGTTTAGAGCTCAACACAATAAATAGGATCTCCTGACCTATCATAGAAGAAAGAATCGTGTCTCAATTTCTTCATAGACATGATCTTTTGACATGAATACGAATACATTAGAACATGATTTGCATCAACTATTTCTCTGTTTGGAAAACAACATGCACCTCCGACTTGTTGAGTGAAGCTTCATAGTCGAGAAGGGAAGAGCAAGCAAGATGAACCCAAAAGAAATGATCACTTAGTGGTCCATCAAGGAGGCATATTAGGGTTTATGTGTTGTTTTCGTTTAAGCTAATAATCTAGTTTTTGTTCAAGCATGCGAAGACATGAAAGATTTTGTAATAGTTCACCGATCAAGTCAAGCACTCATGCACATTCATAATGGGACTAAGATTTGGGCATGATGTCCTCAAGAAGTAGTACTACCCACCACTTTGTGATTCTATCAAAGAATAGATCTTGAAACATACCACAAATGAAAGGTGGAAAGATAATAATGGATGGTGCTTTCTTTCTCCTTGCTGCTAAAACTTGTGGATATCGAGTTACCTATGGTGAGTAGTCCTCCTTATCCAAGGAATCTACAACAAACAGACCACTAGACGATGACTACTTAAGTAGTAATGGTAGAGGGTGGGAGTTGATCCAGCTCATTCTATCCCACAAACGGAATGAAACAGACCACTTATGAATTAAATCACTTGACCGTCTCTCAAAGCGACAAGAGAGGGTCCTATTGAGCCCAGCCATACTCCACAAAAGGATCTATTAGTTCTTCTCCCTGCATAATTGGCAAATACTTCTCACTTGAGAAAGATGCAACTTATTCAACCAAGTTAGAAGCAATACACTCTTCCTTAAATGGTGATCCCAATTGTGAAATTTGGCCCCAACCTACACTTGTGAAGGTGTTCATTGGGCGATTTGAAAAAGTTCTGCAGCACACACATTGCTTCCCACAGAATAGGCTTTTGCCTACCAACAAAAAACCACCAGTACCATGGTATGGGAGTAGTCTCGGATGATGAATCAGTAGCCAAAGCCTAAGCCACTTATTAGGTAGCTTATGGAGCAATCAAAATGATGGATAGTCAACAAAAACTTGATAGCCAGCTCTAGAAAGGAAATATTCCAGCCTCTCCTCCGTCGAACCCTCCATAAGAAAGACCTAGTTGACTAGTGGTCACCCGTGCCATCAAAGCCTTCAAACTGAAGACAAATATTTGTGAGAAAGAATAAAAAAATTCCATTGATCCATTATGAGATTTTAGGATTTCACCTTAGCCTTGTTTGACCTAAGAAACAAGTTAGCAAGAAGCGGGTTTCGACACCCATTTCCACCTACTCGATAACCCATTTAGTCAACTAGCTAATGAATAGGTTGGCTAGTTTTTGCTTTATTCTTGTGAGAAAAGACAAGCCTTGAAAAAGGGAAGGAAGCAAGAAAAAACATATAACCAAGTCATACCTAGTTGAAAAATTGAAATCATATTGGCATGGCCCACCCGCATTACATAACATAGCTAGGGACAAGAGGCTCGTCACCATGTCATGTCATACAACCTCATACCCAACCTACGTGTAGCACTAGAAGCACTTGAACTCCTAGTTTACCTTCCAAGGAGAATACATGAAAAAATTTTCGTGCTAATAGTGGGTGAACAAAAACTAACATATTAGCTTAAACGTGTAAGCTAATATGTTTACATTCACCGTTAGTATTAGCTTTGTACCAATAAATAAGAGTGGAGCTAATTCCGTTAAGGTATAGTATTACCTTAGTCGTGTTCTAAATTGAAAACTTAGCATGTTACAGTAAACTAATTATACATAGCACGTTCACCGTTACTACATTAGAAAATTCTTAGGTGAATGGTAAACTTTAGCCCCATAGCTAAAGTTTAGCACCTAATCGATCGAAGCTTCTATGTTAGTTTACTTTAATTTTCGTGCTAATATGTTAGTTTTTGGTAAGGTAGCTAAGCCTATGCAAGCGAAGTCATGAATGAATGCACATGACACAGTATTGAATGATTTTGATGGCTAGAGTAAGTATTACTACTCTCAAAGGGAGGACGAAGGCATGTTTCATCAGCCAAAGCGGGGGCTAATGAACCAGTGTCATTTCATTATTTATTTCAGTCGGGTAGATAATAAAAAAATGATGTCTCTTTAGTGGTTCGGATGGGATTATATACCCCTTTGCCCCTATCCTAGCTGTAAACAATGCATACTGATTGTTGCACATATCAATCAACCCAAAAGTGCTATAGCTAACATATTAAGTATCTCATAGTATCGTTCCCCTAGGGTCTCATCTCGGTCTAGGCTAAAGTAACCTCTTGGTCTTAGGGTACGCTAGGTGGTCCCTATGCTAATGGGCAACCAACCTTGCCACCGAGTGGGGTGGAGCCTACCAAGCTCATGACCTAAAGACTAGGGGTTCGAACATTGTCAACAGTGTCAAAGCAAACAAAGATTCTTGTATAATAATCAATCTACACCATTGCAAAATTCATTCAATTGGTTTGATGATGACACATGATCGTAACCAATTGCTTCTCGAGGGTTCGTACTTCTCCCCACTGCCCGACTTATCACATACTTATCTAGCGTGGCAAGTGGTGGATGCATTTTCCCACCAGATCCGTGTGGAGTAAGTAACCCCCATTTTTAGTGATTAGTGCTGCTTCTTGTTGTGTTTCAACACTCCCTACTGCTGCAAATCATCATTTAGTGGTCGAATTGTCATTACTAGTGATTCAATACTTTAGTACTTTTGGTATCTAGAAGTGTTGCCTACTATTAGATTCAAACCAATGACTCTTGCCATATGAAAATGATAATGTAACCCTTGAGTTAAGTGGGTTGGGCTTCTAATCTCATAGCAGCTAGCCTCGAAATTCATGCATGGTCTGCTCCTTACCTATGTACTTGTTACATAGCAAACTCAGCAAATCCTTGAGTTTTTATTTAGTTAGGACAACGAGTTGGAAATGGAAGTTTGGGTGGGCTTCATAATGAAATGAAATGATTCCAGTAGGAAGGGGAATTTTGGGGCTGCAAAAGATTTTCTTGAAATTGATAAATGTCAAGACAAGAACAATCTCTTTCATTTCATTTATGTCAATGATGTAACTTAATTACCATGACTTATAGTCCACCGCAACAATTTGGCATCATTCCATTGATTCCCATATAAGAAATATATTATATCTTTCATATATCGATTCCTCTCTATCTATGCTACCCACTTTGGGATTAATCTTGCTTCTAGTTCACTTTGGTGACCTCAAATGGAGGACATTTAGTACTAAATGCCTGGTAATCTTTAGTGGAGATGACTTACGAGTTTGTGCCCAACCTAGTGAACGAATAAGTTAGTGGTGTTTTAAAATAATAGTTTCTCCCCCAACCCCTATTACTTTTACTTTTCTAGCACTTCACAATTTGTAATGTATGATACCTTATAGATTTACCGTCAAGTTATTTTATTATTATTTTGGGTCCTTTATTTTCCCTTTTCCTTGGAATTATCGTAGTAGGGTCTTAAATACATGGGCTTCATCTTTTTGTCCTTTCTTACCCCCTGGGGTACTTTTGCTACTAGCACCTTTTCTAGTACTTTTGGAGTTTAATCTCCTATTGTTTTCGTGCACTAAGTTTAGGAATATGCTTATTCACTAATATGATGGCTGGTCATAGTTTGGTCAAGATGTCAAGTGGCTTTGCTTGGACCATGCTATTCAAGAGGGGTATTTTTCTATCGGTGCATCGGGTGCCCCTTTCGATCGTATTTGCATTAAATAGTTCAGAATCACGTGTAGCTATCTCATAAGCCTATGTTTCTATAATCCCAACTTGTATTCACTTGAATGATGCAATAAACCTACATTAACATTACATGATGGCTATGACAAGAAAGAACATGAATATATTAAGAAGATATGCCCTTCTCTTAGCTTAGAATGGCCTTAAAATCTTTCTATAGATGATAGGGACCAAAGCATGTGTGGCAAGCAAGGTGCAAAGCTAATCCTTTCTACAGGTTCATGAATCAAAGTAAGCGATTTAAAAAATTAACAAAGTTTTGGGCATTAGCAACAAAAGAATAACTTTGTTGTTAGCACAATTCAAAAGACTAAAAAATCATACATAGAGAGATCCTACTTTCGGTATTGAGATGAGGGCAAGACAACTGGTGAATCAAAGTTCCTTTTGCGGCTTGTTCCCTGGTGACAGGCGATAGTGAACCATTCATTGTCACTTAACATTGTGATAGGAGTGCCAACACATGCAACCTTGCTCTATGCATGCCTACTAAGGGTTTTGAACAAGAGGTCTAAAGCTAAATACTCCTCTTCCCACCCATGATGGAAGGGAAAGGAAAGGATAGAGCAAGTTACCCTTACTAGGGATAAGAAACTAAATGACATCCCAACTACTTTGTTCGATCAACACAACATTGGACAAGCCATGTATGAAACAATGGTGAGATCTTAGTGTCAGACATTGGTCTACAGAGACCATTCCATGTGAATGATGTATGTGCTCCTCTCTTCCCATCCATCTATATCCTCTTGTATCTAAAATAGCAGTGATCTGGAATGATCTAGTGTCGCCATGTGGCTAGCATGCAACACTCATCCCCACTAACCATCAAATACCTTAGGATATACCCCCGAGCTTAGGACCTTGGCTAACTAGCCCTCCTCCCACACACACATGGAATGGTCTCTATAGAACAATGTCTGGCACTCTCTCCCCCCTTCTAAAGATCATTGTCCTCAATGATCAATGAGGGAAACTACTTCCGATTATGCTTAGACATGATACAATCAGATTATACTTATACCATAGAGCTAGTCGACGGGAAGGGAATTGAGACTTGGGATAGACGATTAGTTGATCTTCCTATTCAGATCCAATCCTATGAGGACGGATTGGACTTTGAGATAGCAAGATTAGCTCAATTCGACATAGTTCTTAGTAAGAAATGCCATGCGAGGAAGAAACCAGTCATTGATTTTGCTTCGCATGTATATCAGTTTGAGCATGAGGGAAGGAGATTACTGATCCGTGGGCCAGATCTCCAAGAAACACGATTGGTGACTGCTACCAAGTTGCTCAAAATTGATTGTAAGTATATCTATTTTCTTTATTTCATTTATTTGTCATATGTTGAGATGGATTCATGTAGTCATGGAGACTCAAGTTGGAATGCTCCAGCACTTTCAGCCAAAGTGAGAGTAGAATTCCAAGAGTTGTTTTTAAAAGAATTACCATCAGGTTTTCCTCCGTGTAGGAATATAGAGCATAGAATCGAATTGGTACCAGGAGCGAGTCCGATCGCTCGACCACCATTTCGAATGAGTTTGTAGGAGGAAAATGAAGTCCGCAAGGTCGTGGACGAGTATCTTCAAAAAGGACTGATTAGACCCAGCTATTCACCCTTTGCCGCACCAGTTCTTCTTGTGAAGAAGAAGGATGGATCTTACAGGATGTGTGTCGATTATCGAGCACTCAATAAGATCACTATTAGACATAGATATCCCATGCCCCGGGTTGATGATCTTTTGGATGCTCTAGGTGGAGCCATTGTGTTTAAGAAGATAGATTTAAATAGTGGCTATCATCAGATTAGAGTAAAAGATTATGATGTACATAAGATAGCTTTCAAGACCCGTTTTGGTCATTATGAGTATTTGGTCATACCCTTTGGTTTGACAAATGCTCCAGCTACATTTATGATGTTAATGAATGATATCTTACAACCTTTCATAGGAAAGTGTGCTATTGATTTTGTGGATGATTTGCTAGTGTATAGTGGGACTGTACATGAGCATGAAAATCATTTAAGATTTGTGTTGAATATTTTAAAAGAAAATCAGTTGTATGTAAATCCTTAGAAGACATAGTCATTTCTTCCGAGGATAGAGTATCTAGGGCATGTGATTTCAGCCGATGGGGTTCAGATGGATCCCAAGAAGGTATCAATTATTTTAGCATGGTCTACTCCTCAGGATGAGGGGCAGTTACGGTCATTCTTAGGACTTTCCGATTTCTATCGAAAATTCATCTCTTCATATTCGTGGATAGCAGCACCTATGACGAACTTGTTTCAAGGCAAAATTCTATTTGCATGGAAGCAAGAGCAGCAAGAGAGTTTTGATACTCTGAAACAAGCTGTTTCAGAGGCTCCTATACTCAAAGTGGTGGATCCTCAAAAACCATTTGAGTTAGAAACGGATGCTAGCGGCATAGCCATAGGAGCCATCTTGAGTCAAGATGGCAGGCCAATAGCTTTTGAAAGTAAGAAGTTAAGTAGTGCACAACGCAATTGGCCGATGCATGAACAAGAGTTGTATGCGATGGTGCATGCACTTAAAGTTTGGAGACACTATCTTTATGGTGCGGACTTTAAGGTATTCACAGATCATCATACACTCAAGTATTTTTGTAGTCAGCCAGATCTTCGAGGCCGACAGGCTCGTTGGGCTGAGCTCATGCATGAATTTCACATGGAATGGTCTCTATAGACCAATGTCTGACACTTATGTTGCTAAAGTTTATCATTAAGGTAAATGTAGGAAAGCCCCAAAGAGAGGTCAGAGAGCCCATACCACTTTCCTACCTTTGCCAATTCTGGCACCACTGGGGAACAAATGCCAAGAAGTAGAAGGGAAGGAGCCTATGCATTTTTCATGCTCTGAGAGTCGGAGGGAAGGGGGGTCATTTCCAATGGACGATCCCTTTCATCCATCAAGTAAGAGAGCCATGTGATGGGTGACTATCTAGCTCCATTCAGAGAGCATTTATTGTAGCAAGTTATGAGAGCTGCACAACAATTAGCTTAACCATTAAGGTGAAGGCTTAAGTATAGAAAACCATTAAGGTTAAGACAAAGCGATTATGGTCTTGTCTTGTCTTATTTTGCTTAACTTAAACAATAGGTAAACATAGTTCATTATTTAGCACCCTAAGTAAACAGTTTCGTAAACTTTAGTTTACCAACCCGGTTTTCTTTAGCACCATAAGTCAACATATTAGCTTAATCATTTAGTTAACGCTTTCTATCTATGTTTTTGCTTGAACATAAAAGATCATATTGAGTTGTAAAAAAAAAATAACACCAACCTAAGAACCTCAAGTGGTAAAGTGGTAGTAAATGCTCAGGCATGTATCGGGAAGTGAAAATTGCATGTAGTGTACCTTTCTTTCAAGAACGGTTTAGCGGCTAAACTACAAAGTTCAAAATTGCTTTTGCACGCATGTTTTCACCAGGAAATCAATTCTAGCATTCATAAACTATCAGGAAGAATTCTTAGTCAAGTTGATTGTACATCTAGGTGATGTTTAGTTTTTTTGATTGAAAAAGAAGGAAAAGATATCTAGTCCAACGAAAGAAAGAGATCAATATGGTAGATTTTCTTTAGCACTAATACCTAGTATCAGAAAAAAAATCCAGGCGAGAGACCATCCTCACTATGGCATCTATCCCTATCCACACCATGCAAAGAATCAAGAAGCTTACTATCAGGAAATGGGTCAAGAAGAAAGGCTTGCATCTCATCAATCACAAATCTTTGCACATTCTAAAGGACGCAATGTCTACTCTCTTGCCAAGTCTCAGAGGGGGTCTCCAAAGATAACAAGGTGCACTAGCACTGAGTAGCAATCTCCTTGATCTCTCGAGGCTTCATAGCCATGGAGCCATCCATCGAAAAGGAAGAGCTCTCTGATCCTACTTCTCACTTGTCGCGGCCTGACTAAGGAGAAAAAAATTCTAGAAACATGATCATAACTTTGAGTCAAGTGAGAAGCTTGCCTATGGTAGAAGAAGGAAGATTGCTAATCCTCGAACTCCCACAAGCCCTGCTTTGCTTGGGCAAGCTGGGAGCCACCTCACTTGCAATCAGGGTGGCATGCAAGAATACACTAGAGGGAGGTGACACCTCTATGGAGGAAGCGTGCATCCTCCCAGAGACA
Source organism: Ceratopteris richardii (assembly GCA_020310875.1). Lineage (NCBI taxonomy): Eukaryota > Viridiplantae > Streptophyta > Polypodiopsida > Polypodiales > Pteridaceae > Ceratopteris > Ceratopteris richardii. The sequence goes on from CM035412.1 coordinate 142,505,728, forward strand.
AGTCAACCACAAGGTGTTCACCTCGTGCATAAAAAAACTATTTGTGCATAAATAAACTAATATGTTGAAGACTAATAACAATGGACTAAGCCCTAGAGCCCTCCTCCCATGGGAGTTGGCACTAGATTGCTTCAATCTGATCAGCCAAGCTCCCATCAAGCTAAATCTACATAGGAATGTGGGGAGCCTTGAGTATCCTCCTCTTGAAAGGTGACAACCATAGGGGCATGATCAGAAAATCAAGATGCCACCACAATACAGGTCATACCACCACAATCAAACAGTACATTAATCACATAAATGTAATGAGTCATGGAGAGATTCATCCCACCAATCCATCTATTTGAGTGCAAGGAGAAGAGACTTCCTCTCTCTCTAGCAAAGCCCTCAGTGTGCCATACATCATGCAACCTCAAATTCAGACATAATCTCTCCCAAGTTGCATGCTCAGATCCATGCACTATGATCTAGATGCCTCTCTAATGATCCTCAGGTGCCTCAATCATGTTGAAGTCACCCACAACATACCAAGCATGAGCACTACCTACTGCATTAGTAATCTATGACCAAAAAATGACACATGCGCTCTCATGGTTGAGAGCATAAAGATTAAGGATGCCATATATGAGGCCCACTTGCTACAAGATCAACCAAATGGACTTGCCAAGGATGATTTCCCCTCCTTCCATAATTGGAGTAGGCATGGACTCCCCAACCAAAATACATACACCACCATGAGTTCCATTGGGTCCCTAACTAGATGAACAAAAGATCTCATTGTGTCTGTGCAAGAGATGTCTACATTGCCACATACAACCAAGGAGAGATGATGTTCCTACAACATCAAAACGTTAATGGGCCCACCAACAAAGCATCGGTAGAGCCCCTTTGTATACGAGATCTATTTTGCAAGAACTTTGGCCCACCCATCCCTTGAACATTCCATGAAAGAACTCTCATGGAGATGGGGCAAACCAAGATGTTGTAGCAACATCAAAATGAGCCATCTTTGAGGTTGGTTTGGATGAGGAGTAATCCAAGTCTACTCATCCTTGATAAGAATCCAAATCCTCAATGAGAACCTAACAAAGACTAAGCCAAGTGGACTCACTCGAATCTCAAGCTTGCTCTTGGCTAAGGGCCTCCTCATGTATATACATATAGCAAGGTTCAATACGAGTGTCCACAATCACATACAAAATGAGCTAACTCTCTAGAGGACCAGGAATGAAGAGAAACTATGTTGTATCCAAGGCTATGAGAAATACTTTATTGTGATCAAGCTCCTCGAGGTGATGGTAAAATTCAAAACAAAGTGCAACACCTCCCCTAGAGACTAGTAAGGCTGTGAGGCTCCACACAAGGAAAAAGAGAATGCAATTGAAGACTCCAACATAGTTTGGATACGAGAAGCAAGAGTCACTGCATGGACCTGAATGGGAGAAAAGACCCATTCCTCCTATGCTCCAAAGGACCATGAGACCTCATAACTAAAGCACTCTCCTCACAAGTAATAATCAAAACATAATAGTTCATGTGAAATAACTGTCAAGGGAGAAGTACCCATGGAAATAGGAGGGTGTGGAGGAAAACATTCCTCCTAAATGCCGAGCTCACCAAGAAATCACTATTGAGGGATCCTCGAGATTACGAGTAATAGCATCAGGAGGCCGATGAGGTCGTGGAGCTGTAGAAGGCCCAAGAGAGGACAATGATAGAGTGGGAACAAAATTGGGGGTTCTTGCTCTGACTCAATGCTAGAGGCCATATGCAAATCCTATCTAACTGCATTGAACTGAGCCCCCATGGGAACAAAAACTATTAGACTACTGGATAGTGCTTCCAGCCCATCTATTGCTACCACCTAGGCTGCCTCTATCTCTTGGAAGATGAGGATGGATCAACCGAGGCATCAGGGGGATGTAGAGACCTGCCCTCATCCAAAGGCAAAGAGCCCAGGGAGTTAGAGAGGGGGAGGGAGGATGAGATGCCTATGTGGAAGGCGAGTGTGGCTCTTGTTGGGAATGCTACTTGGTCTGGTGTGTGGTCCTTAAGGGGCATGCCTTTGAAGGGTGATTAACCTTGTGACACACAAAATACCAATTTGGAAGGCTAGAGTACTCAACCCTCTAAGTTAGCCAATCACTTGAAAGAAGGGAGAGCTCAATCTCTGACGGTAACTATGGAGGGTCAGAAATGAGGATCCTTAGAGATAGAAAACCCATAACCTTTGCCACAATAGAGGCCATTGACTATGGGATCTCCAAAAAGGTGCCAAGACATCCACCAATATGAGGTAAAAGAGGAAGATACTCGTGATAAAGGCTAGGAAAGAAGGCCATCAATGGAAAGCCATGTGCTTCTAGAGGGATGAAAGCTAAGGAAGAAGCTTTTGAGGGATCAACGCCATGTGTCCATGGACAAACATAAGCTCTGATAGCTCAAAATAATATTGGAGATAAAGCAATCATTCGTGCAACTCCCTTCCAAGTCTCAAGCTCCACCTAATAAAAACAACAACCTAGGGTTTGAATATGAACTAACTTGCCAACCTCAATAAGCAAGCTACTTTGAAGGAGGTCCATGAGTTCCCCACAATTAGGGTGCAAACCAATGATTTGCAAATGAGTGAGGAGGCATGTAGGCGCTCAACCTCTGAGACTAAACTCGCTTTACCCTCATCAATAAGGAAGAGTTGAATGGGAGACATATTGGAAATGAGAAAGAGAGCTTCAAATGAGTCCCTCTAAGGGGCAGACTTTAGGGCTATTTATGTTTGCTATGCATAAGGAAAAGGGGAGGAGGGGCAGGGAAGGAGTTACGAGATGTCCTCAACAACACCATCTTTCTAAAAAAGGGTAAGGAAGCAAGAGGAGCGGGGAAAAGACCTCAAAACCACTAAAGGACAAGTTGGGGGATGCCAAGGCAGTAGGAGTGGTGGGACAAGGGAAAGGGGAAGGGAGTGGGGTGGAGAGGCAAGGTACTGAGGGTGGCAGGAGGAGGGGGTGCAAGAGACAGGGGAGTCAATGAGGGGGCGGAGGGTTGGAGGAGGTCGAGTGTGGGGGAGAGGGAGCAAAGGCATGGAGGGAGGGAAAGGGGGTTGGCAAGTGAAGGAAGGTTCAGGGGAGAGGCAAAGCTTGAGGCAATGAAGGGCAGAGGGAGAGACGCTGGTCTGGTGGGGGGAGGGCTGGGGGACATAGTTGACGGGGGGGTGCAGAGAGCAGATGAGGATGGAGGACGCAAGGTACACATGACATCCAAAATGTGCAAGATTTTACTATTTTTTTATAGAATCAACTTTGTTGATTGCAAAAAATCAGTTGATCATTTGTAGAAGTGACTATTGACTAGTTCATTAGTTTATTAATGCCTTGGTCATAACAAATTATGATAATCTACAACACAAGAGGTAATGACCTGAATGAGATAATTTCCATGTTCTTACATTTAGAAAATAAAGTGGGTGGTCCTTTTGAAGATGTAGAAGTAGAAACTACTGATGAAATAGCTATGCAAAAGTAGATGGATAAAATGAAATTGATTCTAATTGTGCCCTCAAATAGTTATATTGCTCTATTTGTGATTCTTTTAATCATGATACAACTAGTTTACCTTGCAATCCATGATATTCTACTTTGCCCTTATAATTCATGATCTTCTCCTTGACCCACAAATATGCATGCAATCATTCGACAACAACCTTTCACATCTCGAAGTGAGGAAACACAACAATCTAATGTGCAGCGCTATCGTTCGCAACAAAATTCTAATCAAGGGCTATCCTACCCTCAATAAAAGTGGAGACTCATTCAAATTAGAGACCATGTTTGTCTTTGTAGAGCCTCATTGTGCAAGTTTTGTCTTGAATAAGGGCACATAAAAAAAGATTGTCCTTATGTAACAAAATCCAATCAATGGAAGCAAGCATAAAAGGAAGCATCTATGAAAAATATGGTCATTATTACTCTAGAAGAGACTCACACTTCGATAGTACACACTCGATTTGGTAGACTACTCAAAATTTCTATTATTGTTTTCCAAGCAACCTTGAAAAAGAAGAATCATGATTTGCAGCAAGCTAGGCAATGGACTTAGAAGGAGCTAGTTTTTGTTCACCTCTAAAACTAGTCTCTAGTCAGGCATCGAATCCATCAAGAGTTGCATCACCTAATCCGTAATTCATAATTAAATTTTGTACCCATACAAATACCAAATTCCGAAAATCTATGGGCTTCAATATTGCCATCTTAGCCTTGCAAACATAAGGATGGTTGTGCTACCATGAAACTTTTTGCAAGCTAATAGATGATGCTTCAATTCTTGATGATGATCATATTTGACAATGATTTATCTACATTTTGATCTACTCTTTTGAATTCCCCCATCCAATTTATTCTAGGAGATTGACTTGCTTTAGATATTTCGTTTAAAAATGATTTAGAAGCTTGCTATGGACAATCCAAGAAGAACTTTCAAAATCTATTGGGTGAGGCTTCCATTAAGTCAATCAAAGCACCCCATGTAAGAACATCATTTTCCCTAATCATCATGTGGTACAAAAGTAACTCAATCCCACAAGTCCGTATTGATGATGGATTCAAGGTGAATATAACCACTTGTAAACTTTGCCAACAATTGGGATGCAGATTTTTTGACTAGCTCTCGTCTTCATCAAAATGGAAGATCAATCTTGAGTGCATTCTCTAGGACTTATCAAGGATATTCTCTTGACTATCTAGAGTGTCATCTTCTGGATGACTAATTTCATTCTAAATCTTTTGTGGTTTAGAATCCATTGATATAGTGTTTTATATAGTGGTCTATATGGTGGTAAAAAAATCACACATTAAGTGATTAAATTCTTTTTGTTCTAAATAAAAAATAAAAAAATGTATTGCTATATGCATGGGTTATAGCAATAGGTATAGCAATCAAAAATGAAAAAAAGGGTTCCCAAGCATGTGCAAGATTATATACACCTGTGTTTTCACATGCCCGTACAACATGAAATGACACAAGCATATACAGAAACATCAGATGAACTGCCATATTATGATTGGTTGTTTAGTTGACCATGATTAACACACACCAAGTTTCTTTAGGATTGGTCTACCAGTTCTTTGTTTTTCAAGTAGGGCAAGCAAAAATACACTCCTTCTTTGCAAAAGTCCACCTTTTTGCACAAATTGGGAGAACACTTAATATGATGAATGATTTGCCGATGATGAGGAGTATTGATTCCTATAGACTAATAAGGATTTTCTACTTTTTGACATCGTGGATGTGCAACAAGTGGCATACCTTTATAATGTAGCCATTGATTCCATAGTGTTGTGTGAAGTAGAAAGCTTGAGCTAGATCCTTTTGCTGATGAGATTTTGCTTTTAGATTTTGACCACAATCTAGGTACATTTGATAGCCCTTTCAAAGTACAAGTAGAGAAAGAATAATTAGAGCTCATTAACTTGGGCATTGAACTCTACCTATGCTATGTTAAACTCATTGCTTAACTACTATTTGAATCTCAAACCTACCATTTAGCCTTACTTATTAAGTTTACTGATGTGTTTACTTGGGACTGTATTGACATGCAAGGATTAGACCTTGTTGTAGAGGAATGAAGACAAAAAGCAGAAGAAAGAAGAGAGGAAAAGTAGGCCCCAAATTTTTCAATAAAATGGCCTAGTTTCTTTTGCTAAAATCCCTTGTAAAATCTTGAGAAACTTTTTAATTGCTCTAGAGGAGTCCTCTAGATGCATGATCCTTGAAGAATGTAACATTACCCTTTTACATTACTAGGAACTTAGTGATTTAGAGAAAAGGTGTTAGTCTCTTATGCGAAAGGACAAAATTTAGGGCACATGTATATAAATCACTTGTGACTCTTTTGTAAAGGACTTTTTGCCATTGTAAAGAACTAACTTCGTAGAATTTTGAATTGGCTTCTTCTTGTCTATGTATCTTCTTCTCCTTGGGCTTGCATGTGTGTTTTAGGTGTGGAATGTGTGTCTAGAGGTGTTGTCTACCCCTTCCCCATCTCTTTTCACTATTTTGGTGTGTGTATGGAGCATAGGAAGCATGGAAGTGAGATTTGGTGTTTCTTGCCACTATGTTTTTTTATCATAGTGTGAAGTACAGAAGTCCGATTGAGTTGAAAGTACAACCATTGGATGCATCTCTTTGAGAGCATCGAAAGAAACTACCAATATTTGGGTATCAGAGCTAAGAGAAATCACTCGATTGGTGTCTGCTACTACATCAAGCATGCCATTGTGTGGGAGGTTTCATGTGAGGTATATTTATCTTAATTTGCATACATTACTTGCCCCTTTTCTACATTAACAATCACATGTGCACATGACTTCATAGACTTGATGGAGTTAAATTCATAGATTAATAATTTAATGAGTGTATCAATGCCAACACTATATGTACTTGCTTGATGATAGAGATTTAGTCTCCCTCATCACAAGTCCCTAAGACATTGTGAGCTTAGGTACACATGTTTTTGGCATCATTGCCAAGGAGTCGAATCCGATCAAGGTGCCTACACCATGATTAAAACATAGTTGTGAAGGTAGTGAGCATGAAGGAGTGATTTTAGTATCTTGGCAAGTCCTATTTCTCTTGCGCTTGTTACTTCATACAGTCATGTGTGTGACAAGTTTTTAAGATTAGGTCAAGAGTGAACGATTTAGGGTTAGGAAGTAAGAGAGAGAGAGAGCATGGAAATAGTAACAATTAGTTCCCAAAAAATTTCACAAAAATTTTCTATTTCTCTTGAGTCTCTAGTCACAGCCATAGACTAAAAATAGAATTTCACCACATTTCTAGTCACTTGTTTTTTAGTAATTATCATGGAGAGCTCAAGACTATCCGTATCGTAGATCATGTATTGCTTATAACACAGAGAATAGCAAGCTTCTATTAGTAAAAATTGAGGAAACACTCCTAAAGGTGAGCTCTACACCATCATCAAAAATGTTTGACCACTCACATGGGGTAACACGACACTCACCAAGTATCATGAGGCTCATTTAGGGAGATATTGAAAGAATTTTCTACTATTAGACACATAAGGGTGACAAGGAGAACACAAGGAGCACATACATATAAATAATTTAAAATTTGGACTTCAAAAAGTCCAAGTATCATGATTGGTCAAGTTTGGTATCGTGATACCAAATTATCATGTGTCCCAATACTTGGTAGGTATCGTGCATCCTCCATACCTTACTCTCAATGTATTGTGATACTTAGGTATCATGTATCGTCTTAGTGAGTATTAGGATCTCTAGGTATCATGTATCACTGATACTTTTTAAGTATCATGTATCGATCGAGTTCTTATCATGTATCATCTTTTAGTGTATTGTGTGTCATCAATACTTTCAAGTATCCTATATCATGATAATTGTGTATCATGTATCGTGTATTGTGAAGTTTGCTATCATGTATCACAGGCTATTGAGTATCATGTATCATTGCTCTCTTGTATCATGTGTCACTAATACTTACCTAAGTATCATGTATTGTCATTAAATCAAGTATCATATCATCTCCCTTAAGTATTGTGTATCGTGATATATTCAATATCATGTATCACTAGAGTTGAGCATCAAGTATCATTTGGGTGTGAAGTATCGTGTATCGTGGGAAATAAAAATGACCTAGAAAAGACTTTGAAGTGAGAATTTAAGGAAATTTTGCACTAAAAAATTGAACCTTGTCAGTTCTAAGGCATGCTAATCTACTCTAAGGAAATAATAAGACCCTAGATTGTGAATGAACCTAAGGTCAGGATATGTCCTAGGGAGTCAAAGAAGTGTGATATCCTTAGCAGAAAGTGTAACCCAACAAAGTATTCACTATTTAATTAGACACCTCTAGTGACTTAGAGGAAGAAACTATTATGGCCTTTGAAAATATGCATAGCTCCGTGCATGCAACAGAACTCATGACAATAATAGAAGGGGAGTATAGGACATCCTTGTAGTATATCTCTATGAACTTGCAAGGAGTTCCTATCTACTTGGATGGACTCAATAGGGTAGTAGCAAGAATTAGGAAATCCATGGAATTAGAAGTTTTACCTAGGCCAATTGTGAAGTTTGAAGGAGGGTTTTACATGGAAAAGCAAGGACAACTATAGTTAGTGGCTGAACCTCCTAAGAGAATCAATGAAAGAGGATAAATGGAGGACCCTAGTAACTCTACTAGGGTAGAGCACAGAGAAGTGATATCAATTCCAAGAGGAAGATTGTTAGTAAACATTTAGAGAGGAGATAAAATCCCTCAAGATGATTACTTGATTGATTTCTACTCAATAGTTGGAACTGACAAATGTTGCAAACCACTTCACCCATAAGGGGAGAAGGCATCAATCTTGTCATTTTTATGAATTGCATTATCTTGAAGACTCTTCCAAATTCACCTATTTGGATCAAGACAAGAGAAGGTATTAGGAAGTCAGTGATCATGAGAGATCTGGATTATAGTACTTGGGTTTGCTAGTGTTCTCACCTAAGGATTAGGAAAGCACTTCTTAAGACCCTTAAAGATGGCAACATAGTTAGGAGAGCCCTTTCATAGGCCAATTGAGCCAACAAAGTGTACCAATCGGGCCACATATCCAATTTACTATGCCAAACACCAATACCATGCCTCCTATGCATTTGGGAAGTGAACCAATGAACCAAAAACCCTTTCCTCTAAGACCACCACAAGGTAGAGGACTAGGTCCCTCAACCTCTTGAGGTAGGTAGGAGTTTAAGGCCTATTCAGGTAGCCAAGTGCATAAGGAATCATTATGATGGTTTTGGAGACCCATATGATCACATGACTGAATTTAAGCAAGTACTACAGGTTGAGCAGTTAGATGAATTTTTTTCTAGTATGAATCTTTCAGTCTCACACTTACTAGGATTTCTTTGATGTGGTTCTAGCCCTTGGATCCCAACCACTCTGTGAATATAGAACAATTCTTTGAGGAACTCATTGGTGAATTCACCAAGAGGGGTATTAAACATAACTCTTCTTCTTTGATTCATAGTTTCAAACAGGCATCTAATGAATCTATGAGGTTAGCAACCAGAAGGTTCAATCAATATGTTGTCTGATGTCCTATGGCAGAGAGACCTACCCACCAAAAAATGACATCTTTGTTTCTGAATGGTCTAGTCAATGGGAATTTGAGAACCCTAGTTTACGTGAAACGACTATAGATGCTGAGTGAATGTCTAAGTGAATGCATAGATTTGGAATATAATCTTGTAGGAGAATTGAGAATTCCACAAAAACCTACCAAACCTGAGGATGCATCTAGTAATGTGACTATCCAAACCAACTAGGTAGAGCTGGTAGACTTAATGGACAAGAAACTAGGTGCCGAACGACAAAAGAATTATCAAAACCCACCCATGAGAATGCCCATGCTAAGGAGGTCTGTGCACTTTGGAGGTGACCATCCATCTCATGCTTCTGTAAGATTGAGGACTTGTTCCCCCACAATCATATCAATCTAAGAGACAACAGGCACAAGGGCCTAGACTATATTGTCAAATTGAACAAAGATACACTAATCAAACCACTTAAAATTGCCCATATAAGAGAAAATCTAGGCTAGTTCCACCATCATAGTATAGACCATATGGATGCCCACCAAGAGAGCAAGGTAGGGTGGTTCCAAGATATGCTCCATATCAAGGACCCATGATTCCCAAAACATATGAGTATCAAGCATACAACCAACCTCAACCCGTGCTAGAGCAAGAACCCCCACATCCACAAAATGTAGTACCTATCAAATATGCACAACCTAGAGAAAACTTGGAGAGAGTTATCATGTATGTGTCACCACTAACGAGTGTAGAAAATTAAACCAAATCTATGAACGTGGTTATGGAGATTACTACTTCAAAATATTGTAGAATATGAATCCTCTTATGAACAACAATACTATGAGCATGAAAGTTATGGAAATATCTATGGACGTGAATACACCAACTTCATGTATACAACTCCTAGAGCTCAAGCTCTCGAAAGATCTACAACAAGACCACCTACCCATAGAGGACCATGTTATATATGTGGAGGAGACCATTTTCTTAGGGAATGTACAATGCCTTACCACCCACCAACCCCTAGAGTCTAGGAAGGGTATTGCACTAATTGTGGGAAAGAACATTTGTTCCAAGACTCCCCCAAAAACCCATCCAAAGCATTGCCCACATCTCAGATCAATGTAATAAAGGTAATAGAATCCTCAGGGAGTGATAAAGAGTACACTATACCATTAAAATCCATCACTAGAGCCAAAACAAAAGAAACAATGGGAAATCTAAGACCTAATACCCCAAAAAAGGAAAATGAGATAGAATCTTTACCCGAATACTAGAAGATTCTGAAAAATCATTTGATACCTCAAAAATGAAAAAACTCAAAGATGAAAGGCAAGAAGAGAAAAGTTTATAAACAAGTGGATGAAAAAATTGACTAAAGAGAAGGAAAAAACAATCAAAGAACCCGAAGCTAGGTTGAATAGTCCAACCAATCAGACACAAAAGTGGTAAAAGAAAACCAAACGAAGGAATAGGTAGGATCAATTCTAGCGGATCCCATGCTTGAAGACTTAAAAATGTTGTTCAAAGCATATCAGTCTAGAATAGAGACATGACCTAGCCTAGAGCATATCAGTCTAGAAGCCTGCCAAGAATGGAGTAGGAATAAGATTGTGAAGAATTATCCAGTTCAGAACAAGATAGGGAGGAGGCAATTAGTCTAACTAAACTTCCTAAATATATGGGTGAATATGAACAAAGATCCCAATTTTTCCATTCCCCAGTAGTAAGAGATGAGGAAAGGAAAGTCTCAAAAGAAACTTCAACCACGTTGCAGAAGTTGAAGAGAACTAAAGTTCAATGCTCAATAACTGTAGAAGAACTTCTACAAGTCAAGCTGCATCTTTGCAAGAAATTAGCTAATCAAATAAATTTGAACAAACTGAATGTATCTATCAAGGGGGATAAACTAGAGAAAGCAACAATAATCAAGATACCAATTGAGAAGGTTGGATCTTTTAGTGAGGGAGATGAAGGAAATATGTGCCTTCCAATCACATTTTGAGGATATATGGCCAAAGCCATTCTAGATACAGGAGCTACAGTAGGGATATGAACCAAGGAAATTTAGGAGAAATGGGGAAGACCAGCTCTACGACCGACTAGAATGAAGCTACAACTAGCCGATAGTCATGTAGAGCGACCATTGGGACTCCTTGAAAATGTAATTCTCACAACTTGTGGAGTAGAATTTGAACACATTGTAGCTATTGAAAAGACGAGCAATTACGAGATGATCCTAGGTAGACCATTCATGCAATAACTAAAGGTAGTTCAAGACTAGGGACAAGATGCTTTGTATCTCCAACACCAAGGAACAACTACTAAAATAAATCTCCAAAATTTTGCACATAGAGGCATACCATCTCTTCAATGGAACCTTGTACATAAAGAGGAGGATGATGTGTCAATCCATAGTGCTAGTTCTAGTGACAAATCCTGGATGAATGAAGACGCTCAACTATGGATTTGCAAGGCAGCTAAACGAGAAGAGGAAAGATCACAAGATTGGCAAGCAAGACATGAGAAACATAGAACTCTAGAAGACCCAACCTACATGCCACAAATATTTCCTAAAGAAGCATTCGAACCACAGGGATGGATGGAAATTCTAGCAACAGTGGATGTGTGTGTAAATGAAGAAGTGTTGACTATGAATGAGTGTATGGATGAAGAAGGATTTGACTTAAGCTTGTACATGGTTGTACTTCAAGAGGCTAAATGTTGGGGCTTCACTCACTAATTAGGCATAGACATATGAAGACATATGAAGAAGGATAGAAGAAGCATACAAAAAATCAAGCCTAAGTGAAGGGACAATTTCACTATTGTAAATTAGTACAAAATTAGAGTCTAGTTTTCATTTTGATCTTCAGAACTTACGAGTTCAAGTCTAGGAGAATGTAAACCGTAGGTATATAAGTTAATTTGAGACAAAAACATGTAAGAGAGAACTCAATTTTGTAATCTGAGTGAGTAGAGAAAAGTCGTGTCTTTTCTGATAGAGATGTTGAGGAAAAACTTCTGAGTCTGAGAGAGTTTTCCTTGGCTATGAGCAAAATTAGGCCAAGCCATTTTGTACACATCTTCTCTGATAATCAACACATGTTTGTGTAGAAGGATTGAGTCTAATTCCTCTTGTACATTGAGTTCTAAGTCATTTCATATGACTATGTAAGGTAGTTGACAGTTACGACTTTTCTGGCGCACATTTGTCTGAACTTCTGAAGGTCAGATCTCGAAGTATACTGTAAAGTTTTCAGTAAGTGATAGCTCGTTTTAAAGCTACTATCCTCAACTACATTTGGTCAAAAGATCTTTAAGAAACGAGACGCATACTCAGAGAAATCAGCTTAACAGTGAAGGTATGTCAAATCGATGAAATCAATTTCCAGTTTTCAGACATAGTGAAAAGGTTGGAGCAAAATCAGAAGATTTTGAAGTTATTACTTGAAAGTTTTGCTTGCTATGTGTTGTTTAACATTAGCAAGAAGTTCTCTTAGCAAATGATCAAAGGAATTTGCAAAGATCAAGCTGATACAGGTCAGATTGAAGGTTTGAAGAAAAGGCGCGGATTTCTGTGAAGTGAAATTTTGATTCTCACTAAGTTCAGAGTTGAAGATTCACATTTTGAGTTTTGCTAAGCTAATGATGGTTATAGAGGTCTTCTAATACCACATTAGTTTGGTTCTTGTGGTGTTTCACACACCAACAAGTGGTATCAGAGCAGATAAGGTCCTCGAAAGTAAAGGGAGAGCAGATACAAGAAGATTTGAAGAGTTCTTTATCAAAGAAGGAGGAAGCTGAGGTGTTCAAAAAACAAAAGTCATCAGAAGATTATTTTGAAGTTACTCCCAAGGGTAAAGGTCTACAAAAGGTATCATTCTTTAACTTTATACTTACAGGTTGAAGCAGAAGCAAGGATACCATGGCAGATCATGTGTCCATTGACAAATTGGACAGAGATAACTATCCTGCTTGGGTAATGAGGATGGAAGCCTTACTTATGAGTAAGGACCTAATGGTATATGTGACAGGTGAAGAAGAGAAGCCTAAATTTGAAGATGAGAGTCATCCAAGAAAGGAAGAGCTAGAAGCTTTGAAGCTATGGCAGAAGAGAGATGCAAGTGCAAGAGCTTATATATATAACACTATTACAGATCATTTGTTGCCACATATCAGAGGGTTAGAAACAGCTGAAGACATTTGGAATGCTTTGGAGGATCACTTCCAAAACACTACTAAAGCTAGGAAAGCTAGCTTATGGTCAGAGTTCACCACATTTAAGAAAAAGCAAAATCAGAGCATTAGTGATTATGTCACTAAGATGAAGGACTTGGCAGATAGCCTTGGATCCATTGATGAGGATATTGAAGATCATAGGTTAATAGCACAATTACTTGCAGGGTTAAGAGGTGATGAAAGGTGGAAGCCTTTTGTACTTTCAACAGAACTCTCATTAAACCATTATGTGCCAGAACTGAATCAATTACTTGGATTGATGCTCACATTTGAGCAAGACTTGAAGTCAGATGGAGACAAAGGTCAAAGTTCTGCAATGTACATGAAGAACAAAAAGAAAGGAGATAAAGGCAAGGCAAAGGATGAAGAAGAGTCAACAACTCAAGCAAATTATGCAAGAGGAAGAGGTATTGGCAGAGGTAAAGGTCGAGGAAATGGAAGAGGTAGAGGTAATCAGAACAATAACAAGAAGACATGTTGGATTTGTGGATTGAGCAATCATCTAGCATATGATTGTTGGCATAATCAACAAGGAGCAAGCCAAAATCAGAACAACAATGGCAGAGGAAGAGGTGGAAGGTTTCAGAATCAATTTCAAAGAGGAAGACAGAATTCAAGAGGAAGTTATGGAAGAGGTGGTGGAAGAAATTGGAATCAGAACCAATCTTACAACACCACATATTACAATTATGCAAATGATACACAGAATGACACTCATACAACATTGATGATGAATTCAATAAGTTCATCAAAGAAGGAGGATCTCAAGGTATTTTATATTGACTCTGGTTGTTCAAATCATTTGTCAGGTAATATAGAATTGTTGTCAGAATTGGAAGAAGGCAATTCAAGTCATACAGTACAAACAGGTGATAATACAAAACATAATGTGCATTCAATTGGAAAAGTGAAGTGCAGGAGTGGAGCTGATTTATTAACAAATGTTTTGTATGTTCCAACAATACCAAAGAATCTGATTAGTGTTGGACAAATAGTGGAAAAAGGTTTTCAAGTCAGATTTACAAATGAAGGGGTATTTGTTGAAGATCCAGAGGATGCATACAAACCCATTGTTTGTGGTAAGAAGGAAGGTAGACTTTTTACTCTCAAAGTGCAAGGAAATGTTGGTCAAGCCCTAATCACACATGGTGATGAAGTAATTACAGAGTTAGATCTTTGGCATAAGAGGTTGGGACACTTCAATGAAAGAGGAATCAAAACTATGGTGGAGAACCAATCTGTAATGGGGCTACCAAATGTAAAGAATCAACATATGATATACAAGTGTGAAGCTTGTCAGATGGGAAAAGCTCATAGACTACCATTTCAGAAGAAAGGTTTCAAGCATGATGGTTTGCTTGAACTCATACATACAGATGTATGGGGACCAACAAAAGAAGGATCAATAAATGGATCTAGGTATTATGTTTTGTTTATTGATGATGCTACAAGGTGGATAACCCTTTATGTTCTAAAAGAAAGATCAGAAGTATTTGGAGCCTTCAAACATTTTCATGCTTATGCAGAAAGAGTTACAGGTCAAAAACTCAAGAGGTTAAGGTCTGATGGAGGGGGAGAATACTTCTCCCAAGAGTTTAATGACTATCTTTGGAATGCAGGTATCAAGAGAGAGATAACTTGCAGGTATACACCTCAACATAATGGGGTGGCAGAAAGGAGAAATAGAACATTGGTTGAATTTGCAAGAGCAATGTTAAAGGAAAAGAATTGCCCTAATTATCTTTGGGCTGAGGCTGTAAATACAGCTACATACCTTGTGAATAGACTACCATGTGGAGCTTTGAATGGTATGACCCCTTATGAAGCTTGGTGGGGTAAGAAACCAACACTTGACCATTGTAAAGTGTTTGGGTCAATTGCCTATGCTTATGTGCTATCACAACTCAGACATAAGCTTGAACCAAAGGCAGAAAAATATGTGTTTATTGGGTATGATGAAAAGCAAATGGGTTATAGGCTATGGAGTCCTTTAACTAAACATTTTATTGTTTCCAGAGATGTGACCTTTGATGAACAGAAGAGTTGGTATGCAGATAAAGATTGTGACCTTGAAACATTTGAAGAAGAGATAAGAAGGAATGCAAAAGGTAAGTCACATATGCAGATAGATGGAGATGAAGAACATATGCAAGCAAGCACATCAAGAGTTGGATCATATAGAAGGAATGAAGATGGACCAATATTTGATGAAGAAGTACATCCAGATATACATGAAGAGTGTGAACCAAGAAGGTCAACCAGAATGAGGAAGCAACCTACAAGGTATTCCTATGATACTTCTTACTTGACTCGGAAAAATTATGCTTACATGGTTAAGGAAGATGAAGAACCTCAAAGCTATGATGAAGCAAAGGGTAAGAGACAATGGGAAGTAGCAATGAAGGAAGAGTTTGATGCACTTGAAGAAAACAAAACTTGGGAACTTGTTCCAAAGCCTAATGGTAAGAAAGTGATTGGAAATAAATGGGTTTACAAAATCAAGAAGCATGCAGATGGAACTATAGCCAGATACAAAGCCAGATTGGTGGTTAAAGGCTATGCTCAAACTTTTGGCATAGATTATGATGAGACATTTAGTCCTGTGGCAAAGATGTCAACCATAAGGACAATCATTGCCATTGCAGCATCAAAAGGATGGACATTGAGTCAATTGGACATTAAGAATGCATTTTTGAATGGATATATATCAGATGAGGTTTACATGGAGCAACCTCAAGGGTTTGCAGATCATAAGTTTCCAAATTATGTTTGCAGGTTGAGAAGAGCACTTTATGGTTTGAAGCAAGCTCCAAGAGCTTGGAATTATAGACTTGTAAAGTATCTTAATGATCTTGGATATCAAAGTTCAAAGGCAGATGCAAGTTTACTTATCAAAAGAACAGATGAAGGTATGATCTACATTTGTATTTATGTAGATGATATTATAATTACAGGTACCTCAAATGAAGGAATCAAGGAGGTGAAGAAGCTACTTGAGAAGGAATTCAAGATAAGTGATCTAGGAAAATTGTCATATTTTCTTGGAATGGAAATCACTTATGCAGAACATGGTATATATGTATCACAAGAAAGGTATCTCTTGAATCTTCTAAAGAAGTTTAACATGGAGAATTGCAGAGAGGCATCAACACCACTAGAGGTCAATCATAAACTCAGTAGATATGATGGTGCAGAATTCAAAGACATGAGGAAGTATCAATCTTTAGTGGGAAGTTTAATTTATGCAACTCTAACAAGGCCTGATCTTAGTTATGCAGTTGGTGTTCTTTCTCAATTCATGCATTGTCCAAAGGATCCACATTGGATTGCAGGTCAAAGAGTCCTTAGATATATCAAAGGGACTTTGAAAGAAGGATTGTATTATCCTTTTACATCAAATATAAGATTGAGAGCTTATAGTGATTCAGATTGGGCAGGAAGTCAGGATGATAGGAGATCTACTCATGGCTACATGATATACATTGGAGATAAGCTTGTGAGTTGGTGTTCAAAGAAACAACATACAGTGGCTTTATCTTCAACAGAAGCTGAATACAAAGGACTTGTGGAAGCAGCAAAGGAAGTCATATGGATGCAGACATTATTCAAAAGCTTGGGAATTGATCAAGGTATACCTATTATACATGGAGATAATATGAGCTCATTATATCTTGCAGCAAATCCTGTATTTCATGCAAGGACAAAGCACATAGAAATACAGTATCATTTTCTCAGAGAAAAGGTAATGGAGAAAGAGATTGAAGTGGTGTACACTTCTACAAAAGATCAAATTGCAGATATTATGACAAAGAGCTTGGATGGAGTGAAGACAAGTAAGTTCAAAGAGATGGCAGGAATAAAAGAGAAGAAGATTATGTGAAGAAGTCAAAGTATGCTAATTAGTGATTGAGGGGGAGCTGTTGGGGCTTCACTCACTAATTAGGCATAGAAATATGAAGACATATGAAGAAGGATAGAAGAAGCATACAGAAAATCAAGCCTAAGTGAAGGGACAATTTCACTATTGTAAATTAGTACAAAATTAGAGTCTAGTTTTCATTTTGATCTTCAGAACTTACGAGTTCAAGTCTAGGAGAATGTAAACCGTAGGTATATAAGTTAATTTGAGACAAAAACCTGTAAGAGAGGACTCAATTTTGTAATCTGAGTGAGTAGAGAAAAGTCGTGTCTTTTCTGAGAGAGATGTTGAGGAAAAACTTCTGAGTCTGAGAGAGTTTTCCATGGCTATGAGCAAAATTAGGCCAAGCCATTTTGTACACATCTTCTCTGATAATCAACACATGTTTGTGTAGAAGGATTGAGTCTAATTCCTCTTGTACATTGAGTTCTAAGTCATTTCATATGACTATGTAAGGTAGTTGACAGTTACGACTTTTCTGGCGCACATTTGTCTGAACTTCTGAAGGTCAGATCTCGAAGTATACTGTAAAGTTTTCAGTAAGTGATAGCTCGTTTTAAAGCTACTATCCTCAACTACATTTGGTCAAAAGATCTTTAAGAAACGGGACGCATACTCAGAGAAATCAGCTTAACAGTGAAGGTATGTCAAATCGATGAAATCAATTTCCAGTTTTCAGACATAGTGAAAAGGTTGGAGCAAAACCAGAAGATTTTGAAGTTATTACTTGAAAGTTTTGCTTGCTATGTGTTGTTTAACATTAGCAAGAAGTTCTCTTAGCAAATGATCAAAGGAATTTGCAAAGATCAAGCTGATACAGGTCAGATTGAAGGTTTGAAGAAAAGGCGCAGATTTCTGTGAAGTGAAATTTTGATTCTCACTAAGTTCAGAGTTGAAGATTCACATTTTGAGTTTGCTAAGCTAATGATGGTTATAGAGGTCTTCTAATACCACATTAGTTTGGTTCTTGTGGTGTTTCACACACCAACACTAAAGAAGTCTTGAGATATGGATTTTGATTGGGATTCTGACTCAAGCATAATTTGATTTGGTCCATTAGTGTTTTCCATGCCCATTGCTTTTAGTGTTTTTTTCATCTAAAAGACTAAAGACTTTTCTATTTCCTACCTTGGTTGATATGTATCCTTAGGCTAGATGTATTGTAACCTCAAACTCATATATCCAATCTTGTCCTAGGTCCAGCTCTTCTAAAATATCTGAGTCTTTACAGACCAAGAGCCTTTGTTGCATGGTGTTGTTTCCTAAGTGTAATGATAGGGTTACTTCTTCTAGGCATTTGATTATATTACCTCCAATCCCTATCATGTGGGATTTTGTTGGAGCAAGTGGCATCTTTAATTTTTCAATTAAAGAAGCAAGTATAGTACTCATAACTACTCCTATATCAATCAAAGAGTCAACCAAATGATATTCTTCCTTCCCAATCCCTAGTTTTAGATAATGTTTTTTAGGAATATTTCCTAGGTTTTTTATGTTGGTGGTGGAATAATTCACCATGGGAATGGGTTCTTTGCCACATATGTATCTTTCATCATGTTATCTAATCTATTCCTTAAATTTTCTTATTCTCTCTAGGGCTTCTAGTCTTGCTTCTTCTCTTATCCTCTCTTCTTCTCTTTTCCTATTGTGAGCTCCTGAAAGCCTATTCAACATTTGTTTCGTCAAGGGTTCCATGTATTTTTTACCTCTCCAATCACTTATACAATTTGGAAGTATATCTCCATCTAGAGTAGCTAAATTTATGGCTTCACCTGAGGATATTCGATTGATGATCAATGGACCATATCCTCTTTGTTGTAGTCTTTTTTGTTGCTTCAAAGTGTAGACCAATACAAGATCTCCTAGTCTAAGACCTTTATCTTTGATAAGAGCATTGTAGTAAGATTGCCTCCTCTTAGAAACATAAATAACTTCTACTGCTTGTAATCTAGTTTTATGCAGCTTCTCTATTTGATCCAACTACTTGGACAACTCATGTCCTATCCATTCATATTTCTTAGCTACTCGAAGAGTAAGAATCAAGAAATCAATTGGTAAAATTGCATTCTGACCTAAACTAGATTAAATGGCATCGTTCTTGTAGATGTTTTATAAGCAACTTGGAATGCCCAAATTGCATGATGCACTTGTTTATCCTTGTCCATCTTCCATTGTTGACTATCTTGGTAAGAACTGTACATAACACTTTATTTGAACTCTCCGCTTGTCCATTAACTTGCGAGTGATAGGGTGCTGATTTTTCATGAATCATTAGAAATTCATTCATGAGTGAATCAATGATTTTGTTAATGAAATACATACCTCTCACTTATAATTCTTATAGGTACTCCAAATCTAGTGAATATGTTTTCAGATAGGAACTTTGTAGTGGTTTGGGCATCATTCTTCCTAATGGCTTTAGCTTCTACCAACTTAGTTAAATAGTTTGTGGCTACTATGATATATTCTACATGAGGTCCTCTTGCTGGAGTGTTAATTGGTTCAATGAATTCTATTCCCCATTTTTAAAAATCTCTTGCACTAACCATTGGTCTCAAAGGCATGTCATCTAGTCGTATTGGGTACTTTGTTTGTTGGCATATGTCACAACTTTGTACATAAGTTTCAACATCCATATGTAGTGTTGGCCACCATAAGCCTATAAAAAGAATCATTTTAGCAGTCTTGTTAGTTGATAAATGTCCTCTAGTGGCTTTAGAATGGGCTATTTCTAATATGGGCAAGTATTCTCCTTTGTGCACACATAGTCGATCCAAGCAAACACACCCCTATATTCTTGAATCAATGCTATGAGTTCTTGTTACTGCTCTAAGGACACATCCTTACCTATGTAAGTACATCTCTCTTCATCTCCCTCTAGGGTTTCTATTACTTTCTTGCTTTTCTCTTTGTTAAGGTATGCTATTCCATCATGTGCCTCTCGTTTAGGCATTTGAATAGCTATTTTTCTTTCCTCCACTTCATATCTCTTAAAATGTTTTTGAACTTCAAAGTGTTCATTTGGTATATTTTCATTCTCTGTTTTATTGCTTTCCCTTCTAGGTTTTCCTTGGTATTCTTCAATGGTGAATAGCTTTCTATGTTCCATGTCATCTTCCCATTCTACTGCTTTTAGGTATTGTTTGTCTAAGTCAAACCATTAGGGGAAAAAATGAACCTTGGGCCTTTTGGATTAAGGGGTGATTAGAGATGGACCAATGAGAAGAGGGTGGTGGACACAGTCTAGTCCCTTAATCACATAGGCTAGGCATAGGTTTCCATGGTTTTTGTGGGTCAAAGAGGAGAAAACCTCTTTGAACTAGTGGTTTTCATTCTGTGAATGGTTTTGAAAGGGTTAAGAATCAATTGTAGCCCTTGGATTTAAGAAAGGGGAACGGATGAGATTCTTTAAATAAAAAAAATGCGCATTCAAATATACGTCGTTAGATTGGATAAGAAATCTGATGGATGTGATTGAGTTTCTCTGAATTTGGGCACCCAAATTTGCAACCATTGGATCAGAGGATGATCCAATGGCTTAGATTGAACTTCAAAAAGTTGAAAGCACCTTTTCTTTGGTGCCCTTGGATGATTTTGATAATCGGATGGATCACATCTTCTCGAAAATTCTGCTCAGCACAAATCACGGATCACCGTTAGATCAATCTCTCATCGGAAGGTGCAAAAGGACTGCAAAATTTGTCTCAGCCCCAAACGCGGACTGCCGTTCGATGGCGCTTCATCTAATGGCCACAAAAGCTGCAGAGATCTTGGAAAAAACAATCATGAGTTTTTCTCTCTCTACTATAGAATCCCATGCACGTCAGAGCATCCGTTTCTATTTTTTTTTGTCCAACAAATCTTGACCATTCAATAGAGCCATCGGAAGGCCAGAAGAAAATCACTTTCAAAATTCAAATAAAATTATATGTCAAATATTATTATATTAATGAATACCACTAGTGGTTTTTTATGGCTTCTTAATCCCCTAGATTAACCCTTTTAATTCCTAAAAATTAGGAATCCTTACAAGGCCCATGCACGGCTCACTTTTTTCCCTAATGTTTAGGTTCCATTTCTATGCTTTTGTAGTCTTCTTTCCACTCTTTGTCAATCATTTTGCTCAAGAAGTTATCTCCGAGGGTCATAGTGAGGTCATTCATTCAAGAGAGGAAAATGGAGAGTTAGCTATATGCCCAAGGTCAAAAGGAACTCAACAATTGCCATGCAAGAGAGTCAAACAAATGTGGATTCGCAAACATCAACTTCAAGAGCACCAATACAAGAAGGCACAACCACAATTGACAAACACTAGAAGAAGAAGACATTCAAAAGAAGGAAGAGCACAACAAGTCAACACAAGGGTACTTCCAATATTTTTACCCAAACTAATCATGGAAGCTTAGAGACAACAAAAATAGGTATGGATCCCAAAGAAGACATTGAAAAATCCAAAGAGGAGATTGAAGTATTGGCCCAAAAGATCAGCATTCAAGCAAAGACTATTGAAACTTCACAATCAAATAACAGAGAATAAAGGCCAAAGAAACTACAAGAAATCTAGAAGTAGAGCAAATACATATGGTGGATAAAGAAAAAGGAAGTTACACCAGGACCAACTCGAACAACCCTAATGAAGGCTCAACACCAAACAACAAAAACACATCAAATATGGAGACCAAAGAGTATACTAGCAAAAAAAATTCAAGAGAAGCAATGTCAGAATTGCACTCATAATGAGTTGGATGCACCTAAAGTATGCACAATAGGGCCACACTACAAGGCCTTATATTCGGCACATGACTTCTTTAAACTATTTAGTGGTGCACATTTCCTTCATTGGAAATAGGACTTCACTTGTACTATAGTAACATAGGATTTTTATCAACTATCACTAACAATCACTTTGTTTATGACTAACCATTTCATGTTTCTTTTTAGCAAATAGAAAAATAATAAAAAAAAACTTCAAGTATCATGATTCGCTCACCTATGTGAGGGGGAACATGTTTAAAAGAAAACAATGAATGCTTGAGCATAATATAAAGATAAAAAAGAAATATGATCAAGGTGAAATGAAAAGAGCACATCTCACAACTAGAAGCAAGATTCTAGAAATACAGATAAAAGGATACATGGAGGATGTCGATTCATTAAGAAATCAAAATAAAGAACTAAGGAAATCTCTCTTATTGAATCAACCCCTTGAAGTGTCATCAACACTCAATGATAAAATTCAAAGTCTCAAGAATCAATCAGATGCATGTGCAGATCAGTTAAAAATAGAACAAGCACTCCATATGAATGGGGGTCAAAACATGCTCATGACACAATGGAGCTGTGAAGAAAGTGGAAGGAAGCTATCACTCAATACATAGATCAATGCAAGCAAGATGTAGATCAACTTAAAGAGTTATGTGAAGGCAAAATCAAAGTAGAAGAAGAGCTCAAAGAAGTCTTGAGGTAGGACAAAAATAAAGATCAGGTCACTGTAGAATTGCAAGATCAACTAACAAAGATGCAGAGTGACCAAGTAACTCAAAAGATGAACATGGGGACACTAGTAGTGCAAGGCAAAACTCTGACTACTAAGGAGACTGAGGTACGTTCTCTTTCTCCCCCCATTGTTCTAGCACCAATGACAAATCAACAGGAGGGACCTACTGATGACATCCCAATGGCGTACACTACAGAGCTAGATTAGAGAGAATGAGCACTACTGGTGTCTCATATGACCCAGAATTTTGAAGATGCAATCATACAAGATCCGAGAGAACGAGCACTACTAGTGTCTTATATGACCCAAAATTTTGAAGATGCAGTTGTAGAAGTTATGAAGTAAGCAATTATGAAAAGCAAAGATTTGGAAAAGATAATAAAGGCTTTTATTGTACCTTATGGCATTATGAAAGAATAGACATGGAAGTATATCAAGAAAAGGACTCAAAAGGATCCGGACTATGACCTGGATTTCAAAGCTACAACTTTTACTTATACTCAAGAGGAATTTGTAGTGACTGATCCTATATGGAGGAGAAGTTTTTAGAAAAGAATCCTACATTATGGGTGAATTGGCAAGAAGCACCATATTTACTATAGGTTAATCCTTCTCTTTGCTCGATGCCAAGGCATAGAACATGGCCATAATTTTGGGAAGAGCAGTAGAATGGCTCAATAAATAAACTTTGACTGAATTTTCCATAAATAAAATTTGGCTGAACTTTGGCCCACTAAAGAGGACATGATCCATACTATTGAATTTTGGCTATCTAGACATGCATATGTACTGAATCTCATGATCAAGCTAACAAATAAAATACTCAACATGATACTCACAATTTTGAAAGTCTTCAAGCATGCAGAGTATACATTGTTGAATTTTATTGGCATTAACCAAGGCACAAATGCCTTGATTTTTTATTTTTTTTTTACACCAAGCCACCTAACTATCATGGCCTACTACTACGTTGCTGTTTTTGCCAAGCCCATATCTAGAAACATTTGAAGAAGCATTCTTTACTAGTTTCTTTGAAGTGGATTGAGAGATATTTTTGAAGATGTCATCCAATCCCAATGCTAGTCTTGCAACATGAGATAAACTCCTCCACCTCTTGTTGAAGATGTTCAATACTATCTTCTCATGGATTCTTGTCTTCTTGGAGGGTCTTTTGTAGCTTTAGAGCCTCCAACTCCCTCAACAAGGTTGTCACTAAATCCCAAGGGGATTCTTCTTGAAATGCATCCCTTCCTTGGACATGCTAGCATGCTTCTTTGATCCTAGCTATTGCACCTTTGAAGTCTTGTAGTGCTACATCTGCTCTTAATAATTCTCTTAGTTTTTGTTGAGATGATTATGGGAGAGCTTTTTCCACCCACTTCTTAACTAAGAAATCTCCATGTTGAGTAGGAAGATTTGCTACCAAACACTTTAGTCATTAGCTTAGGGAATGATTCTCTTGTCATTTCTAAACCCAAAGAAATCATAGTATAGTGAGGCATTAGATTAATGCTTGATCCTCCATCGATAATCACTTTTATAAAAGTCTTGCCTCGAATAGTCAAAGTGAATGTGAGGCTTCTTGAGTGAGTAGTTGATCTTTTACCTCTCATGATTATATTGGTCTGCACATGCTTGTCACTAATTGTGATATGAGGGGGTGGTGAACAAAACATCTCTATTATACATAAGGCATGACTTCTAAACCTTTCATCCATTTTTAGGAGTTCATATAGAGATACATGCTTGTAAGTGTTCTTTAGAAGATTCTCTATGTCGATGATGGTGGAATCCACATCTTGTTCTTCTCATGAATCTTTTAGATACCTTATTGTGTCTTTCTAAGCTTTATCCACATCTCCCCTCCTCCTCCGAAAAAAAGAGTCTTTAGACTAGACTCGATTCCTTCCTAGAAATTGGACTTTGATCTGTTTTGATCCTATAACTTCTTCTTCTGATCCCGTGTGAGGACTCCAACATCTATCTTGACTGTGTGTATTTCCTATGGTGATACCACATTTTTTGGAGGAGATTTTGAGATGCAACTAGCTGAATGGAGTGGGTTTAGCACTACAGTTCCTCTTTCTTCCTTCTCTAGAGCGCATACTAAGACACTGTATTTTTGCTCTTCTATATGCTTCATTATTGGTGATTGAGAAATTGGACCATAGGATTGTAAATTGTCTACATGAATTGGTTTTGGTTCTTGGGTTGGTCCAAACTCTAAAATTGTTCTAGTTTTTGAAACGGGTATGACTTGGAATTGGTCCAATTTTTGGATTTGGTCTAATTTCTAAAATTGGTCCAACTTTTGAAATTGGTCTAACTCTTGGAATTAATTTTTTTTTTTTAAATTGGTCCCTTTCTAGAAATTTTTCTAATGTTTGGAATTTCTATTTTGGATCCAATTCAAAAATTGGGCTCAATTTTGGAATTAAAATTATATAGAAGATTTAGGTTACCTAGTGTATCTATGTAAGTGAGGTATCCACATTTCAGAATCCTTTCACCTTTTTTGCCTTTTACTGATATTATGTTTACTTGGGAGGAGGAACTCCCTGACTACTGCCCATATAGTCCTCCCTAGCTCGTCCTTGGTTGCAATTTTGGACGGTCCTTTGAAAAATGCTCAGTGGCATCTTCTACAGAGCTTGCATGGAGGTGATCCTTTTGGGAGGGGACAATGACTCTAGAAATGCCCATATTCCCCACACCTATAGCACTTGATAGGCTTTTTCTTATTAATGGGGTTTCTCTGGTTTATTGTTGCTAGAATGAGGAGTTGTATACATCACTGCTTGTTGATGCCCTTGGATATTTTGGTTAAGTTGTGTTCTAGGGACCTGAATCTTGTAGGTTTGAATCTCCTTGAAGAAATAACAATATCTTGCCTCATGAATAGTCTTTCCACAAAACTAGCATGTGATCTTCTCTAGGCAAATCTGATTATTTTGACCTAGTTTATTACATATTGTACACCATATGAAAGCTTTAAATCTTTTTGAACTTTTAATTCCACCTCTTGTCAAAGATGTGCAATAATATCTTCATGTGAATTCTTCTCTTCTTGGAGGGCCTTTTATAGCTTTAGAGCCTACAACTACCTCTGCAAGCTTGCCACTAGATTTGAGGGGGATTCTTCTTGACATGCATCCCTTCCTTTGAAATGCTCATGTGCTTCTTCAATCCTAGCCACAATAGCTTCAAAGTCTTGTAGTACTACATCTACCCTTAGTAATTATCTCAATTTTTGTTGATATGATTTTGGGAGAGGCTTTTCCACCCACTTCTTAACTGAGAAATCTCCAAGTTGAGCAGGTTGCTTTGCTACTAAAGACCCTAGTCTAGTCATTAGCTCAGGGAATGATTATCCTTGATGAAGTTTAATATTCCCTAAGTATTCAAGGGTTCTTTCCATGGAATTACTTGTCTTGAAGGTATTGGTGAAAGCTGTCCGCAAGGCCTCCCATGTTGTGAAATGTCCGTTTGTGTATTGACAAAACCACCAATCAACAATGCTCCCAAGGTAGCAGGAAAAGATCAAGAAAGGCATCTTGTTGATTTTGGAACCCCTTGCTCTTGCACAAGGATAATAATCTTTTCACATGTTCATTTGGATCCTCATGAGAAGCTCCTTTGAAGGTTGAGAACTTTATGTTAATCCTAGATAAAAGAATTGATAGATTGACATCCATCCTTCTTCTACTGTTTTATTAGGCAAGTACTTCCTCCAAAGATGAAGATGAAGACGAAGACTCAGTGGGTAGTGATAGAGGGTTGGGACGCATCCGAGGATGAGTATAGTGAAGGGTCCTTGTGTTTTGATAGGACTTAGAGATCCTCCTTTATGAGATCCAGTATGAGTCATAGAATATGCCTTTTTGTACAGAAATCATATATATGATGAGAATTTATAATAAAAAGACTTGACCCAAATGGAACTAAAAATTGGAATAAAAATTTGAACTAAAAAAATTGGTCTAGAACTTGTGCTAAGGACTAAAAACTAAGACAAAAAAATAGGACTAAAAAGTTGGATCACAAAATTTGGATGAAAAAAGTTGAACTTGGGCTAAGGGGTAAAAATATTAGGTGAAAGACAAAAAAGTTGGATGAAAAATTTGGACTAATTCTAACTTGGACTAATATGAGAGACTAATGAGACTAATTTTGCAATTCTCTCATCAAGGGGCTACAATTACCAAAATTTGAATATAATGTTACATACGTCTTCACTTTGGGCACTCAAAATCATAGAAAAAGCTCACTCCTATATTTGATTATGCTTAAATGAAGATTTTCAATAAAAAATGGTAAGATTTGAAATCTGATGTTTAGATGAAATGGATTGATGAATGTATTAATCTTTTTGAGAAATCTTTTATTCCATTGATTAGAAAGGGGCTAGGATCTTAGTATACTTTGTGGTTGTTAGTTCTTTATACTATGATGATTGGAGAGGAAAACTCCAAATTAGAACAAACACCCTGCACCTCCACCTCCCCCATCTCAATAAGCAACAACATCCACATTGCTCTTGTAACCCTTTCAAATGCCCTTCCCACCATCATTATTTATTCATATCATTTTGATCTTCATGTCAACTTCATGATGCATGGATATGGCCCTTAGCCAAATTTTCATCACCCTCATAAACGTCAAGAAGGAATATCAATCTTTAGAAAGGATTAGGAATATGCTACAAGATTCATGAACAGGTCCTCCAAGTTCCCGTTAGTGGTACACTACTCAAGAGTAATCTTCTAAGATATGTTCTTCTTGAGAATGAAGTGGTTCTCAAGCTTGGTGTGCTTTGTGCAAGCATAGAAGACTAGATTCTTAGTGATGGCCAATGTTGACTATTTGTCAATGCAATGCATGTAGGAATATCCTATGAAATACCAATCTTAGATAATAATTGTCAAAGCCATATGGCCTCATATGTTGCATAACAAGATTCTTGGTACTTGACCTATGTGGATGATAGAGCAATTGTCGACTGCTACTTACTTGCCCAAGAGATGGGTCTTGAGCCAAACAAGAATATGTAACTAGAGGTAGAACATTGGGAATCAAGACCTCCATCCCAATTGAAATTAGAATATCCGACAAGATCAATGGTCCCTCTATATCAAAGACCATGATATCGAGTGAGGATTAGGTAGCTAAGTAACCTTTGTGAAACTTGTCAGTATGTGTGGGGAGAAATGCTTGAGCACACTAATTGCATAAGAGATATCTATGAGAGTGTTGACTAGATAAAGTAATGATCTAATCAATTATTTGTATGCATATACATCAACAAGCTAAGATGAATACTCAAGTATAAGCTTTGTGTTATCATCATGGTGTGATTATTGTTGGACAATGATCCATGTTATATTGGGATAGTAAGTTAGAGCAATACTTCTTTTTAGATAAAATGATGCCTTCCTTTAACTACCAAATATCTATGTCAATGAAGTAGTGAAGTAAACCAAGCTCTATAATAGAATATTCAAGATAAAGTCACTAAATGATAAATTGTATGGTGCTATCAATTGATCCTATTAAGATCAAATCATCGACATAGAGAATGATGATGGCTTTTTGATAGATGTAGAGATTGGCATACACAAAACTTTGATAAAATCCTTTGTTTTGAAAGAACTTGTGAATCTTATCATACTAGGCTCGTGAAGCTTGCTTGAGTCCATAGAATGTTTTGTGTAACTTGTAGACATGATCTTATTTGCCTTTGACTTGAAATCCTTGTGGCTATTCCACACAAACTTCTTCTTGAAGATCCCCATTTAAGAAAGAACTTTCCACATCAAGTTGATAGATGGGTCATAAAAAATGAGTGCTTAGTGCTAGATTTGCACAAATGATTTTAAGCCTTGTTGTGGGAGCAAGGATTTCCTCATAATCTATCCCATGCTTTTGCTTATAACCTTTGGAAACTAGTTGCACTTTGTATTTATACAAATTACCATAGGATTTGTATTTAATTACTCCCATGAATTGGCAATATGATGGTTTAAGAATAAACATCTAAGTCTTGTTGCTCTGAGGAACTCCATAGTATAGTCTAAATTGAGGCTAGGAAGCAGATACATAAAACTTAGTGGATCTATTCAAGTGTGATTTCCCCCTTTGAAACCCCTAGCTATGATGAAGTTCTCAAATCAAACCAAGGATAACATCTTCCATGAAGAGAAGTTGGTGCCATCAAACTTGATTTTCTTTTTTGTACAATTTGTAGGTGCTTAGAAACTAATCCAAAAAATTTACTTGAAACTTTTGATGCCATGGTGAAAAATAACCAACTAGAATATTGTTCAAACTCGGAATGGCTTAGCACCATTGACACTTATAAATATATACAAATATGAAATTTTGAGAAAAGTTTGATAGAGTATCCCTAGATAATGAATAGACAAACAATAATAGCCCATAAGTGCATGTCACAAAAGGACTATGTCAAGCTAGTATGTAGACCCAAGAAGCAATTGAGAAAGTAAAATCAGCCTATGTATGGCCGAAAATCCAAAATCTGGTGGCCAAGTTGAAAGTGGTACAATGAAGTTACGAATCATCTCAAATATCAATTGGAGAAGTTATAATCAATAAGGTA
Organism: Ceratopteris richardii; assembly: GCA_020310875.1. Classification (NCBI taxonomy): domain Eukaryota; kingdom Viridiplantae; phylum Streptophyta; class Polypodiopsida; order Polypodiales; family Pteridaceae; genus Ceratopteris; species Ceratopteris richardii. The sequence goes on from CM035412.1 coordinate 142,535,121, forward strand.
ATAGTTTGAGGAAGGGAAATTTTTTTTTTGAGTATGAACTCAAAGCTTGAAGAATAAGAGAGAAAAAAGTGATGGCTTAGTAGGTAAGGATGTCCCACAAAATCTAGAACATAAGGTAACTTGCTTAATAAAAGGTAAGGTTGACTAATTCATTCACATGGGAATCAATCAATAAGAGATTAAGGATCAAGAGTCCATGGCTTTTTTTTCCTAGGAGCTAAATGAAGAAAACGTGGGGACAATAGGCATGCTTAAGTGTGATATCCATCAATCACCCAAGATGATTTTGTAATGATGAAGTAAATTCCACTTAGGTTTGTGTATCTGTAGACCTGCATACACATCCAATGAGATGTATGGGTGTCAAGTGGAAGTAATCTCTCACCAAATTTCAATGTTAAAGAACATGTTCATACCTAAGTATTTGGCCTAGTTAAAGACAGTTACGAAAGTACCTTTAAGGGCCAAAATGGCTTCCAAAACTATGAAAAAAATGAACGATACCCTCATGGGTATGAGACTTAATTACTACTAGGCCTTAACATGGTAGGATTATTTTGTGCAAGAAAGGGGGTTTTAGACAAAAACTAGGCCATTTTTAAAGGTATTTTGGTACAATAATGGGCAAAATCATTATATGGAGAGGGTTTTGGGCGTGGAAGAATTTGTTCTTCCCATATATGTTCACTTATTTTATCTTTGTCCCCTTTACATCAATCTCAGCCACACTAGCATACTTCTTCAAGTATTTGAAGCTTCCTCTAACACTCCCCCCTCCCCACTTTATGTCGTCCTTCATAGACCTTGTCATGGGTGTGGGATTAGCATGGGTGGTGTTTCACATAGGTGACATAGATTGAAACTATTTTGGTATTGCCATTGACGCATTGACACATACAAAACTTGTTGAAGACGTGTTTAGGATTTTCCTATACTTTCTATGTACCCTCAAAACACATAATAAATAGTGTTCTAGAAAGAAAAGAAAAAGTGAGGTTGTGCGTAATTGATTTGTGACTCCCAAAAGGAAAATAAATCGGAGGACTATAAAATAAAGTAAAATGGAACAAGGTTGATGAAGCAAGACATAATTTACTTACTTCACTACATAGAAATAAACTATAGAAAATTGCACACTCAAAGTAACACAATCTCAATTTCAAGGTACTAACTTGATTCAATAAACCACATAGTTGAAAATTTATTGCAATACAAACATTACCAAGTTTTTACCTAATGTGCACTTGAATAAGACATCATTCCATCTTCACACCAATGATAAAAAAACTTCAATGCTCAAATTCTATACAACATTATACTCATAGCATAAAAATTATCAACATTTAACAATGGTGCAAATGTTTAAATTCAGTCCAAAGAAAATTAGCATAACAAATCCATTACATATTGTTGGAAGTTATGAAACTTGTTCAAGCTCCAATTGTGTGAGGCATGACACATACTCACCTCTCATTATTTATCTCTTCATCATTTATGTATTTCTTGTAAGGTCAAAAGGAAGCTAGGCCTTGAAAACTTAAATACTACACACATAAACGTAGAGGAGAGTGTTAAAGTAAAGGTGCAAATGTATTTATGGGTTGGTTAAAAGCCAAATTATGATTAGAGAGATGGAATACTCAAGAAAAGGCACAAGCTTATCCACATGGATTGATTTGGTGCACCAAAAGTCACATGAGGCAATGGAAGGTCAAATGACAAGAAACGAAAAGTTAAGAGGTATTACATATGCTTCATAAACCATAGTGTATGTTTTCTAAGCCCAACTTCAAGAGAATGGGAGGGAGAAAAAATCTATTTATTTTTTTGGTAGTTAGGAAAGTTGACTATGTATATACATTTTTTTCTTCCCAAGAATTTGGGATCACACCTATAGGCTGTTAAGAAAACTCACCTCATCTAGGCATTATTTAATTATTGAAGTTTTTGAAAGAACGTAGTCCAATTTTAATTAGGATAAGGGGTCTATTGTTGATAAGTGAGCCTTCATCCCAAAATTACAAGCTTCCCTCTCATTCATGAACAGTGGAAGTAGTATATTTTTTCCATAGATTTTCAAGGCATGCTAGATAAAGTATTATAATGTTTTCAATGCATCATAAGCAAGATTAAAAGGTCCACTAAAGATTCCAAAAAAGAACTAGGGAGGTCTAGAGTAGAAGTATTGCAAGAACAACTCATCTTTAGAGAATGTCAGTACTCCACAAACAATGGTATCATAGCAACAACTCAACTTTCAGCATGGGTGTTGGCTTTCCTTCATAAATAAAAAAGATGGATAGAGCTAACTATCTAGTGTGATCTCTAAGGATGTAAGTATACCTTGAAGGAAGAAACTTCTATGGTTATGTGACTAAATATAATATAACTCCTATTATAAGAATCAAAGGACAACTAAGTCATGAAGAGGAACAACAAAGGCTCAACACATGGTGGGCAAAGGATGTACTAGCAAGGCCATATATTCTAAGATCTATCTATAATTTTATAATGGCACAAATAAGAGGATGCAAAACCTCACAAGAAACTTGGAGTGCATTTGAATAGTTCTTCTTGTTGAGAGTTCCATGCTCCACCCTTTTGTCCCAACTTCCTTTCATTCTCATGAAAGGACATTTATCCTACATGCAAGGAGATTTGCCCTGAACTTTATATAAGGGTGGCATCACTTCAGTCCCCATAAGCTCATTCACTCAAGCTCTTGGCAACGGTGCACACAGTCTCCTCATGAAGTCTCCATGCTCATTTCTATTTATTTAGTTCATTTCTATTTATTTAGTTCATGATGTTCATTTCTATTTATTTAGTTCATGATGTTCATTTCTATCTATTTGTAAGTTCATTTCTATTTATTTAGTTCATGATGTTTTCTTATCTTTTTCTTCTTCCTCCATAGCTTGGCAGGGTGGTGTTTGATAGTATAGTAGGAGTAGCTTCTCTTAATTTCAACATGGTATCAGAGCATAGGTTCATTATTGAGTTCATGTTCTCATATTTGTTCATCATGATCAACATAGATACATCGTTTTTTTCCTTAATCCCTATCTCCCTCCCTTTACAATAAAGTGCTTCTAAACACCTTTATTTTCATTATTTCTTAACCCCTCCCACCCAACCATATCACATTTTCAAAGTAATAGTGCTTTTAAAAACTCTATTTCTTTTGTCATTAAGCATAGTAGTTTTCGCTTGTATGTTCATATCATTTGCAGAGTTTTTTATTAGTTTCTTAATCATGTGTAATATGGAGACATTCTGTCTATAATATGCTTCAAGCGGATTTCATCATCTCTATAAAGAGAAGGTGAGAGTATGCAAAAAGCCATCTCACCAACACACAAAAAATGCAAGAGATGCAACAAAGAGGATCTTCATAGAGTTATGAGATCCTTGATAGTGGGTATGTCTCTTCTTTTCTTGCTGAAGAGGCTCAATAGATAAGGTGTTGGTGCTATCATTAAGCATAAAAACCCATATCATGGCAACCTTAGCAGCCCGATAGCAAACAACATCGACGTCCTTCAACCTCGTTTGAGCACCCAATTCATGGACTTGTTTGATGATTATGGGAAAGTGGAGAACACTACGTAGGAGAAGAACAACCTGTTAACCATGGAACTTGCAGATAGCTTCATCAAAAGGGAGGAGTGCATCAAGCAAGCGGAAAAGGACTCTAAGATCCTTGAATGAAGAAGCAAATGTGGAAGTTGTTTCATCACGGATCAGTGTCGCACTAGAATACTGACCATGCTTGAAGTCTAGAGAGAGAGAATGCACTACCTTGTATATTCAGTGTGCCCACTATAAGGGAGACAAATCATAGCAAATCTTTTCATTGCAGAAGCATGAAGACATTTGAACAGTAAAGAATGAAAGAGAATAGAAAAATCATGAAAAGATCAACTTCATTCATTTATCTCAGTGACTCAAGAAGGAAGAAAGATCGAGAATGAGGCTCCACTACAATAGATAAATCATCTACATAAAAGAATATCTGGGAAAGAGGCACCCTTGCGATAATAATTTGTCGAATCTCATCCCACTCGGATTTGTAGGTGTGAATCAATATCATTTAATCAATCTCTTAGCAACAACAAAATTAGTGTGCAGCTGCCATAAGTTGAAAGATGACCTCTGGTGCTCAATTGTTGCTCGAGAGAGATATATAGTCTTTGCGTAGCTGATTCGGATTACATCAATCCCAAATGCAGGAGATGAAGCCACCTCTGCCATGACTACTATGCCCTTGCACCACTTCAATGGTTGCCTACCATTGAACAAGAGCAAGGGAGATTCAGAGATTTCTACAAAACAAATCAAGCAATCGAACTGGGATTTGCTGGATGACTCAATGGTATGAAATTAGTCCAAATGTCAACCTATCAGAGAATTGTCAATGCATGAAGTTCATTGAACCAAATAAAGCAATAGAATATACAAACAAGCAAAGTAGCTTTCTGGAGAATTTCAACCGGCATGCCTTAACGTACCACTTGCCAAATGTCACATCCAAACTAAAAAGAATTCAGGGGACGTCTGCATATACTATAATAGAGAGGCGGCTAGGGTTTTCGTGCCCTAGAAGTGACGTGACCACTCTTTGCATGGTCCTCCCCTCTATTGCATCCTTCTATTCGGCCAGTCATCAATTGTATAGATAGTGTGCTCTATTGAGTGCTCCTCCTTCTTGCCCTCTCATGGAGGGCATGGCCCTCCAGGAGGTGCTAAGAGATGGCTTCAAGACCTCACCTAACGGTCTCAAAGGAAACCATTCGAGACACCGTATTGCATTCGCAGAAGTAGCAAATGGATTATCAAATGTTAATGCTAGTTTGTCTAGGGAAGATGAGCAAACAAATGGATCCCTAAAGTACTTGCAACCCGACAAGAAGATGAAACGAGGACTTCATCTGGAACTGGTTTTCAACATGTTACCTATTTTGTGCAAGGTAGCAAAAGCTCATCCTCAAAGCCCTCTTTTGCTGATGCTTTGCACAATGTTTCCTTCTCAGACAATCATGTTTTCAATGCAGTAGGTAACTTCTCTAACCCTTACTCTAATAAGGCATCAAGTATGAAAGGGAAAGAGAGGGTCCTAGAGGAGAGGGGTAATATAGAGATTGCAGACAATTTCAAGGATAAAGAAGATAGCATCTTTATCATAGATAGGACTTCTTTGAATAAATGGCATGATCAACTATACAAGTGTGTTGTCATTGGTCTCTACCATGGCCCAAGACTGGCCCAGGATACTCTAAAGTTGTGGGTTGAAAATAATTGGGAGAGTCAAGGTCTCTTTGTCAAGCATGTCTAATTTTTATTGAATAACTATTACTTGTTCTTCTTCGATAGTGCTAACAGTGCTATGCAGATTATCGTGAAGGGGCATCGGATTATTAAGAATACCCAAATATCATTCTTTAAATGGTATCCTTGGGTTCAACCCAAGGGGGCCAAAGCCAAACAGGGTCTTAATTTGGGTGGGATTTCTCGAACTATTGGTTGAGTTCTATCCTCGGGTAAATAACCTTGGAAATCTTCTTGGAAAGGCTTTGGGCTAGAGGACTAGGAATCGTATGAACCCCGAATGGGATCCTCATATTATGGTTGAGATTGACCTAGCTAAGGACATGAAGTACTCTCTTCTTGTCAAGGATTCTGATGCTTGTAGATTGCATGAGCAAAACGTTATTTACAAAAACCTTCCCAATTCATGCTTTCATTGCTATAGACAGGGTCATCTTATAAGAAACTGCCCTTTGTTGAAGCCGAAAAAAATATAAAGCATAATAATAATAATGAGAGCTTAAATAAATCTGAAGTTGAGTCCAAAGGAAATACTAAAGGTAATGAATACTCCTTCAAAAAGGTTTCTCAAAATTTCAATAAAAAGAAAAGCCCTTACTCGCATTAGAAAAATGAAGTTGTGCTTAGTAACATGTTTAATCCTCTTTTGGACGAGTCTTAAATGAGATAAGTAATTTTGATTCTGAAGATGTGAAGGATCACAGACAACCCTATTCAATTTGTCAAGAAGTCTCTCAGGACATCAAAGAAGAAGAGAACATCTTCCACAGCAACAGTGAGAATGTTAAAAAAAGATATGCTGATCATCCAAAACCATAGTCATCTTCCATAGATGAAAAAAAGACAATCTACCCAAACATCACTTTGACTATAGTTCCTCTGAGCAGACCTCCAATGAGGAGGAAGACCCTATGAACACATGTATTGATGATACTTTCTCAAGCCAATTAAATAGGAAAGATCAAGAAAACATGGATGCCATTAGTTCCTCCAAAAAGGATGCCCCCATGATCCCCATTGAAGTTTTGAAACCCCATGGTTTTGAATCAAACAAACCAAAAAGAAAGGATCCCACTAGAGTTTTTGACTCAATGCTCAAACCTACAAAGAATCTTAAGATGTGATTAGTTGTGTCCTTGCTTGGAGTTTTCTAAGTGTCTTGTTCTTGTTTTGTCTTTTGATCTGCTTGATTTCTTCTTTTCTCTCAATGGATCACCTCAACCTTTTATCATTAAATGTCAAAGGGCTCATAGACCTTGTGAGAGCTAAAGTGTTATCGAGCTAGTTTGAGGATATGTTTCTGTGTCCTAACCTAATTTGCCTGTAGGAGTTAAAAGTCAATAATTTCAAATTCCAAGCTAACCTCAAAATTGTTTCATCTAAGCACTCTTGGTATGTTACTTCTCATGGGAATTGTAAGGGTGGTGCTACCACTAGTATAGCTCATAACAATAACCATCTTGTGTCTGATGTCTTGGTTAGTCCCACTAACCGATGGCTTTCCCTCAGTGTGGTTGGCCTTTGAATCTCGTTGTTGTCAATGTCTATGCTTCTAATAATTAGTCTAAAAGAACTATCTGTTGGAATGAGATTGCTTAGATTGTTGTAGACATCATTCTTGTTGGAGATTTTAATATGGTCATTGCTGCTTGTGATAGGGTTGGTAATAAAAATAACATTCTTTAGGGAAGGTTTCTTGGTTTGATATGGTTAATTGCCTTAACTTTGTGGATATCTTGATTAATTCTTCTCATACTTGGGCTTCCAATAATTGCAATAACCCCATTTTTGCTAGACTCAACAGGTGTTATATGAACGCTATAAGAGTGTAAGAACTTTGGCATTATGTTGTTGATACTTTCAATTGCCTTTAGCTTTTTGACCACATTCCCTTGTTGGTTCAACTCAATCACAACTCCCCAAACTATAAGGCTAACTGAATCCATCTTGACTCGTCCTTGTTGGAAATCCCTTGTATTCTTAATAAGACCAAGGACATTTTTGGTAATCACTTCAGAGATGATAGATCCCCTATGATTGCTTGGGAGAAAGCCAACAAAGATATTCAACTTCTCTTTACTTACTATAAACATTTGGCTAAGGAAATTAGGGCTAAAAGAAGGATGAAGATAATTAAAGAAATAGAATTGTGCAAAGTTACCAATAAGTCCAAACAGAGGGTCTTTGAACTCCAGGATAGATTAAGATTGGAAGACAACTTGTTTGCTTCTAGTGCCCTTGCCTCATCAAGAGAATTTTGGACTAGTAAGGTTGATAAACCCAATAAGTACATGTTTGATTTGACGAACTAGAAAAAGGCTAAAGATTTCATCCCTATGCTCAAGAAGAGTCATGGTGGACATGCTAAAGATATCAAAGAGAACTTACAGGAGGCTGTGAGCTTCTTTACCAATGTATTTTCTATGCCTCCCAAGTGGGGGGAGGACATCCCAAGGGCCAAATCTTTCATTGCCCCTAGAAGGAAAAAAACTATTGCTCTTGCCTTGGCTACCATCTTAGACCTTCCCTTTACTACCGGTGAGGTTATAAAATCCATTAGTAAAATGAAACCCTATAAATCTTCTCGATTTGATGGTATTCCTAATTAATTTTTCTTATCTCTTGGTGACTTTATCATTCCTTATATTCTCTTCATTTGGCAAGAAGCTAGTAGAAGAGGTGCCCTCTCTTCTTTTATCATTACTTGGGTTATTAAGCTGATCCACAAGAAATGATCCAAGGATGGCTTGAATAATTGGAGACCTATTTCTTGGATTTTGTCTTTTTTATAATTGATTTCGATAAAGCTTATGATAGGATGGATTGGAACTTCATTCTCCAATCTCTTCATGACTTGGGTGCTGGTAGGAATTTTATAATGTTTGTGAGTACCCTTTTTTGAAATGCCAATTCTAGAATCACCATTAATGGCCATGTGTGTAGATCCTTTAGACTACAAAGATCTATTAGACAAGGATGTACTCTAGCTCCTGTCCATTTTGCCATTATCAATGATGCTTTAGGGTGGCTGTTCTAGGATTTCATTAATAATGATCAAATTCAAGGAATAATTAACTCTAAATCCTCTTCTCAACTTAGGCTTCAAATGTTTAGTGATGACACTAACAAGTTTCTTAAAGCTAATCATATGTATGCTAAAAAATTTCTGGATTGTTTTAACACTTTCTGCCTTGCTAGTGGTTTAGTTGTTAATCATCACAAAACTACTTTCTATTCCTCTAATCATTACACCCTAGCCTGTATAATTAATAGTAAGCTTGAGATTATTGAAGAAGGTTCCATTTTGAGGCTGCTGGGTATTCCTATGGGTTTTGGTATCTCCTTTGACCAAAGATGGGACTCCTTCCTTAATAAAGTTAGAGGTAAGGTTTTTAAATGGGTTGGGCTTCACCACAATCTTTCTCACAAAATCTTTGTTTTAAACCACTATATCATGCCTTATGTGATTTATTTCTTGTGTTGTTGGAAACCTAACAAAAACCAGATGATTCAGTTGATTGCTCCTAAAAGAAAATTTCTTTGGGGAGGGTCTCTTGTTGACAATAAAATTCCTAAATCGGATTGGTCAGTTTGTTGCATGAAGAAGGAGGAAGGGGGTATGGGCATCCTCTGCCCTACCAGAATGGCCACCATGATGGTTGCGAAGTGGATCATGAGAGCTATCCAATCTTTTATTTTTTGAGCTTTACTGACTAAAAGACATTGTAATCTTTTTTATGTTTCAAGTTATAAAGCTTGGAATAAACTCAACCTTTGGGATATTATTTCTTCTCCTTTTGAGGTGGTGCCCATAGGAAGTAGACTTTGTGTTATTATGCGGACTGCTTGGGGTCAGATTAAAAAGGGCTACATTGTTAATCCTAATTTTGCTCCTAAACCAATATTTTTTCATTTAGGGCTCTATGTGGATTAGTTGGAGACCCCACTTGAATCGCTTAGAAACTAGTATCAGAGAAAACAAGTGTAGAAAACTTGGTTTTGACTCTTGGGCCATATTCTTTCACAATGATGAGCTACTTTTTGACCAAAATAGTTTAAGCTTGAGTAACTTATCTTCTTACTGTAAATAGCTACTACTGCATAAAAAAGGAATGCTTTCCAACTGGCTGAGGGATTGGCATAGACATAAGCAAATCAGTCTTGCTAAAGTGGCATGTGATATATACCATAAATTCAAGTCTATAGTCATGCCCATTAATGCTATCTCTAACAAGCTAAATAAAAGATGGAACTTAAAATAGAGTCCCAAGTAGTGGAAATACAAATTCTTTTGTCTATGGGCCTTCCCCTTCTCCAATAAGTATTATGTGCTTCAGTGGCTGATACTACATGGAGAAGTGTGGACAGGTAGCAAGGCAAGGAAATTCAATAAAGCATCTGGTAATTTTCCATTTCGTGGCAGTGTGGAGGATCTTTTCCATTTTTTCTTTAACTATGGGCATGTTAAAAAATTTTGGAGCATTCTTGATAAGTTTAGCAATTACTACAACCATCATCAACTCGATTTACAAGATACTCTACTGCGAGTTTGTACTCGCATGGATGTCCCACTATGGCATATGTGGAGACCCATCTTACCGTGGAACATATGGAATATAAAATTTCGTAGGATTTAAAAGGATATTGTTTTCTCTTGTACCTTTGAGATGAAGAAAATTTCCAATTATTGTATTAGCCTTATTAGGGATACCCCTCTAGAGAACTTTAGCACTTATACTTTGATGTGTGAAACCAAGTACCAAAAATGAAGGGATTCCCTTCTTTCTTTGTATTCCTTACCCATATTTCTTATGGTGTTCTCTTTGGACTAGTCATGCATTAGGGATGATGTGTCGGGGCTTTTCCACTACACTTTTGTACATTGCCTCTATTAATATTTAATTTCCTTGTCTTGATAAAAAAAGAAGTGAGGGAATCAAAGAATTGAATGGTTCTGCATATTCAGGTAACTAAACATCAACAAACAGGGCAAGATCCATTGCATCTGCCTCAATTTGTATGTGCTATGAATTTAGAAGCGGAGATGTATGTATGCTTCTTTCACATCTATGCGCTTATATCTGAGTCTAATATTGTTTGTAATTTTGGGGGGCAACTCTTAGAGTTCTACAATCCATTTCATTTGACCATCACATTACATCAAAAAATGTGTGTTTCTATCAATGTTATCTAAATGAATGATACAAATCAATGCACATACAAAGGCTCCATGTAAAGGGGATAAGATAGTGCCACTCTAAAAGTGTGGTAAGACCTTCCCTGTATGCACATTTTGCTCCACATGTAAGTTACAAGAGGTTCAAAGGATCTCATGAACAAAAGACAACATTATCAATGGAGGAAAAAGTACACAAAGCACATTACTAAGACACACTCAAACATTGAAGAGAGAGGGTCAAGCTCACACATAAGAGGCATTTCTAAATGCATACCCAAAGACAAAGAACAAAAGCTACAACAAGAAGAAAGCAAGGGGATTCTATAAGCATTAAGAAGATCCCACCAATCAATCATAAAGAAAACCACATCACCAGCAAGGATGAAGAGGAGCAAAGGACTAAAGCTCAAAGAATAGCATCAAAGGATCTCAAGGGCTACAAAGATGGAAGAACACCCTACCTATTCCATGATGTAAATACTTTATATGTCTAGAGATCCCATATGTCCCTATATCCTCACAAAACCACTTGGATCCCAAATGTCCAAGTACATGTCTTCAGATCCCATATGTCCCAAGATCCTTGGGATGTCATATGTCCCACACTTGGATGCCATATGTCCAAGTCATGTCTAAGGATCCCATATGTCCTTAGATCTAAAAACTCAATGGCTTAAGTGATCCCATATGTCACTAAATCCACACACTAAAAACAAAAGGGTCATCACATGGAGGGGGGGTGCTGAGAGTTCCATGCTCGACCCTTTTGTCCCAAATTACTTTCATTCTCATGCAAGCACATTTATCCCACACGTAAGGAGATTTTCTCTCAACTCCATATAAGGATGCCCTCACTTTACTCTCTATAAGCTCATTCACTCAAGCTCTTGAAAAGAGTGCCCACAATCTCTTCATGGAGTCTCCTTGCTCATAGAGCATTCTTTGTAAGTTCATTTAGATTATTTAGTTCATCATGTTTTCTTATCTTTTATTTCTTCCTCCATAGCTTGGTAGGGTGGTGTTTGATGGTATACTAGGAGTAGATTCTCTTAGTTTCAACACTTCTCTCCAAGAAGAAGAGCTAGACTCTCATATGTGCCTAGCATTAAAAAAAAATTGATGAGTGTAAGAAGGATTGTGGAAAATAGAAGGCATGTTAGATTAACGAGATATGGAGCATATGTAGAGCATCCACACCAAAATTCAACATGATTGCCAAAGGAGAGAAGACTAGTAGAATAAAAACTAGAGATATAGCACTCCCCAAATATGGAACGGAGACTCTATTTAAAATTGAAACATGGGACAAAAGATTGGTATATGTTAGAGAAAAGGCGATTAAGGAAATTATCAGGGATCAAAGTGTTCTTGGTTTGTCAAATTTATGAATGTAGTGCATGTCAGTTTGGAACATCTCATAGGCAACCATTCACTCAGAGAGGTTACATACATGGAGAATTATTAGAGCTTGTCCACACATGTTTGATGTGTGAGGAAGGAGCCATCTAATTCAAGATCAAGGTATTATGAGTCTTTCCTTCATAATTGTAGTAGACGTACTATCTCATACTTTATGAAAAGTAGAGATGAAGTATTCTCTTTATTTAAGAGGTATCTTGCACTTGACTAGAATAAAATAGGTAAATCATTGAAAAGGCTTAGGCCTGATGGAGGGGGGAATATTTTTCCCATGATTTTGACTCATTTTATAAGAAAGAGGCATTGATAGGGAAATAAGAACTAGATACACATTATCTCAAAGTCTAGAAGTAAATGGTCAGGTAATGCAATCCATAAACTTGAAATAGCAAACTCCAAGGGTGCAAAGGCTTCCATACCATAAACTAATTTAAAAGGGGTGAATCCCATGAAAAATTTATAAGAGGTTTGGTAAGCCCATAAAACCATTAGCAAACACTAATACCACTTAATAAGATATACCGATAACATCTTTTACAGAATCATTAATAGAACCTTGTTGGTATTTTTTGCCAACCCACTAACACGAGGATGATATGGAGAGCTAAATTTATGATTAATATGATAATAATCAATGCTCATTTTGATGATTTGATTCAACAAATGAGTGCCAAGATCAAAAACCAATTATAAAGGAGGTCCAAAATGAGGAATCAATTTGATCAATAACATATTAGCAACACTTCCCATAGTAGTGTGTTTCAAAGCCAAGCCTCTACCCATTAGGTGCAATAATCTATAAAAAAATATTTTACTAGAATGGACGGCCAATGGACCAATGGACCCAATAAAATCTTGACCTATTTTTGAAAAGGATCTAATGGCAATACTAGTTGGAGAGGGAACCAATGGGCTTCATGAGGTTCACCACTGTGCTCACAAGGGTCACAAAGCCATACATAATCTTGAACATCCTTATGCATCATAGGGCAATAGAGTCCACCATGAAGGATATTGTGCATTGTTATATATGTTCGTCAATGACCATTGTTGAGTCTGAAATGATCTTTAGACACTACTATTTGGACTTCATGAGTGGGAACACAACATAACCAAACTCTCATCAAATCCTTGTAATACAATTGATCCAAATTAATAGAAAAATAGTGGCTTTGCAACACAAGATTCTTTTGAGTTGTAGATAGTAAATGAGTAGGGGGCACCACGATGCAAAGACAAGACATCATCTCCTCATACGAAGAAGGATTACCCAAGTTATCCTCAATGACATCAACCACATAGAATAGCTCGGCATTTGGAAAGAAACATCCACTCCTTTTGGAGGTTCAGCATTATTTAGGCATGATAAGAAATCCACAACCACATGAGAAGAAGCAGGTCAATGAATGACATCATCGTCAAATTCCTATGATAACAATACCCACCAAGTAAGATGGCCCACTAGTTTCTCTTGCTTTACCAAGTATAACAAGGCCAACTGATCCACATGAAAAGTAAATGGTCTGCCTAATAAATAGTGTTGGAAATTCTCAATAGAGTAAATCAATCTGGGACATTCCCTTTCAATCACATAATAGTTCTTCTATGCATTGATCAATCAATGGCTAGCATAATAGATTTCCCAATAGCAAGACCAACATGCTTTCTACATCAAGACACTAATAATGGGCACATCCAATGCATCTAGAAAAACATGGAATGGGTGGTTCTAGTAGGGAGCTTGTAGGACTCTTGCCTTAGTAGGGACTTTAAGTCAGTTGAAAGCCAAATCAAACTCCTCATCCCAATGGAAGTCACTTGTTTTCACATGAGCTAACCAGTTGAGAGGGATAGCAATATGGGCCAGACACTGTAAGTGCCTACAATGTAATGTGTCCCAAAAAAGAAAATTACCTCCTTCAAAGATTGTAGAGGAGGGGCTTGTAACACAACCTTAAATTTATCCAAATCAACCACTATTTCTTCTTTATAGATGATATGACCCAATTGCTTCCCACATTTGATGCCAAAAATGGGCTTGAAATAATCTAAACAAATGTGCACCTCTCTGTACTATGCAAAACAAAGTTGTAAATGATGTAAATTTTCCATCTAAGGCCTAGATACCAAAAAATTATCCAAGAAGACACACATGGAATTGTTCATGTATGGGACAAAAATATGATGCATATGCTGCTAAAAAGTACTTGTAGTGTTTTAGAGACCAAACCATATCAAAGTGCAGGAGAATACATCCCAATTGGTAATAAAAGTTGTTTTAGGCACACCTATCTCAGCCATACAAACTTGATTATAGCCACTGAATCTGTCAAGAAAGGAATACATTTCCTGTTTGACAACTTCATCTAACTTAGTGTCTAGACAAGGTAAGGAAAAAGGATCCATGACAATGGATGCGTTAAATTCTTATAATCCATGTAGATATGAACCTGTTTTTCTTCTTCGGGATAATGAAAATTGAAGAAACCCACTCAAGATATTGAATTGGGAAAACAAATCCGAACTATAGAATTCAATCTAATTCCTCTTTCACATGCTTAGCAAAATTGGAGTACATTCAGTAGCATTGAATAATCGCGAATGCACTTGGCTTCAAGTAGATCTTATTCTGATAGAGGTGTAGATCAAGACCTCACATATCATAACATTCCCAAGAGAAAACATCTTTAAATTCCTTCAACAACATTATCAAGTCCCTTTGAAAAAGTTTAGTAACTCTGTACAATTTTTTAACCAATTATGGTTGATCGAGAGAACCCAAATTGATGGTCTCCATCCAATACTCTTGTACATGCATAGTATATCATCCAAAATAGTATCCAACATTGGTTGGGGATGAACCAACAATGCCACTGGTTCCTATTCCTTATCCTCTAGGCTGAATGCAAAACTAATCAACCATTCAGATGTAAAATGGGGCAGGTTTAGTGTTAGTCTAACCCATTTGATGACTAATTGATAGAGTAACAATGTTATCATGAGATCCTCCATTAATCAAAACTCTAGAAATGGATCGAGATTTATACCACATCGTAATAAGAGAAACAACATACTAACATTTGTAGTTTCCTCTTTAGAATTTTGTACTTCCTATTGTGCCACACTAGGCTCTAGAATAGAAGTCCATCCTTTTGATACAAGCACATCCTTAAAGGCTGGTACCAAACTCAAAAGATCTACAATGGTAATTGTATAGTGGAGTTACATAACAACTGTGAAGAAACAAGAGTAGTATCCTAAGACTGAATAACTTGAGCCTCCATCTGAATGGGATTTCATTGTTCTTTGTGTTGTTTTTCTTCCTTAAATATTTGTTCCATTTCTCTTCAATAATCCATCATCAAAGCCTAAGAACTTGAGGCAAAATGGGATGGCATTTGGGCAACTCATCTCGAACCTTGATTGTATACCTGATATTTCTCCATGATGTCAAGATAAACAATTGTATCTTGTACCAATCATTTACCACAATAAGTAATTACCAAGGCTACTAGTTCTTCATATTGGCCATGGATGCTTTTAGCTCAGCTTCTTGGTTTTTGCAGTCATATTCTTGAGCCTTCAAACAAGTTGATCTCGTATGTCTAAATTCCATAGGCATTGAGGGTCATTTCATTCCTTTGAATATATTCCACCCTCTCGATGATTCCGGTTGAAGGGTTGTCTACCCCTTTGGTAACTAGGATAGCCAAACCTATTTTGGCTCGGGGTAGTTTTTGGGTTATAGGGTGTGTACACATTTTCTATTGTGCTTAAGCACCCTCTTTTGCTCATAAAAGTACCCTTTCTATGAATACTGGAGGCTTGAACATGAGAACACCTCTTAGGCCCGTTTTGCTTCCAGATAAGGCAACACCTAAGCACTTAATAGACATATTTCAGTTCATTTGGTAGTATGGCAGATGTCTATGTTCCCTAGAATCCAAAAAAGATTGGTCATAGAGGATTTGATTTTGTTTTTTGATAAAGATGTTGCCAGCTTGTTGCTCCTCACCACTCTATGTCTTTATTGGAAAGCTTCCAGATAAGGCAACACCTAAGCACTTAATGGACATATTTCAGTTCATTTGGTAGTATGGCAGATGTCTATGTTCCCTAGAATCCAAAAAAGATTGGTCATAGAGGATTTGATTTTGTTTTTTGATAAAGATGTTGCCAGCTTGTTGCTCCTCACCACTCTATTCGGGATGAGGGATTTGTTAGCTTCAAATGCACTAGGTCTATTGACTATTGGCATGCATGCTGCATGGGATTTAGCTTAAGAATCTCATCCTTTTGGGAAGAATGCAAGGAGCCTTCCAAGGAATCGATGGACTCTTGGACAAAGCACCAAGGATACCTTGTTGAAGCTATACATTGGAAAGATTATTTTTTGCAAATCAAATAGACAATATCTTTCTTGTCGTGTTCCTTGCAATGTCTACAATACAGACATACTAGCTGTTGCGAATGAGGATATTGAGCCTCATTTACATGGGATCACAAATGAAAGTTCATATGCAAAGTGGTTGACGTGTCTTGGGCAGCTGAAGTCTTTGTCTTATGTTGTTGATGTGCTATGATATTTTCACATTGCGAGCTTTGAGAACTATGCAGGTATCAAGCAAAAGGAGGTGTTCGCTCCTACTCTAGGTGGAACTCATCCTAATAAAGGGGGTTCAAACCTTCAAAGGTGGACAAAGGTTGCAAACGTGGGCTATAACATGTTGGGATTTGTGACTACCCCGTGGAGGATCATGTCAACATCTCTCTCTAGGATACAAAATCTCATACAAAGAAACCAGCGTGTGTGTTCATGTTTTCAAACATATATTGGATTTTGTTACTAATGGGAGAGGGCCACGAGGGCGTTGTTGCAATTAGCTTTGTCATGTGTATCTCTGATGATGCTCGTCTCAAATGTCCTCCACCTTTTGCACGTATTTGTTGGCATTATAGCTATTGCATGAGACCCATGGGAGATTTTGATGATATATGCCTTAAACTCTATCTATCCTATGATTGTTTTTGATGGTTTGTACCATAGGTTGGAGGTCTAATCATGGTGTGTAGCACTCTGTATCTTGTGGTTGGGATGTGCACCGCCCATGGAGGATTGCATCCACATCTCCTCCTAACATTTGGAAGTTATGGAAGAAGGTTAGTAGGGGTTCTTTGGTGTCTAAGCGGGGATTGAGCCATATCTAGATCCTACTTCCTCACACTCTTCCTGGATCCATATAGCTTGGATTGGAGAAAATTTGTAGCCCCCAGCTCAATGGGCATCTATCCCATTCCTACTCTCTTGATTGTCACCTAAACAATCCATGTTTTTATGACTATTGAAATTAAGAATCTTTTTTGTTCTTCCATACCCTTTACAAACTCTTGTATGTTCAACTAGGAGGATTTTCATCACGTAGGTTGTAGCTCCTGGAAATGGAAAGCTCTTCTCTGATGCATTGGATCCTGTTTTGGAAGCAATAAAGGCAACATCCTCTCCATATCAGATATGTCAGACATTTACTCTCAACCACTCAAAGTATTTTGCAGCAACAAGGTTTGATGAAACCATGGGGGCAGATGTAATCTAATCCTTCTTTGAGTAAATCTCAGGAAACCTTGGAGAATGGAGAAATGGAGGACTCCAAGTGTTTGGGGGATGTGGAAGGACCCTCTCTTCCTGTAAATTCGGATTCCACTCCTGAAACCATAAGAAGGGATGATCTACACTCATATCATCAAGAAGGAGATGATCAACAAATACTTTGTATCACTGAGGTTGAAAATGATGTCAACTCTAGGGTGAGTCATGAAAATCCATCACCCATTTGTACACCTAGAGATTCTATGTGTAATAAGGATAAATGTATAGATGAATCTCTAGATCAATCTCAAACCACACAACCCATTGATCCCTTGCATAAGCCTGATGTATATATAGAAGATCAACCTTTGTTGCATTCCCCATGTAAAGATGAGTTTTCTCAAAAAACTCACATAGAAGGCCCAAAAGACCCTTACATCAAGAAACAAAAATCACATTTCCTTGGTAATGTCAAGCAAATTTGGGTGGCCAAGAAATTACTTAGAGCCCAACCAAATCGCACTATGATAGGGGTACCAAAGAAAGCCCTTGTACAAAATCAGCCCCCTCACACTAGACTGCAAAATCTATGGACTAGGCCTACCATGAATTATCTTCAGGAAAGACCCCTTCCAATCAAAGGACCCAAAGCAATCAAGCCTAAACTTGGAAAAAATCCAAGGGAGGACTTCAAGGCAACAACTTGCACAACAAAGACATATTGGCGACCTAAAACCTCTTCAATGCGAGTCAAGCGACAAGCCACACAGGTATGGGTTTGAAAGCCAAAAGCATCAGCAGCCCCTACAAAACCAAAGAGCCAACCACAAGGGACACAACATTCAAGAAACCATCCAAACATGAAGTGGCCAAAGATGATCACTTCGCAGTCACACACCCTTCTCAAATGGATCCCCATAAGGAGGAATGATCAATTGGCAGCTCAAGATCCAAGGGCGACCTCCAACAAAGATGGCATCAACATCTGTAAATAACATCGAAAGCCTCGATGAGCGACAACCATGTGCTCCTTGCACAACCCTATCTTTTTGCACCATTCAAGTCATGCATTTCCAAAGTATGCATTAGTGTAGGGCCACATTACACGGCCGTGCACACAATTGAGAATCCCAAGCACAAGAGCACATTGACATATGTCCACTATTTTTTCTCTGATACTAACATCTGTCTTCTTGTTTTGTGATATTGTTCCAAAAAAAAGAGAAAGAGAGAGAGAGAGAGCAGAAAAAGAGAGAGAGGGAGAGAGAGCTTGTTCCCAGGTTTGGCTCATGGAACATGAATGAGTCATGCTTAGTTGAAAAATGAAACCGTTGATTCCCGGGCATTTATCAGTTTGGATAGAAGTGTGTCTCGGCTAGCAGATGATATTATTGCTGCATTTATCAGTTTGGATAGAAGTGTGTCTCGGCTAGCAGATGATATTATTGCTGCCTTGTCTGGTAGATGTCAAGAACGTGGCATGAACATGGCATCCACAACTATTGTTTCCCTTTACCTTGGTAGGAGGGAAGAGCTTGAAGATCTGCAATTTAAGAGATGCTTAACTAATGTATGTATGAGAGCATCCAAGGAAATATCTGCAAGGGGTAGTTCCAGTACCCTACAAATCCTTGTATGTATACTAGGAGAGAAGATTCCTGCTTATGGAGACCTAAAGAGAATATGTGAAACTAAGCTTGGAGTAGTTACCCAATGTTGATTGTCACGGAATATAAAGAAATTCAATTCTCAGTATTTAGCAAATGTTGCTTTGAAGAGAGGAGACCGGACCAGACACTCAAAGAATTTCATCCATGGACCATCAACCAATGTATCCATCGACAATGCTAGACCAACCAATGGTCCATCACAATGACGGGTGTACACCATGAAGGGATCCACATCAACCACTCACTACGGTAAGAATCTCCTACTTGGCCAACATTATATCCATGATAGATTAGGAAACCTCTTCATCAGCATGCCCTTGAGCACTTCGCTCAAGACCTCCAATTCTTGCACCATATTTCTTCCAATGCATTTTCCAAGTATGCATGCATAGGGCTACATTACAAAGCCATGCACAAGGCACATATTTTCCTCAACCCATGCACGAACACACTTACCCATCATTTATTATGGGTTATGAGTACTTGGCATGACTCCTATGAACATCACCTTTGGAAGATCTAGAGGCCATCAATGGAGACTCACAACGATACATTCATGTTGGAATCCAAGGATGAAGCACATATCATGGGACTACAACTTGCATAGGCTCCAAGAGACAAATGAAGAACTGGCCAATCAATCTTGCCACCTTTGGAAGGTAGATGGCTCTCGTTTCTATAGAATGGACACTACCTCTCAAAGCACTACCTGGAACAACCATTACAACAAGGGTCTGTCAGGGACGACAGACTCGAGAGGGGGGGAGTGTTGGAACTCAATGTCGAGCATGAAGCATGGAAGCACATCAAAGAAGTGGACACAGAAGAAGAGAGAGCAAGTAGGGAGCTCCAAGAAGTGTATATCAATTTTTCAGAAGAATCCCCTATAAAAATAGTGATTTTGATCACATGAACCATTGTAAATTTCATTTCACCTTTCTGTAACTTCATTTTGTTCAAGCTGAGGAGTCCTTGAGCTCAAGGAGCATTAGAGATATAATCCTACCAATTTTCATAATTTTTAGACTCCGTTTGAGCCCTCAAATAAGCCTTGGAACCTAATTTTTAACTAGGTCGGACACTAGGTCTGGACAGGCCCAAAACTAGTCCAAAAACTATAAAAAGAGCTAGAGAGAGGGTGGCTTGTTGTAGATTTCAGTTTTGTAATAGATTTCTTTTGTAATCAAAGTCCTTCCATTGTTCCTCTCTTTGATCTTGCCTTGTGTGTGTGTGCGCGTGCATGTATATGCTTGTGACTCACATTTGCTCCCACAATTGCTCATGATCTTCATATCGGTCCTCATGTCTCCGCGGATTGACAAGTAAAGGAGGTGGTGCTTACGCTTGAGCTAAACGAGGAAGGTTGAGGCTTTGATTTTGATGAACTCAAAGCTAAAACATACTTGCATTTTCCTTTTTGTGAGATAGTAAGTGCTTACTTTCCCTCAATCAAACCACTTCTATTCACTCTAGATTGTTCTTCTTGCAAAAGAAGAGACACAATCTCATCAAATACATACATATTGGGATTCCCTTTTGCAACCAAACAGAGTGTAGTGGCAAGGCTTTGAAAAGATTATGATAATCTTTTTATCAATGTAGAGATGAGTGATGCATCCAAAATAATTTCATCTATGTTTGACACTTCCTCTTTCAAGTCCTTAACGCATGTCACATACACACCCATAAATCATGTTCAGCCATATATACATCCTCAAGTTGCTTTCTCAAGTATACAACACATGCTTCATTATGCACAATATACAAAGAAGCAAGAGTATCCCATGCCTATTTTGATATAGAGCATGACTGAATGTGTAGAACTATATGACACTTCATAGAAAGTGCAATCAGTGCATGAAACTTAAGCATCTTTTCCATCTCATATAAGTTACTTTTGTGTAGGTGGAGAAGGAGTAACCAATCTACTTAAAGACGAAGATTCATTTGTGACAGTAGACTGTGAAGTAGAAGAACCTATGGATCTTCGATTTATATCTGGCATTATGTTCCATAGTTGTTTTGCAACAAGAATATGTTTAATTATGTAAGAACACATTGGATAGTTGGTCCTATCAATCTTATCTTAAGTTTGAAGCATGCCAAACAAGTCATTGTTGCCCGCTATTTCACTAAAGAACAAGGATGTGACAAGATCTTTACTTCAAAGAAAGTTGAAATGAATGTTGAAATTTCAGCTCGCAATCCATCACTCTGATGGCAATTTCGATTGCAGGAATGACTTCGAAATGGGAGTAAAACTCTAGTGCAATTGGTGAAATGCTTCTTGGTTTCTAAAAGTTACTTTTCTATGTTTTGAAGTTGATTTGCATTATTAAACATGTATGGAACACCTATTCTTTTAGTGGAGAAGAACAAGACTTATAGGATATGCATTGACTATAGATCGCTCAATAAGATCATAATTAAAAGTAGATATCCTATTCCTAGGATAGATGATGTGCTACATAAACTTCATGGTCTAAGAAGAAGTTGAACCTCCTCTGATACCATTTTTGGGTGTGTGTAGAAGTGCCAGAGACACCTAAGAAGCATACACAAGGACCACAAACATAGCAAGACACATGGAAAAAATGGATGCTTGGAATAGCTGAATCTATTGATGATGATTAGAAGTGAAGTAAGAGCTGAACAATATCCTTAAGTACAAAGTATCACCATATATGCGTCAATCATGTATGTGGTAACATGGGAAGAAAACCTCTAGCTAGCACTAGAGTAAAAAGTGCCCATGTACATGGAAAAGGTTCACATCAAAGCTACTCGAGGAACACATTAGTATAACAAATTGATGCCAAAAATTCTTCAACTTTAACTATCTATCTAATTATGTGAGTGAACTCCTTGATCATCTTCTCATCTAATACTTTTTCTCCCCTTGATACTCTTTCAATTTTTTTTTTAAATACGAATATACGTTGTTCTACATAATTGGTCTATGAAATCTTTGTAATTAGAGACATCCATCGATAATGTTATTTGTTCCTCTCTCATTCCATAGAGATAAGAGCATATGAACTCTTCTAAGTACTTTCTTACATGCTTATTGACTTTTCTTATGATCTATGCAAATATAACTAATAAAGTATTAGATACATTTAAAATTTTAAGTATAATTAATCTTTCAAAAAGTATCAAAATTCATAAAAGAAATAATAAAAAAATAAGACTATCATAGATAGAAAAATACATAATTAAATAGACATATAAATAGATATGATAGATAGATAGGTAGGTAGGTAGATGAATAATAGATAGGTAAATAGATGAACAAGTAGTTAGATATAGATAGATGGATAGATAGAGAAATAGATAGGTACATAAATAGATAGATATATAGATAGATAGATAGATAGATAGATAGATAAATAAATAAATGTACGAATATATATATATATATATATATATATATATATATATATATATATATATATATATATATATATATATATATATATAGATGAATAGATAGGTAGATAGTTGGATGGATAGATAGGTAGATAGATAGATAGATAGATAGATAGATAGATAGATAGATAGATAGATGTATAGATAGATAGTTATATAGATGAATATATTGATAAATGTATGCATAGATACATGGATGTATAGATATATAGATGAATAAATGAATGGATAGATGGATAATGGATAGAGAAATGAATAGATAGATAGAGATATATATGTACATGATTAAATGTATGGATAGATGAATATATGAATAAACATATAGATATATAGATGAATAGATAGAAAGATAGATGAGCCTGTTAGGAAAAAAATGAGCCCTCCATGGACCTTTTGGATTAAGGGGTGATTAGGGATGGACCAATGAGAAGAGGGTGGTGGACACAATCTAGTCCCTTAATCACATAGGCTAGGCATAGGCTTCCATGGTTTTTGTGTGGTCAAAGAGGAGAAAACCACCTTAAAAGCCATGGTTTTAGTAGTGTCAATCTTTTTGAAGGGCTTGGAAATGAACTAGAGCCCTTAGATTGGCACAATGATCCAAAGGTTGAGGTTTAGTGATAAAAGTCAAGGCATCTTTAAATATGGGCCCTTAGATTTATTTGCTTTTCAATGGCTAAGATGTATTTGGTCCCTAAAAATGTGCCAATGCATAATAGCTGTCAGATATCTCATTAAATCGGACAGTTTAACTTGAATTTGGCCTTTTTTGAGCACCCAAAATTGGGGCCATTGGATCTTAGGAGGATCTAAGGGCTGGGATCAACCCCCACAAGGAAAAAGCGCCGTTCTTTCTCCATCCTTAGATGAGAGGGCCATCGGATGGTTCACGGTTGCCCCAAAAATCATGTCAGCCCCAAATCGGATTTGCCATTGGATTTTCCAAGATCTAAGGGCTAGAAAATGTGCACAGGGTATGAAAAAATGTGCTCAACATCACCACTACTTCGAAAAGTTGTTAGAGGTTCTCTCTCTAGCCCTTTTCTATTTTAATCTTAGCTGTTAGATCCAAGGATCCAATGGCCAAAATAACTTCAATTTTAGAATTCAAACATAGAATTCTATCAAATATTATTGAAATTTGAATACTACTAGTGGTTTTTTATGGCCTCTTAATCTCCATGATTTAGCATTTTAATTCTTAAAAATTAGGAATCCTTACAAGGCCATGCACTGCTCATTTTTTTCCTAATTACTAGGTAGATATATTAATAAATAAGTGGATAGATAGGCCACTAGATAGATAGATGGATAGATAAATAGATGAATAAATAAATGGATAGATAGATGAATAGAGAGAAATGGATAGATAAAAAGATGAGTAAATATATGGATGGATAAGTGAATAGATAGATAGTTAGATAAAAGATGAATAGATAAATAGGTAGGTAGGTAGGTAGATAGATAGATAGATAGATAGATAGATAGATAGACATATAGATAGATAGATAGATAGATAGATAGATAGATAGATCGTTATATCACTAGATTGATACATAAATAGATAGATGTATAGATGAATAAATGGATGGATGAATGGATTGATAAATAGATCAACAAATAGATAAATAATGGAAAAGATAGAGTGGATACATAAATGAATAGATAGATATTAAAAGTAAATCTATGTGAAAGTATTGTGATAATGAAGTGAATCTATGTAGTTATTGTGAAAGGAAGAGTCCATGAATCAAAGAATCATAATAATTCATATACACTTCCTATTATGAGTGATATATTGTGAATTATATGCATACTATACACATATACACACATATATGTGTGTATTGTATGGGCAATTGATATAAATAGAAGTGGATGCAGCGCTTTACGTAAAACAGGTACTTCTGGGAGAGAGAGAGAGAGAGAGAGAGAGAGAGAGAGAGGAAGAAGAAGGAGGAGGAGGAGGGGGAGGAGGAAGAAAAGAGAAGAAGACCAAGGAGGACATGCTGATCGGATTATCAAGAAAGATGAATTTGCAGTAAAGGGAGAGAAGCTTTCTCTGGCAAAGGAGATGCGGAAAAGAAACACACAGACTCGTGAGGGATGTTGCAGAGTTTCAAGAATCTACTGCATTGTATGAATTTCAAATAACGAACAGCGTTCAGCGAAAACATTATTCACTTCGAAGAGGAAGGCATAAATACATACACCGAGTTTCTTCTGCCAGTCCTCCGATAGTTTCCTCCTCAAAGATCTCACACGCAGTTGTCCTCCTCCACCTAAATACACTTGTTTGCATATAACGTTCAACATCGATCTATGGTACGTCGATACTTCGAAGACTGGCAGTTGGCAGCGCTGGATGAGAGATGTAGCATCGTTATTTTACTACGATATTAGACATATGATGCGAAAGAACATGTAAAAAAACAGACAAACTTATGGTCGAACGACCAGCTCTTGAGTATCTTAACCCTAACAAGTGGAAGGAAAGTGAAGTTATCACTAAAGAACTTGATGAGACAGTTGTGCCTGAGAATCTTAGACTGTACATAGATATGTCCTACAAGCAGATTGAAGGACTGATAATGACGCAGCAGAGATTGAAAGCGGAACTGTGCAGAGATATGTCTGGCAAGCAGATTGAAGGACTGTTAATGACGCAGGAGAGATTGAAAGAGGGACTATGAAAAGAGATTCGCTCGAAAGACGGAACTTTCACTGTGCATTGCGATCTTCTCTCTCTCTCTATCTCTCTCTGTGCAAGATCTATACATTCGAACTTCCAGACAATGACGGATGGTGTCGCGCATCATTAGAGCAGGAATCAAAGCAAAATTCTCAAAACTGTACAGATGTAACATATTAAATATTGGAGCAGCAAAATACAATATGCACGAAAGCGCGTATACGTGGAGGGAGGACGGAGCGATCTGGAGGTATGATGTGTGATATGCAGACAAAGCTCAAAGGAGGCTTCTGTGTGCAGAAGATGGGCCGCTGTTGTGATGTTTCCGTCATCGTCGACGTCGACAGTGTTTTCCTTTATTTGCTGCCTTCTGGTAAAATCCTTTCGCGCACTGTATATTTTTAATGTATAATCGTGTTTTAAATTAGGGAAAAGGAAAAGGAATCCAGCGGGCGTGGAGGAACATTGAAGAAAGGTTCAATATTTAGATATTTGTTGAACAACATCAATGGATAAAAGCTTATGTGTGTAAGTAGTTATTGTGGAACCAAATGAAGTAAGACCAATGTCAACTTTTTGAGTAATACATTAAATTTCATATAGTCTTTGATTATTAAATGAATGGTCTGAATTCATACCATGTGCCCTTAACTTTAACTTTGGTAATTGAAAGTCTGGTGATGTTCACCAGACGTATCATACATGTGCCCCTAGTGCTCCATCTAGTGACCCAAAAAGTGTAATCTGATCACCCGAAGAAACATGCATGTGCCCTGGATCTCTATCTCTCTCGCGACAAAGCCCTCACCATCGTGATAGAGTCCAAACCTCTTTGATTGTCCTGCTATTCCCTCTTGAGTCAGCCACATGGCACTAGTAGGTTGTCTATTACCACTAGTTCTATTTCTATATTGGCTCTCCTTAATCTATGGGGTCCCCTCTTTTTTTTTTCTTTGAGGAAACAAGGAAAGAAATGTATTAATGAGGAGAATTACATAATGTACAAGGGGCAGGCCCCTAAATCTTCCACTAAAAAGCAACCGGTCCAATGGAGAAAGGTACCAAGGGAAAATACAAACCAATCAGAAATGACAGCCACATGCCTTAAGGAATCGATAAAGCCATAAGGAATCTAGTTTCAGAATCGGGGGGGGGGGGGGGGTAGGAGAGCATCTCTCCACTTACTAAATCTAGTGTTGTAAAGGATATTATGGTAGCTTGAGTCTTTTGGTAGGGCATTAGTGATAGATTTGATGCAAAAATTAGCTAATATTTTGAGC
The DNA here is from genome assembly GCA_020310875.1 of Ceratopteris richardii. Lineage (NCBI taxonomy): Eukaryota > Viridiplantae > Streptophyta > Polypodiopsida > Polypodiales > Pteridaceae > Ceratopteris > Ceratopteris richardii. Next base: position 142,561,705 of record CM035412.1, read on the forward strand.
TTAGTGTTACAAGAATGTAGGAAGCACTTTTTACCACTAGTATACACTCTTTAGTTCCTACAGAACCAAATACACCAAAGAATATGGGAGCTCCAGTGATGCCACAAGACAGGGTCCATCTTATTGCACACCCTCAAGAGGGCCCCTTGATATCCAATGATGGGGCTAGGAGCACCCCTATAACAATTACCTATAATATTCCAAAAAGCCTTAGCATGATAACAATTTAAGAAGAGGTGGGAAACGTCCTCCTCCTTTCCAGAGAATGCACACTGCCCATCATTGACATTACATTTCTTAGCAATCATGATTTGTGGTACTAACCCCGGCTTTGATTCAATCTTGTTTTTCGCATACCATCCTCCTGAGTCTCTTCCAGTCTGCTAGTGAGTCCTTGTTTCTAGTTATATCTCTTCCTTCTTGTTCACTTGCATTTATGGAACTAAAGCAAACATCCATCCGCCACCCTATATGAACATAGAACAACACAACCTTCCACCACCCTAATTAGCTTTCTTCCAAAGTAGTCCCCGGGTTTGTTCGTGTCCTTCAAGGATTCCATTTCATTAATAAAAGGAAAACAGAGTGCTCACCCAAGGGTTCGCGAAGTTTCCATTTTATTAATAAAAGGAAAAGGGGGTTCAAGTTTGTTCATGTCTTCCAAGGATTCACGTGGTTTTGTGGAGGGTCCTAAGCCTTAATTCAGTTGCTTTCGGAAGTTTTATGAACTTTTTATTTAATGGTAGGACATGTTCTCTTGTTAGTGGTCAATAATTTGGATCCAGATTCAGTGGACAAGGTCGATCGTACCTCTCTTAGTCTTTTCAGGGTTAATCCACGTGTCATCTCCCTTCCTAGAGAGAGCATTATTGCTAAGCAAGAAGATCTTAAGAAGGTTTGCTCATTGGAAAATTGTTTGGTCTGAAACCATCTCTTGATTCCCTCCGTGGTTCCCCCGTGGTTTGGTGGTTTGTAAGTGTCAATTCCTATCTGCCAACCACATTCTAATAGTTTTTGAGAATGAGGAAATCGCCTTCCAAGCACCGTAGGTTAGGTCTTGGAAAGTGTGGTGCACTACATTATGCCTCTTCAAGTGGCTCCTAGAACTCATCCCAAATAAGTCCAAACTGCCTCACTTTTTGCTGTGGGTGGACCTCACGAAACTTTCCTACTTCCTTCATGAATTTATTAGGAATATCCTCATGCCCATTGATTGCCCAATGGTTTCCATGGAAGATGTTGGGGCTCTCATCTATGAACACATCTCACACTCTTGTAACACTAGATGGCACCAATAGATTTGTGTTGAAGTGGACCTCAACTTGGATCTTCCCACCAAAGTCAACATTGACATTGGTGTAGGACTCCCTCTCGAACAAGAATTAGTTTATAAAAACTTACCCAATGCTTGCTTCCACCATGGGGCACAACTCCATAGGATCAAAGAATGCCCTATCTAGCAGAATTCACTGTGGCAAGATAAGAGTAAGGAAAACATGTAGGTTAAGGGAAATTTTCAAGTTTTTTATGAAAAAGTCACTTTGACCCTTAATAATCATTCCTTAGAACTAGATCATTATGTATAACCAAAAAAGTTAAAAGAACACAATTGGAGGATCACAATTCAAAAGCCTTCATGGAAGTAAGACATAGAAGGAAAAGAAGTCTCAAAAGAGGTGATGGGCCGAATCCTGCTCACCCGATCCATGTAACTAACAATATTTTGTGTAGCTTAAGAAGGAGGTAAATCTCTTGGACTACCCTGGTGAAGGAATCAATAGTGGAATGATGAGGAAACACCAGAGAATCCTTCCACAAGCAAGCAAGGTAATCAAGAAGGAACCACATCTAGCAAAGAGAATGGTCTCACCTCTATCAAAGAAGATAATCTTGATAGTGAAGGTTCAAATATTGGTTGCATGTTTTCGGATCATGACGTAGACTCATTAGCAAGGATGGTGTCGTACAAAGCAAAACTCCCCACTAAGTTCCCTTGAAAGAACCTCGTTAAAGGTCATATCGTGTGTGAAGAATCCTCAACCTCATAAAGAAGAAAGCAAGATAAGAAAAGAAAAATATGAGGAGACCAAAGTGGCCATGACACCCCAAATTTTATCTCTCTTCAAGAGATCAAAATTGATGGGGTCAAACTACAAAAGAGGATAAAGTGTATTTTGGTGTCATGTGTGGGTCACCACAGAACAGTTATGTGGGAGTGGTGGTGTGACCATTTGCTTCAAGTTAGCATGGCACTCCCTCTTGGTAGATATTGTGATGGATCAGAACCGTCATTGGATTGTTGCATCTTTTCACGGCCCTCTTCCACTCACCATTGCTTCCATATATGCTCCTAATTTTAACACAAAAATACTAACTACATGGAGCTCCTTAGACACTCTTCCCTTTGAGGTCATCCTCTACGGGGACTTTAATATGGTGGAAGTGATGTCTGATAAATGGGACCAAAGGGGGGTGTGCCGTTGACAAAATTGAGAAAGACACTTTGGACCAGGTTAAGCTACACCATGATTTGGCGGAAGTCAAAGACTGCAAGTTTCTCTTGGTCGAACCTCCAGTTGGGCAAAGACTTGCTGTTGCTCTAGCACAATGGTGAGAACCACGTTAAGAAGCTCCACCTCCTTAATGTCAATCCGCGGAAGAGATAGGAGTGATATGAAGATCGTGAATGTGAGATGAAGTGAGAGTGAAGGTGAGAAGCATAGAAATGCACACACACATACACACACACTACGAAGAGACAAGCAAGACACAATGGAAGGTGAGAAATCAACTCTATTACTCAAGAACACTATTACAAGCTCAAAAGAACTCTAACCTCAAACAAGCTAACCTCAAAAATGAGCTCTCTAGCTCTTTTTATAGTTTCTAGACTAGTTTTGACCGGTTTCACATCTAGTGACCGATATAGTTAAAAAATAGGTCCTAGATGCTATTTGAAAGGGTAAACGGTGTCTAAAAATAACGAAAATTGATACGCTTGTTCTACCTAAGCTCCTCAAGCTCGAGGACTCCTCGGCTTGCACAAAATGGAGCTATGGATTACAAAATGGGGTTTTCTATGTTACATATGTTACAATAGTGATAAAAATCACTGTTGGAGGTTTTTGGAAAGTATTTGAAAACATAATTCTTTGAAAAAAGATTTGACTGGCTCCTTGCTCCGTCGTTACATGCTTCCGCGTCTTCTATGCCTCTGGCTGCTTCCAACACCCCCCTCCCTCTCGCTTCTGTCGTCCCTGACAGAACCTTGTTGTGAGGTCTGTCGGATATAGTTCTGTAGGAGGTCTTGAGCGAGGGTGTGCTCGGAGATACGAATGCCTCGGGCCAGATCTGCCTCGAGTTTCTCCTAGTCGATTGGTTGCGGTTCTTCCGGTGGCGGGAGCTGATAGTGTGTGGAATAGACCATTCGTTCACAGGCAAATAAGTGTAATAAATGTGTAGGCCTGCTTATGAATACCTCTGAATGGTATTCCCAGAAGCCAGTTGTGAACATCTCTTCGAATGTCTGCTTGTAGCACGCCGGTAGATATTTTATTCTGCAATGCCATGCATAACACACCTGTAGCGATGGCGTTGTACTCATATCATATACCAAATCGAAGTTGCCATGCTCAAAGCCCGGGGTGTTTACATGAGGTGCCTTGACGCGTCGGAAGACTTTAAAAATCATTTGCATCATGTCAAAGATTTTGACAGTCATATGCGCCGCTATATCATCCATATGCTTTAATCTAGGGAGCCAGTGGCGAATTGTAGCCATCATGTAGCCTACAGTTGGTAACTCGATGGGTGGCTTAAAGTAGGGGTAATTCAACCAGTCTTGACACTGCTTATTGTTTTGTACCTTGATAGCAAAGGCAGTCCAGGAGCGGCGTCGTGGTACTGGTCCCCAACACGGGTTGTACTTCAAATGCAAAGGTGCCTTTACCCATGTACTCATCATTTCTGGGTACTTCTGTAGTAAATCTTTTCGCCACTCTGGTTGATAGATCTCTCCTTGCTGCGCATCTAGTGGCAAATCGTCTTCCTCGAACTGAGTCGCATGCGATGGTTTCTTACCTGTTTCTTTCTCAATGGCTAACTGGTATTCAGCCATTAACATAAAATACGGTTTATACTGTAGCTCGTGCCCAGATATGTATCGTCGCGGGGCCAAATGAGCAAAGAATGGAGACTGTAAAATTCTTTCTTCTATCATCGCCATGGCATGTAATTGTGCCTCTACTCTAGCTGAGTGCGTTGTCCCAAGTTCCTCAATAGTCTTCATCCACGCGGGGGTCGGGAGTTCGTAAGTCATCTGGCCTTCGGCCGTGACGCGTCCGCCTGGGATGGGTTGTGGCTCGTACGCCTCTTCAAACGTTTCCTCCACCGAGATCGTGACAGTTTCTTCCTCAGCTGGAAGTTCAGGTGGGGAATCTGGCGCCCTTGGTGGTGCTTCATATACTGCAATCCTTGATTCAAGGTTTGATACCTGGGCCCGTAATGCGTTGAGTTCCTTTAAGATGTCAGGAGAGGGGTCCACAGGTGCTGGTATGTCTGGGTGTGCCGGTGCTCGTAACTAGAGTAATTTATGATCTTCTTTGAGTTTCTGTAACTCCTCATTCATGCAGTCATATTCATCTAGCAATCTTACATGATCTTCTAGCAGCATCCTCATCGAGTCTGAGGGAATGGCTTTGAACCGGCTAGGACTGAGTGGTTGGTCTGGATGGTCTAGGGCTGCTTCTAAGTTTTCGCGATTCTGGTCCTGTAAGCGCTGGTTTTCTTCCTTTGTTGCTGCTAGATGTCTTCTGAGTAAGCCCATATTTCTCGTTAGCGTTGCGTTGCGCATTGTCTGGGCTCTTAATAAGTTATCCAGGTCAGCAGTGGCTTCCTTGGTTTTTTCTTCGCTTTCTAGTTCTAATTTATGATAGGCCTCTCGTAATTCTTGGTAGCGGGTGTTCAGTGAGGCATTCTCAATAGACAATAAATTAAGCTGCGACTGTAAGTCATTGGTTGTCCTTTGCAGCTGCTGGTAATTATCGCCAAGAGATGTGAACTCATCTCTGACTTGCGTCATACACATGAACATCTGTCGAAATGCATTATCTACAGTGGGTGATAGTATTAATGGGGTGCTAAATGAAGATGCAGTGGGTGTAGATGCAAAGGGAATGGGGAATGGGGGTGGGAAGGTGGATGCTGTAGTGATTGTTGAAAATTGTGATGTGCCTAAAAATGTTTGTGCCGTGAGTGAAGTGAGTGATGGTGCAGTGGGTGGTGAGATGTCCATGTCATTGGACGTGTCCAGTGCAGTGACCGTGAATATGGGTGTGACCGTGGGTGCTTGTGCTGGTGTAAATACGGGATTTACAAAGGTTGAGGAGTAATTTACAGGGGGGCTGGCTGGTGCAGCTTGGTGGAAAGGGGAAATAGGGGTTACCGTGGGTCGGGGAGGTGAGACGGGGGAGAAGGTTAATGGCGGTGGGAATGGAAAAAGGGGTCTTGGAGTTGTGGGGAAAGATGGAAAAGATGGATGGAGGAATGGGTTGAATGGAAAGGTGGATGGGTGAGGGGGTAGACTAGGTCTAGTGGGTGCGGGAATTGTGGGGTTAGTGGTCGGAAAGACGATTTTCGCTACGTCACCGGCGAATGAAGATGTTGGTCTGGGGGAAGGAGGGTGAAGAGGGGAGGGTGGATGGACTGGCGGTGATGGAGGAGCAGGTGGGGTGGTCGGTACTTCAGTGACTACTGAGGTATGTACATTTGTAGCGCGGGGTGGGGAATCTACAAGGATGGTTTCTGCTACCAACGAGCTTTCGGTGACGAGGCGTGCCTCCCTGGCTTGTTCTGAAGACTGTGCTCCTGTTGGTACACGAATGTATTCGTCGGGCTTTGAAAGTAGTCGTACTCTGCGGGGGTCAAACTGTGGTAGTGGCTTTCGTTGCAAGTACCTGAGGGCTTCGTTGGAGCCTACTGATTTGACTAACTCTCTGAATCCTTTGATGTATGCGTCTTCGAATCCGCCTGTGACAAGTTCTTGTTCTATTATTGCTTGACTCTCTTCCTCTGTCAGCTTTTTGCGTGCCCAAACGTTTTCCATAGTTCTATACAGCTTCTTGATAGCCAGTGTGTAAGCGGCTGCTTCGTAAGTTTCATCTTCATGGGTACTTGTATCACCATGTGTGTCTGTTTGTTGTCCTTGGCCATCTGTCTATTCATGCTCTTGGGATTCCTGAGTTCCCTGGCTAGCTTCGTCATCACCTTCGTCGTCATCGGTTCTTTCATCATCAGAGCTAGACACAATCTGTCCTTGTGGCTGATCCCTCGGTGTGGTAGGGTAGCTAGGCCTTTCAAATTCTTGAGAAAACAATTGTCCTTCTGAAAACTGGAACTCATTGGAGAATGCATCGGGCATCTCAAAATCAAACGTTGTGTTCAATGGCTCTGCTTGTTCTGCTTCTAAATGGGGTATTGGAAAAGAGAAAGCTTCCGCACCAATAGTGGTGGGAAGTTCAACTGCTGTGGTGATAGGTTCTGTGGTTGTGGTTGCTTGGGGTGCAACAGTACTGGTGGTGCTCTCCGGCATAACTGGTCTTGATAACCGGATACGAATTGGTGGTACCGTGGGAGTGGCTGCTGTCGGTGACTGCTCTGGAGATGGTTGTGGCGAGGGTGATTCTGGGACTTGTAGGCATGGGATAGTGCCTCTCATCCGCTTTCCGGCTCTGCCTTTGCTAGACTTTCTAGCCTTCTTAGTAGTCCCTTTGAATGCTTTCAACTCATCGCTGGTCATGGCACGCTCAATTGGCAAATCATATGCCAAGCACATGTATATAATCCTTGTAAGTGCACAACATCCATTGATGACTTTCTTTCGTTCCCATCTATGTTGTGCCAAATAGAGCTGATCAATTATCCAGCTAGCTAGATCAACCGTTTGAGATCCAGTACATGCTAAGTATAATCCAAACCAGATTCTTTTGTGGGGCATGGTAAAACGATCCTGAGCTGGGAAAGCAAAGTGCTGCATGCATATCCGTAATGGCTTAGAGAGCTCAGGTGTTATAGCAGAAATATCCTCCCACTTAGTTACGTCGCCACGTTTCATCTGCTCTGGGACTAGCCGTTCTCGCTCCGTCGGAGTATGCGTTCCATGTATTTTGAGAGTTGCGCGAATTAAATCTTTGGACAAATAAAACCTTCTAAATGGAGGGTCATTTACCAAGGATGGTAACATGAATGTTCCGGGTAGATCCTTGTTCTCTGAAGCTGTCAAGGTGGTTACTAGGTAAAAGCATCTGTAAAAATCGGGTTTAGGCAGAGGGTCACTAAAATATTCTGTAAATCCCGCTCGTGCCCAAACGTGCGTTAAATCTTGTGTATTCTGCAGTCCTTCAAATTCTCTTGAAAAGAACTGGTACTTGGTCCATGTGCGAAGATCAAATGCCAAATTGGCCTCAAATATGAAATTAGCGTCTGCTAATGGTCCTGCTAGGCCTTGAAACCAGTGAGAATTACGATGAATCTTCTCAGTATATCCTCTAGGAGGATCGTCGATTGGCATGGGTCCTGGAAAACCTTGAAACTCTGGTGGTTGCATCGTAGGATAAGATTCCGCGAGTAATTCTCCAATATTGGCCATTGGTGTGCTTGGGCCAGCTTCTGATGGTCCTTCTTCGGTTTGCATGATGACTGACGAGCTAATGGAAAAGATCTGCTACAAAAGATTAGCACCTTAGTATGGAAATTAATTATGATCCCATTAAGGTGAGACCGCAATCCCTTTCCATAACCGATGTGTAACCCGTGTAGCCAAGTGTCATGAAGTGATTGATGCAATGATTATTTGCAAAACTAATGCAGGTCTCTAGACGCCTACATTGTCAGATTATGCATACATTTCTTGATGAGCTTTTATTATGCATGATGTGGGGTTTTGGTGTATGAATTTATACAAGGTTTGGTTGAGGGTGAATTATTACAAGGGTGGAGTTTAAACGGGGTGGGAGAATTGTTAGATAAGGGGGTACAAGAAGACGTCTGGATACGTTTCGGTATCCATTTCCTAAGAGTCTTTGAGTGGGTGGTGTGTTTCTGCTGAGGGACAAAAAGTGGTGTCGGGTTTGGTGGTATTGAAGGATGAAAAGGTTTCTGAGGGGTATATATTACATGGCTTGAGGGTTGGGCTATAATACATTGTTTGGGTACCCAAATCTGCGTGGGTGTGGGTCGATTGATAAGATACTTCTTGGCGATCCAAATCTGTCGAGTATTGGTACTTGTAGAAGAAGATCGAGGGGACTTTGGATGCTGACTCTGCTTCTGTTGCAACTTTGTCCTATTCTCGTCTGCAGTGTTGCCAATAGCCTGTGGTTGCTGTCCTTTTGGCACCCATATTTGTTTCGTGCCACTTGTTCTATGATGTTGATACTGCTGCTTTCTTTGCCTTGTCTGGTGGTGTCGTCGGTCTGGGTTCCTCTGTCGTGGTTGACTCCTTCGTGGTTGGGTTTGAGAGGTCCATTGGACGCTCTGCTTTGGAAAAGAACCGAGATCCAACACTTGCGTGACCTGCCCATTAGGAAGTGATTCGTTCTTTAATTTTAATCGAGGCCAGTCCGCAGCAAGTTTGGAAGGATGAGCACCGCAGGGTGTTGTGCTCATTTGGCCGCTGATGCAACCCACCTGACCGCTGATTGTGTCCATCTGCCCTAGCGGTTGGGTAGCTGCCCCTTCTAGTTTGCAGGAAGCCCCAGGGAAGATCTCCTGTCGTCCTTCTGATTGACAACTGTCCCTAGCCAAGCCCGAGTGGGTTGGTGTAGACGTAACGTGACTGATCTGACCCAAGATCTCCCGGTCTTCCGTCGCATGCATTTCATAGGGTCTAGGGTTACAAACCTCAGTTGGAATGCCGTTAGGGAAGTCAAGCGGTATCACTCGCTTCTGTTCTAAGGTTCCAATCTCTAAGGAGCCTTGTCTAAGATTTAGGTCCACTGAGTGATCGTATAGCCAATCTTGGCCAAGGATTAGGGGTTCTATCAGGTCGTCATCATGGCACACTAGTAGCTTTGCTGTCATGGTCACTTCCTTAATGAGGATAGGAAGGTCCACCTCACCCATGCACGGGGTTTCCATGCCTCCTAGCCCTATGAGGTATGCCTCAATTGGCCGCATTTCTATTCCTGAATCCTTATAGTGGGACCATCTAATCGCACTAGTCGCAGCACCTGAGTCAATTAAAGCCCTGAGCTCTTGGCAAGGGTTGCCGTGCTCTAGCCTAACTGTAATGAATGGTCGCCTGTCCACTATGCTAGGATGAGTTCGTGACTTTACCTCACACATAGCCATGGGATATCTGGGTGTTGTTTCCAGATGGTTATACTGCTCTCTCCCTAGTCCTTGTCTTCTTAACTTCATGCGCTTAATGCGTTCTATTGCTTCTGCCTGAGCTTCAGCTCGTATTCTATTTTCTTCCTCCTTACGCTTCTTTGCCAACGTGAGTCGTCTAAGCATATCCTCAGTAAGAGGTTCTTGATATAACTTGATTCTACAGCCACTAATATAATTAGGCATTACGTCTCCTTCTAAGGTGGCTAACTGTACTGCTCCACTTGTTGAGAGTCTGTTAATGATCAGGAGGTCCATAACCTCGCTTTTCTAACTTACGTGCGTGTTGCTTTAGCGTATATACTAGAACTAAATCTCCTTCTTTTAGGTCTTTATCTTTTACATGTGCATCAAAATATGCTTTCTGTCGCTTCTTCGCTGCATATATTCCTGCTGCTGCCTTTAGCCTGGTTTCTCCTAATCGTTCCAAGTCCATTATTCTTGCTGATAATTCATGGCCGGTCCACTGATGTTCTTGTGCAACCTTAAGGGTCGGTATCAAGAAGTCCAAAGGAAGCACAACATTCTGACCAAAAACCATCTGAAAGGGAGTTGCATTGAGTACGGTCTTGTAGGCCACTCGATATGCCCAAACAGCGTGGTGTAACTGTTTGTCCCAATCTGAACGTTTGTTGTTCACGAGTTTCGTCAGTACGTTACAAAGGATCTTATTAGTGCTTTCAGCCTGACCATTGGCCTGAGGATGATATGGTGCGGATTTCTTGTGAATCACCATAAAATCCTGTAACAAATATTCAATGACTTGGTTTAGAAAGTGAGTCCCGCGATCGCTCACTAACTCTATAGGCAATCCATATCTTGTAAAGACATTCTCAAATAAGAATTTTGCAGTTGTGTGTGCATCATTCTTTTTTGTGGCTTTTGCCTCTACCCATTTCGTAAGATAATCTGTGGCAACAATAATGTATTCCGCATGTGTACCTTTTGCAGGGGGGTTAATGGGTCCTACAAAGTCTATACCCCACTTAGAAAATGCACGTCCGTCCATCATGGGTTTCAATGGCATTTCATCTCTGCGAGTAGGAAACTGAGTTCTTTGGCACACATCACATCTCTTTACATAGGTATGAGCATCCATGTGAAGAGTGGGCCACCATAATCCTGCAAAGAGGATGGCTTTGATTATCCTATCGGGTCCAAAATGACCTCCTGCAACACCTTGGTGTGTAGTCTCTAGTATGCTCAGATAATTGCTCTCATGAACACATTGTCTTAGATATCCATCTCGTCCTCTTTTGTATAGGTTATCGCCAATAAGTGAATAGTCTTGAGCTTCCTGCTCCAGACTGCGCTGTCGAGCTAAGGTCATTCCTTGAGGGAATGTCTTCTTCCTCAAGTATGTCACTAATGGTTCACTCCAGTCTGGTGTGAGAGACATGTGATATAATGTAGCATGCTCTATTGGTGGTCTTTCACAACAAACATTGCATTCCTTACACAACTTGTAGACATCTGCTTCCATCGAAGGCCAATATACTCCTAGTCTATGCAGAGTCTGTAGTGTTCGATGTTTCGAATGATGTTGCTTTAATGCACCTACGTGTGCTAATTGCAACCAATTTGCATGTTCTGATTCATCTACACAACAAGCAAGAATCTTTTGATTATCCTGTTTATATATGCTTCCTGCCATTATTTGGTATCTCTGAGACTTGGTAATCTCTCCCTCTTTGATCTTTATCCTAGGATTCTTGGGTCCATATGTGAGAATAGGGACTATAGGCTTAGCCCATTCTGGTGCTATCTCAAGGTTAAACAAATAAGCATCTGGTAGATCATCCGCTACTCCTTGAGGAGCTTCTCCTGAGGTTAATCTTGAAAGTTGGTCAGCTCTAAGATGTGTCTTTCCTTTCCTAACTACTACTTCAAAATCATACTCCATGAGTAATAGAAACCAACGTATCAGTCGTCCTGTGTTACATGGTTTGTTGACTAGGTACAATAGGGCTTGATGATCTGTAAAGAACTTGAATTTGTTGGCCAACAAGTAGTGTCTGAACTTCTTTACCGCGTAGATCATCCCTAATCCTTCTCGTTCCGTCGTGGTGTAATTTCTTTCTGCTGTGTTCAATTGTCTGCTCGCGTAAGCTATGGGGAGATCTATGTTACCTTCATTCGTGGGTTGTGCTAACACGCATCCTATGGTGTAATTGGATGCATCCACATGTACATGGAATGGCTTACTCCAATCTGGTGTAGTCAATATAGGTGTTGAGCACAAGCGTCGTTTGAGTTCATTGAATGAATTTTCACATTCATCTGTCCATTCAAAGTTGGTTAAAAGAGAGTACAAAGGCTTGGCTATGATTGCATACATGTGTATGAGTCTCTTATAATAACCACAATGGCCCATAAATGCCTGTACCTCTTTCACATTAGTTGGTCTAGGTAATTCTGCAATTACCTTCACTTTTTCCTCATCCGTAGAGATTCCATTTTTTGACACAGTGTGTCCTAGAATTTTGCCTTGTCTGACCATGAAAACGCATTTTTATGGGTTCAAACAAACCTGATATTCTCGACATTTGTCAAATATTTGTCTTAACTCGGGAATATGCGTCTGCTTGATATTAGAATGAGCACATATGTCATCGACATATACTTCCAAACTCTTGCGTAGGAATTCCTTAAAAACATGACACATGAGCCGCTGGAAAGTGGCGGGTGCATTTGTTAAGCCAAATGGCATTACACGAAATGCAAATATGCCCCATTCTGTGGCAAAAGCCATCTTGTGTTGATCTTCTGGAGCAATGGCTACTTGATTATAGCCTGAGAAACCATCAAGGAAGCTGTAAACTTCCTTGCCCGCAACTCTTTCCAATAGATGTTCTGTGATAGGAAGAGGATAACTGTCTCTAATCGTGGCGGCATTAACTTTTTTAAGGTTAATACACACACGCAATTTTCCATTCTTCTTGGGCACAACCACAATGGGGGATACCCATTCGGTATGCTCAATTTCGTAAATGAATCCTGCTTCTATCAAGCGATCTATCTCCTCTTTAATCTTCGCAGCATAGTTATCGTTGTACGTGTACGGTTTCTGTTTTGTCGGTTTTGCATCTGGAGTCATAGGGATTCTATGAGAGCATATATCTGGATCTACTCCTTTCAAATCTTTGTAACTCCAAGCGAACACATCTCTATATTCGCGCAATAGGGCAACTAGCTCTTCTTCTTCTTCAGTTGTCAAATCATGCCCTATGTATGTAGATTTTTCTTCTTCTCCTTCTATGGCAACGATTATTTTCTTGGTTTTCTCTCGGTTATCATATACTTGTCCGTCATTCGCCTTTCTATTAGGCATTCGTACCATGATTCTTCTATCTTCGATTTCATATTTCTTGAAATTCTCGGGTACTCCAAACAAGGATTCTTCTTTTTCTGACATGGTTTCTTTCTTCTTTCTTTTCTTGCCTTTACCCTTGTTAGTCACTTGAGTGGCGATTCTCACATCATTCATAACTTCTTCCTGTCTCTGAGGGTGAGTTTCTACTTCGTAAAGATATTCTTCTTCTGATGCAAACGGAGCGTCCATGATAATTGATTCTAAATCGAAATCACTTGCATCCTCAAATGCATCAGTGTTAGGTTCACACTCTTCTAAAATTGCATCGCACATGATTGGCTCTATCGTGAAAACTGAAATGTCATAGCCATCCTCGTCACAGTGGGGTGTCCATTGTTCCTCATTGATGGCTACATCCATGGTTGCTAGGATTTCTGCCCAACCATGGGGTTCAAACTCTTCGTCAGGGAATACTACAGGTGCGTAGGCTGGATCTTGAAGGGTTCGTGGATGTTGTTCTGCACCTAAGGTCCTTGCTTCTAATCTTTCTTCCTCTTGTTTTGCAACTTTACACATCCATAAATGAGTGTCCTCGTGCAACCAAGAAGGATCTGATTCTAATGAGTGCACAGATTCTATTTCTACTGGTGTCTTATGGATGGTATTCCATTGTATTGGGGGTACATCTATATGTGAATAGTCTTTAAGATTGACTTTAGTAGTCACTCCTAAATGTTGCAAGTACAAAGAATTGGTTCCCCAATCTTGTACAATTTGCAACTGACGCATGAATGGTCGTCCCAATATCATCTCATAAGCATGATTTTTACTAAAATCACAAATGGCAAAAGTATGCTCAAATTCTACACCACAAGTGGTGAGAGATATGCCTTCTAGTAAGCCTAATGGTTTTTCTATGTGTCCGTCAGCCATTTGTAGCTTCATCCTGGTGGGTCTTAATGTTGGCTTACCCCAACGTTTCCATAAAGCGGTGGTAGCTATGGCTACTCCGGCTCTTGAATCTAAGATGGCTTTCGTGGTGTAGCCCTGATGGGTTATCGGAAGATAAGTGTTACCTTCCTCTCCTTCACTTACATCTCCAATCTTTTCTACGGGTATCTCTGGTACCTTATTTTGTGATCCTATTTGTGAGGGAGTAGTAGCAAGCTCAGGGAATTGATTTGCTACATGCTTCCACAATTCTGGTTTAACCTTTAACAACTCCTCTAGAGTGAGATTACACTGTACTTTAGTGTTCTTGATCACTTCCGTGTTTCTAGGGATTACTGATTCTTCATTCCTCACTATTATCGTGGGTGCTCTCATACTAATAGACTTTGCTTCCCAAGGTCCTGTGAACTGAGGTAATTCTTGTAAAGAATTAGATTCAAAAGCTGTGTGTTCACTCAGTTGTTCCTCCTCTACCTCATTGTAAATAGAGGGGATATCTTGGGGAAATTGCTCCTGCAAGTCATCTATTTCTTGAATAGGAGGATGGGTTCCTTGTTCCTTTCTCCATTTCTCTTCTTGGATTTCTCTCAAAAATTCATGTGAATATTTATGTATGGAAGACAAATTGTCTTGACTTTCTGTATTGGGTACTTGAGACAGGGATGGTGCATTCCTTTCCTGTGTCTCTGAGACAATAGGGTTCCTATGCTGATCCTTTTTCTCTTTGCTTTCAATCAAGTATTCTAGCCTCTCCATTAGTCCTTGAAAGTGTAATTCCGGTTTTGCCATGTTATTCCAATTAAGATATCTAGAGGCTTCGAACAAAGCTTGTGCTAGTTCTACCATCTTCATGCAAAGTTTAGTTCTCTCAATTTCTAGATCTGCTCGAGGGTAGTTTTTACTCATTTCAGCTACCTGAGGTCCCTCTTTTAATCTAGCCTGATATGCATGAAACATCATGTCTAGATTCTCTGGTATGGGTTCCGCTAAAACTGATCCTGATTTCTGAGCTGGGTTCTCTTGATTCAATTCCTGTGAAGTCGATTCTAGGATTTTGGCTCTAGATTCCTTTAAACTTCCTTCCAACTCAGTTATCTTTTTACTCCACTTTCTCTTTATTCTTTCTCTAGAATCTTTCCAAGATTTTGTTTTTTTACTGCTAGATTCTGCAACTTCACTACTTCCGGCTACTTTCTCTTGATTAAGCTGTTGGTTCTGTAAGAGCGCCTGGGCTCTTGTTATAGCTTGGATAGGCACGTACGTAGGGTTGGATCTATCTGCATTGTTTAAAATACCTATCACGTTGATCGGTGTCACATTCGAAGCGTTAACTGGATTTTTAGGACAATCTTTGATTATGTTCTCTTTGCCACAATCAGCACAAAAGCCTTGGATATTATAGTACTGTGATTGTCCTGCTATAGGAGGATGTGGACAATCCTTTATGAAATGGTCTCCTTGGCACCTAAAGCATGGTCCTCTAGGGCCCTGTGGTCTTTGTTGTCTCAATTGGGGCTGTGGATTTGGGTTTGTGTACATCACATTAGCATAGTCTGGCTCCCAACTAGGTTCCACTGGTGGACTATCATAATGATATGTTTCTACGTGTTCTGGTGACTCTATGTAATATGCGGGTGGACTATCTACATGCGTAGAGTCAAAACTGTTCGAATTCGGGTCACCCTCTGTGATCAAAGGTGAAGAAGGCACTAAGGCCCTACTTAGGTTCTCTTCTGCAGCAGCGTATTTGACTGAGATGACATTCGCTGGTGGGGGTGGCTGCTGAGCTAAGACAGGTTGAGGTCTCTGTTGAGCTTGGTATGGGTAGTTCTGAGGAGGCCTATAGTAATAAGGCTGAGCATTGTATTGGCCTTGATACCTACCTGGCTGCGGGTATGCTTGCGGGTAGTTCTGTCTCACGGTCTGTTTGTTGTATGGGCAGTCCTGAGCCGTATGATTCGTGTATCTTCTCTCAATTGTACAGTATTGGCCACTAGGGTTGGCTTGTGGTTGTGGTGCATTGGGGCACACATTTGCCAAATGATTTCCACCACAGGTGTAACAATGCTTGTTTGTTAGCACCCTAGGTTTACTAGAAACTCCTAGTTTCTGGGCCACTTTTTCTGCAAGGTCTTCTATTGAGCTAGACAATTTTGTGGATGCTAGAGATGAACAGTCTGAGTCCTTATAGACCTTTGAGAGTTCCAACTCATCTCCTAAGTTGTCCTCAATGTCTATGCATATTCTCACACATTGCTCTAGTGTTCTGGGTTCTTTTAGGTACACATAGGAGCGTAGTTTAGAGCTCAACAAGCCATCTAGAAACAATGACACTTGCTTAGCTTGTGAGGGTAGCTCTTGCATTGGACATTGTTCAACATATTGTCTAAACCTACGTCCTGCGAGTCTAACTGTTTCTTGAGGGGTCTGTTTAAAGCTATGAATCAACGAAGACGTGTCATGTCTAATCCCACTTTTAGAGAATTCAGTGATGAATGACTCTAAAAAGTGATGGATGTCTCTAAATTGCCTTTGTTGCAAAGGTTGGAACCAAGTTAAAGCGGTATTTTTTAACGTTAGTCCAAATGCGTTGTATTGCGTGAACATGTCTTCAACTTGTTCTGCTCTTAGTACTTGCTTGAATTCTGCGACATGGTCATAGGGATCTCCTGTCCCATCAAAATAATTCTTCATGGATTTCACTAATTGAGTGGGTCTCAATATTCGTGCATGTTCACGTGGTCTGGGTAGAGGAAAATCATCTCTACCACCTAGTATTCCATGATCTCTTTGTCTATCCGCTCTATTAGTGTCCGTGGTTGTTCTATCTCTCCCTACCGGATGAGTGAAGCTTACTTCGGGTCTTTCTTCATTTTTCTCTCTTTGATTTCCATGGGCTGATGATGTTCCTGCCCCTTGTTGACTTGTATTCATGTTCGTTCTAGATGGAGGGAATACCAATTCACCTCTCCATGTGTATGTGTTTTTAGCGTGGTCAAGCACCACAAAGACTCTTTCTGAAGTCTCATCCAGGTATACAACCTTTCCAGGTGTATCCGGGTCCTTGAACTCGTATATCGTGATGATTCCTACCTCACTAAGTAGTTCTGTCTTGTATCTCCAAAAGGCTTCATCAGTTTCTTTATTTACAAACAACTCTATGCTTCTGTTGTCTTGAGGGATCCATTCTAGGATTAGTACTCGTGTCAGTACAGATTTCCCTCTAGGTGTTCTAGGCTCTTCTAATGGTTCTTTTCCTTGAGATTTAGTTTCCGTATCTGGCTGAATCACGCCAAACTCATTGGTATTGTTTGGCTGCGTACTTAAGATGTACATTGTTCCTTCCTTGTCTATGTACGCGTCTCTCTCGAATTTCACCACTGGATGTTCCAATCCAATGGGTTGATCGGGGTTGTGCATTTGCACCACTTGCCTTCGCAAACCATCCTCATAGATGCGAGCACCTAATCGGTTGGTTCGGAGAAACTCTAGTTGAGTCCTATAGGGTCCTTCTGGTTTTTCTAAGTATGCTACATTTGACCCTACTTCTGGTCTTTCTGTGCTAAATGCCATTTCTGATTCGCTGGTATCTGAGCTCTCATAGGGATAACTAGTGTTCAACTGTTGAGCCCACGATCGTGCAGTAGTTCTTACACTTGCCTCTGATGATCTAAGGCTTCGTCGGTCTGACTTACCTATATGTTTGCCCGATCTAAGGTTCATTAATTTTCTTCCTTGCACACTCAGTACACGCTTAGATCGTCAATGATTCGTTGTTATTACTTTCTTGATTCTTTTTAGATTTCTTTAGATTCTTGTCTTAATGTATGCGTCAAGAATTCGACTTTCCGTGGTACTTTGAGTTCTCGTTCCGTCAGACTTATGTTCTTTCTTTTAGATTTTCGTGTCACACACCTTTACTTTAGTCTTGAACTTGATAAATTTAATTCTCTTGAACTTGAGGCGTTCCTATCGTCTTTAATCCACAATACTACCGTTTATCCTAAGCTAAGAATTGACTGAGGGGTTGAGTAATCTTCCAACCTCGAGTCAGCTTTTCTGGTTGCTCTGATGCCCAAGAAGCCGTGCTTCCCAAGCTTTATGCCCTTCACCGCCTTGCCTTGGTTGCCCTTGATTGTCCTTGCTAGACCTGGAAAAATTCAATATTAGACCAATTCACAGTTGGATGATCAAGCACTTGAGTATATACACCTTTTGAGTCCCTTCCCTTTTGCCCAACTTTTCAATGTTTGCCCCCTGGCTTCCTAGTCCCAAACTAGGTCAACCTCAAAATAGCTTATCTAAAAATAGACGTAGTACTCGTCAAGAGCTTTCTAATGAGCTATTAAGCTCAAAAAACGGACTTCGGATGAAAAAGTTATGACCGTTCAGGCCTTGGGGGGTAAAAACTGACAAACAGGCTTTTCTCCAAATATGAGCTAAGGGGTCTCCTATGAATATAATCACCCAAAAATTTCCCAAAAATAGCCCCAAAATTGGCCAAAAAATGAAACCCTAAAATTTGCGTTTGGGGTGGACAATCACGATGGTCTGAGACAATCGCGATGGTCTGGGACCGTCGCGATGGCGTGAAGGTGAACCGTCGCGATGGTCTAGACGTGAATGATCGCGATGGCGTGAAGGTGAGCAATCGCGATGGTCTGAAGTGCACAGTCGCGATGATCCAAAAGTGAACAATCGCGATGGCGTGAGTGTGAACCGTCACGATGGCTCGATCAGGCGGATAATCGCGATGGCGTCAGTCAACGGTCAACGTGGACAATCGCGATGGTCCAAAGTGAACCCTCGCGATGGTCACATATGCGATGGCATGAGCCAATCGCGATGGTCCGGGCGCGATGGCTTGAGCCAATCGCGATGGTCCGAAATTTGAGTTGTCGCGATGGTGTAAGGGTGTCGTCGCGATGGCGTGAGGGTGAACAATCGCGATGGTCTAACTTGCCACGTGGCACCGTCGGCGCGATGGCGTGAGCCAATCGCGATGGTGTGGGGTCAACCGAACAGTCGCGATGGTCCGCGAACCGTCGCGATGGTCCGCGAACCGTCGCGATGGTCCGGCCGAGCCGTCGCGATGGCGTGAGCCTATCGCGATGGTGTGACACAATCGCGATGGTCTGAGACCGTCGCGATGGTCCACCAAAGTATGATTTTTTGCAATGCAAGTATGGATTCCTAGAGGCGCAAGTGTGCTCTACACGCTGGTGTGGTCGCCTTCTTCAAATTCCGAACTTTGCAGACCATCGCGATGGTCTGACACAGTCCGAAATTTCTGACAGAAACTAAAAATTTTACCTTTCCCAAGCTTTCCTGATGCACTGGAGCTCTGTACCTGCAAGAAAACTCAAGAAAACAAAAGTACACACAAGCACAAAAGCTCTCTCTCACTCTCTCGCATGCACAAATGAGGGGAAATGAGGAGAATGGGTGGATATGGTGAATTTTCTGATTTTTTTGGAGATGAAGATGATGATGCGGTGATGAAGATGGAGTGTGGGGGAGGTGAAAAACACTAAAAACTAAGTAAAAACAACAACAAAAACTGAAATTTTTTACCTTCCAACACTACTTCTTGCTATACTCTTACCATCACACATTCGTCCTAGACTCGATCCCCGGCAACGGCGCCAAATTTGGTGTTGCTCTAGCACAATGGTGAGAACCACGTTAGGAAGCTCCACCTCCTTAATGTCAATCCGCGGAAGAGATAGGAGTGATATGAAGATCGTGAATGTGAGATGAAGTGAGAGTGAAGGTGAGAAGCATAGAAATGCACACACACATACACACACACTACGAAGAGACAAGCAAGATACAATGGAAGGTGAGAAATCAACTCTATTACTCAAGAACACTATTACAAGCTCAAAAGAACTCTAACCTCAAACAAGCCAACCTCAAAAATGAGCTCTCTAGCTCTTTTTATAGTTTCTAGACTAGTTTTGACCGGTTTCACATCTAGTGACCGGTATAGTTAAAAAATAGGTCCTAGATGCTATTGAAAGGGTAAACGGTGTCTAAAAATAACGAAAATTGATACGCTTGTTCTACCTAAGCTCCTCAAGCTCGAGGACTCCTCGGCTTGCACAAAATGGAGCTATGGATTACAAAATGGTGTTTTCTATGTTACATATGTTACAATAGTGATAAAAATCACTGTTGGAGGTTTTTGGAAAGTATTTGAAAACATAATTCTTTGAAAAAAGATTTGACTGGCTCCCTGCTCCGTCGTTACATGCTTCCGCGTCTTCTATGCCTTTGGCTGCTTCCAACACTTGCAGAAAGCTAGAAGTTATAAGATCTATATCAGTTAGAACATCATTGACAAGGAGGGTCCTCCAACCTTTTAAGGCCGCTTGGTTTCATTTTGATCTCAATCCTCTCCCTTCCTTCAGTTCAACAAGTGATCTCCATAGCTTGGAGCGAGGCCTTTAGCTATTGCACCTCTCCTGCTAAGTGCTCAAAGTTGGCGGTTAAACAATCATAATAAGTTCTCCTTTACAAGGCCCAAAACAAGATTCTTAACATTCAAGTGCGAGAAGAGAAAATCTGTATCTCTACCTTCGATGGCTTGAGATGAAAGTAAACAATGGCAATTCCTGCATCCAATCTAGAATTTGAAAAATTAAAAGCAAACTAAGATTGGAAGACAAAATTCAAAGAAAGAACCTATATATTTAATTTAAAGATTGGTGGTTAGGGAAAGTAGATAAACCAACAAAAGAGATGTATAAGCTCTTGAAGAAGAAGCAACACAAGGAGGAGGTCCCCTACATGATAGATAATAATGGGTTCAAATGAGTTCCTGGGAGAGAATATTGAGCTAATTACCAACCACTTCACTTAATTGTTGGGGATGTCCTATTGATATATTTTGATAGTGCTATGTGTGAACATACTAGGACACCAAGGAACCTTATTCCATCTTTAGGAGGTCTTTTTGCCTTGGCTTGTATATACACCTAGGATCTAATGAGTCACTTATCTTTGCATATTCACTTTTTCATAAATTCAGTATTGTGTGTTGTGCTCCAATCTTCTTCTTCCTTGTGTTGTTCACGTGCTTTGGAACACCTTAAACTCCAACAATTAGTATCAGAATAGGTCACCGCTTTGTCTAGGGCATTATCGACATCCCTATGGTCATGGTCTTAGAATTGCACAAAAATTGGTAAGCATACTAAGGGCGATTAGGAGTTCAAAATGGCTTCACTATATGGTATCAAAATTTATCATGTACTAAGGAGACATGAGTTATCTCCAAGGATGTGTATGATACGTTGGTGCTTGTTTTTATAGGTGGACAGTCAAGTGCTGGTCCAAATGAGGCAATTTCTCAACCTTTACAGGTTTCACATGATGATTTAGATCATTCCATTTCTGATGTAGATTTACATGATGCACTTCTTGATGAGACGATTGATATAAAGGAGGCAAAAACTATGCCCAAATGGCTAGTGGAGACTTTCGAGATAGTAAATTAGATGCACATGTCATATTGTACCTATCAGGCTCTCCCTAGTTCTTGTTTTGCATCAGATTGCTATGAAATGGTTGCTTCTAGTCTTTGTTATGAGAATGAGCCTGTTCCTTTTGATGAAGCACGAAACTCAAAAAATTGGATGGTCGTTATTCAATCAATATAAGATGCTATTATGAAGAATGGTACTTGGTCTTTATGTGATTTGCCTCTAGAGTAAAAGGCCATTGGCACTAAATGGGTATACAAGTATAAGGCTAGGCTTGTTGCAAAAGGTTATGCTCAAGAGAGAGGCATTGATTTTGATGAGACCTTTGCTCCCACATGCCGAATGACCACCGTTCGTAGCATTTGTGCACTTGCAGCTCATCATGTTTGGAATGTACATCAGTTGGACATTCAAATTGCATTTTTGAATGGTGACTTACATGAAGAATTGTATATATGAGCCCCGTGGTTTTGTGCAGAAAGGGCATGAAAACAAAGTCTATAGGTTGAAAAAGGCATAATATGGTTTGAACCAAGAACCATGTGCTTGGTATGAAAAGATACATGCATACTTTAAGAAGCAGCCTACTATGGCCACTTCTAGTTGTGAGGATGAGTATAGGGTAGCTTTCATAAAAATTATTAAGTGTGTGTGGCTCAATTGCCTTTTGGATGATTCTGGGTGTTGGTCAATGATCTACCACCACCCTCTTCACTGACAAGCAGAGTGGATTGGCATTTGCAAGGAACCTTGTGTTTCATGCTCATGCAAAGCACATTAAGGTGCATTATCATTATGTCAAGGAGAGGTCCTGTGTTGGAGAGATTAATTTGGCATATGTGCCCGCACAAGATAACATTGCAGATATTTTCACAAAGGCTCTACCTCAAGAGAATTTCGAAGCTTTCCACAAAGCTTTGGGCTTACTTACTTCTGCTATATCAAATAGAAAAACAAAATTCAAGAAGAAAGTAGTTCCAAGCATGCAACAAATCTGGGTATGAAAGGGAGAGCAGTGAATTAAAAGAGAAAAAAAAAGAAAAAAAGAAAAAAAAACGGAAGGGACAAGAACATGCACGTGAAGAATCTCATCAGTGCACCATCAACAACAAAAGACAAGCCAATGGTCAATCACTGTAATGGGAGTACAACACGAAGAGATGAACATCAGCACACCTTTCACCATGGTAAGAATCCCCTACTTTGGAAACCCTATAACAATGATAGATTAGGAAACCTCTTTGTTAGCATACCCTTGAGCACTTAGCTCAAGATGCAATTTTTCAACCCATACTTCTTACAATGCATTCCCCAAGTAAGCATGCATAGGGAATCATGCACAAGGCACATATTCTCTTCAACCCATGCACTAACACATTACCCATCATTCATTATGGGTTACAATTACTTGGCATGATAACTATGAGACCCATGTTTGAAAGATCCATAGGAAATCAAGGTTCCAACATTAGTACCGATGGCACAATTCATAGCCAAGAGCTACCCAAAATAAACATTGACAACCTCTTTTGAGCAACTAGCAATTTTTGAAAGCTCACAAATACACCATCATGATGGAATCCAAGGAAGAAGTTCATACAAAGGGACTAAAATTTGCAAAGGCTAGCAGTGAAAAATGAAGGAAGAAAAATCGCTCTTGTTACTACATGATGGACACTACTTCTCAAAGTACTACATGGAACACCCACTTCACCAAGGGTTTGTCAGGGGGAGGGGGGGAGTGGTGGCACTCATGGTCAAGCACAATGCGCGAACAACATCAAAGAAGTGGACACACAAGAAGAGGGAGCACGTAGGGAGCTCCAAGAAGTATATGGAAAATTTTCAAAAGAAACCCAATAAAACAATGATTTTGATCACAAAACCATTTTAAATATCATTTCATATTTTTGCAAATCCATTTTGTTCCACTTGAGGAACCCTTGAGCTTGACGATCTTAGAAGTATCTACATACCAATTTTCGTTTAGACTCCATTTGAGCCCTCAAATAAGTCATGGAAACTATTTTATAACTAGGCTAAACACTAGGTCTGGAATGGGCCAAAACTAATAAAAAAAACTATAAAAAGAGCTAGAGAGATCATTTTTATGGTTGGAAAGCTATAGAAAGAGCTTCTTGAAGAATTTAATTGAGTTATTCAGAACCAAAGCTTCCATTGTTCCCATCTTTGTTATCTTGCTTTGTGTGTGTGTGTGTGTGCATTCATGTATGTGCTTGTCACTCATATTTTCTTTCCACAATTGCTCACGATCTTCATATCCTCCTCACGTATCCACATATTGATGAGTAAAGGAGGTGTTTTTCATGCTTGGGCTACACCAATTTCGGCACCATTGTGAGGGAAGGGGGAGTGTTGGCACTCAAGGTAAAGTGTGAACCATCTTACTTAGAGGGAGGGGAATGTTGGCACTCAAGGTCAAGCATGAAGCATGTGAACAACATCAAAGTAGACACACAAGAAGAGGGAGCATGTAGGGAGTTCCAAGAAGTATATGTCAAATTTTCAGAAGAAACCCCTATAAAAACAATGATTTTGATCACTAAAAACCATTGTAAATATCATTTTACACTTTTGCAACGCCACCTTCAAGCCAAGGAGTGCTCAAGCTTCAGGAGCATTAGAAGTATCCACATATCAATTTTCATGATTATTAGACTCTATTTGAGCCCTCAAATAAGCCCTAGAACCTAATTTTTAATTAGGCTGAACATTAGGTTTGGACAGGGCCAAAACTAGTAAAAAAACTATAAAAAGAGCTAGAGAGCTCATTTTTGTGGTTGGCAAGTTAGAGAGAGAGATTCCTGAAGAATGTAATCGAGTTAATGAGAATGAAAGCTTCCATTCTTCCTATCTTTGTTATCTTCCCTTGTCTGCATGTGTGTGTGCATGCATGTATGTGCTTGTCACTCCCATTTGCTTACCATAATTGGTCACGATCTTCATATCATCCTCACTGACGGGCTTTGGTGTGCGAACAAGAGGAGCAAGGAGGAGATGGAGGGAAAGAAAGGAGAGGGGAGACGTGCACACTTGTGTGGGAGCCTCAAAACCCATATAATGATCTCTCTTGAGGCAATACTCTATAAATGAGGTATATATATGAATATGGGGTAAAGTCACATGACCCTTACATCCCGAACAATCTCCCACTTAAGGATGAATTTGACCAAAGTGGTAACACATACAAAGAATGATGTAGGACTATACAACAATGTACAGGAAGAGTCTGGATCTCAACTAAAAACTCTAAGTGAAAATGCTCCAATAGCAACTGCAACATCTAGTCTCGAGCACAACAACTCATACATTAGACTCTCGAATGCTGATGAAATTTGTGCTATCTTGTGTTGATGAAACTTGTGCTAAACTCCAAACAACTAAACACTCCAAGTGCATATGCTCCAATAGCAACTGCAACATCTAGTCTCGAGCATAGCAACTCATACATTAGACTTCCGAATGCTGATGAAACTTGTGCTATCTTGGCTAACCTAAGCATGTCAGCCATGCCTATATCCAAGGCATCCAAAGCACCATTGTCAAGACCAACATGTGCTGACATATACATCTAGCATGAGCAAATCTAAAAAGGATTACATGATCGTTGACTCATCAACATCTAAATCAGTCATCCTATCAGCCAAGGATGTGTCTAGCTATGCATCCTGAGAGCTAAACTGCTCTATCACACACTGTGTACCATGAGAGCAATCTTGCTCTACCACACCATGTATGATCATGTTGCACATGAGTTAGTTGCATAACATCAACACCAAGGTCAAAGTGATGATCACACTCTAACTGAGTATCATCACAATGCTCTACATGATAATCCACATGATGCTCTAAAGCCTCCAAATGATCATCCAAAGTGTGCTCCATGTGAGCATCCATATGATCAATGAAGTCATGATCTACATAAGCATCATGAGCATCCAAAACATGCTCTACATGTACATCCATCTGAGCATCTAAGTCCTGCCATACATGTGCATCATGAATGTCAATAGACCTATGTGTATGTAGAAGAAATGAGACATGACGAGTCTCACATCACACATTAGGCTTAACTCCCATTGAGATGAGACTATATCTCACATGAAGTATATGTAGTGGGTACATGTGCCCAATCCTAGCACCTCTGACAAGCATAAGGTGTCCCAATTGCAACTGAAAATGATGCTCACCAAGGAATGGATAAAGTTTGTTCTCATGTAATTGGCTAACTGAAATCAAGCTCATAGGGAATGAACACACATAACGTATATGTTTGAGTGTAAGTGATGCTCCACTAGGTAGCATAAGGCATACATCTGTTGCACCCTCAATGTCATATGTCATACCATCAAGCAAGTGCACACATCCACGACTCTCACCCAAGAATCAACAAAACCGCTCGTGATGTGGAGTAACATCAAAATTCGCTAATGCATCAAGCAACCAAGCCATATGTGTGATATCCAATGAACAAGAGGAATCCTGAGATGAACCATAGGAGTAAGTGATATATCACTGACATAATCAACTACTATATCCTAAAACCACTACCTAACCTACATCACGTGCATATCTTTGATGTCATTGTCGCATTTTCCTGAAGCAATGTTGTCGAGTATGGCCCTCATGACCACATTGCCAACATCAAAGTTGTTGATGTCATCTACGTCTCACATGAGTCAATGGACTCACATACATATCATGTAGTCTTTGGCATGATGTACTACTTTTTTGTTCATACATCACAGACTCATGTATAGAATCCACAAGCTGTAATTGCGTGGTGGAGCTGGCCAATGCATCCATATCCATCCATACATCGTCAAGCATGTCACAAGGTCTCTATGCATCTCTATGCACATACAAGTGCAACCCTGCACGAATGAGTGTATACCACATTTGATCTTTCCATGTCAAAAAGTCAATGCCCTCAAACTGAGAAGAAACCATGCTAGCAATCCAAGAGACTATAAATGTAACAAAAGACTAGAAAAAATACTCTATCATCAATAGGATCACATCTGCATATCAATATGCATAACTCAAATCACAAATGCCTCACTAGAGAAAAACCATGTGACCCATTTGTCACATAACCATGCATCTAGCATGCACATAAAACCAGGACCATAAGCCTACTCACCAAGTCTCCAAAATGACCGAGTAGCTATAAAAGAATCCTTGAAAGAATTCGATAGAGTATCCACTGTAACCTAAGCAATCAAATAAGATAACCAATAGCAAAAGAATAATGAGTGACCTGTCACCACCTATCACTGATCCAACCAAAGATAATGGCAAATACATATGCCAAAAACTAATGTCAAAAATAAATCCTATAAGATGGTCCAACCTGCAACGAATAACCTGTGATCAAGTCCAAGTAAATGAAGATAAGCAATGATCAAAAGCTATCACACAAGCATAAAGGATCTACTAGAGTACTCTTCTTGCATAAAAGATGATGAAATTTTGACAGCATCTCCTCTGTAAAATGGACTTTGAACAAAAATAACCATGTGGGAAACACCATCCATATATGCCAAGAATCACACTGGCAAATACATATCAAATGAATGACCATATGCTAAAATAATAGCCAATGAAGGTGACAAACGGATGTGCAGTTGAAGCTCCAATTTGGATCATGTACTTGCAAGGAAAACAAGAATACAAGCACTAGCCAAGATGCAAAATAAAATCTCATAAAATATGTGCAACTTCCAAGCTAAGCCGTAACCAAAGTGGCATAAGCAATGTTGAAGAATCACTCACTAATTAGACATAAAAGACATGAAGACATATGAAGGATGAAGAAAGACGAAGAGAAGCAGAAACAAAGCATTCAGAAAATCAAGCCCTTAGTGAAGGGACAAATTCACGCTTGTAATATAATACATAGAAATTTCCAGAATTACGAGTTTTGAATCTCGAAACAAATATGTATATAAATGAGTTAGAAGATCATAATAACAATGTTGGAGAGAGAGAGGCTGGATAGAGCAGAGAAATAGAGCACATAGAGAGTGCATAGAGTAGAAGGAAGTGCGCATATGATGAGATGAATAGTAAAACCTAAAGTGTCGGGTATTCATATGTAAGAGAGATGGTAAGGAAGAACTACTCAGCATAGGAGAGTTTTTCATGACTATGAGCAAAGTGAGGCCAAGCCATTCTGTACACATCTTTTCTAATAGAAAACACATGTTTGTGTGAAAAGATTTGAGTGCATTCTTATTGTGTGAAGAAATCTAAGTGATTTCATGTTACTGTGAAAGTTAGTTAGCAGTTACAGTTTTCTCAGCGCATATTTTACGGTACTTCTACAAGTTAGATCTCACAGTATAGTGTAAAGTTTTTTATGAGTGATAACTTATTTTGAAGCTACTAGTCTCAACTACAAATTGATCAAAAGAGTTTTGTGAAACGGGACATGTACACACAATACTGTGTCTAACAGTAAAGGTATCCAAAACTGATGAAGTTTTTTCTCTAACTTTAGATAGAGTTCATTCACTGAAGGAAGCTCAGATATTACTTCTTTACTTCATTTACAACCATTTGATTCCGGTAACATTCCAATACAATTACGGTGAGATTACGGTGACAGTCCGATAACAGTCCAGTGAAGTTCCGGTGATATTCTGGTGAGTTCAAAACATAGTTTTGGCACATCTAAGTGGCGAAAAGAATATCTAACAGTAAGTAAATGAAGAATCGTAAAGATTGAAGTAAATCAGATCAGAATTGAAGCATGACAAAAAGGCAAAGTTTTTTGTAAAGTGAATTTGCAGATTTCACTATCAGATTGAAGCATGACGAAAAGGCAAAGTTTTTTGTAAAGTGAATTTGCAGATTTCACTAAATACAGTTATAAAGTTTTCAGTTTCAGAAAGGTTGCTAAGCTATTGATGATTATAGAGGTGTTCTAATATCACTCTAGCTTAATTCTTGTGATGTGGCAAATTTCGTAGCTTAGTTTACTAGTTTTCGTTATGTCAACAAGTGGTATCAGAGCAGAAAGGTCCTCAAGAGTAAACGGAAGTGCAGATATAAGGAAAGCTGAAGAATTCTTCACAAGAAAGGTGAAAGCTGAGGTGATCAACAACAAACGGCATAAGGAAAGCATTCCAAAGTCATTCTCAAGGGTAAAGGTTTATGAAAGGTAAAATCTTTTAACATTATACTCACCGATAGCAACAGAAACAAGAAGATCATGGCAGATCACATTTCTATTGACAAATTGGACAGAGATAATTATCCCGCATGGGTAATGCAAATGGAAGCCTTACTTATGAGTAAGGACTTAATGATATATGTGATAGGAGAAGAAAAGAAGCCTACTTTTGGAGACGATAGTCAACCAAAGAAAGAAGAGTTAGAAGCCTTGAAGTTGTGGTAGAAGATAGATGCAACGACAAGAGCTTATATCTACAATACCATTATAGATCATCTACTATCACATATTAGAGGCTTGGAAAAAGCAGAAGATATATGGAGTGCATTGGAAGATCATTTCCAAAACACTACAAAAGCTAGGAAGGCTAGCTTATGGTTAGAATTTAGAACATTCAAGAAAAAGCAAAGTCAAAGCATTAGTGATTATGTCACTAAGGTGAAGGAATTGGCAGACAGTCTTGGATCTATTGATGAGGATATTGAAGACCACAGGTTAATAGCACAATTACTTGCCGGACTGAGAGGAGATGAAAGGTGGAAACCTTTTGTACTCTCAGTTGAACTTTCATTAAATCATTTTGTACCAGATTTAGATTAGTTGCTTGGACTAATGCTAAAATTTGAGCAAGATTTGAAGACAAATGGAGATAAAGGACATAGTTCTGCTATGTACGCAAAGAGTAAGAAGAAAGGTGATAAAGGTAAAGAAACCGATGAAGAAGAAGTGACTAATCAAGCAAATTATGCAGGAGGAAGGGGTAATGTCAGATATAAAAGTAGAGGTAATACAAAAGGAATAGGTAATCTGAGTACCAATAAGAAGTCTTGTTGGATTTGTGGATTAAGAAATCATTTGGCTCATGATTGCTGGCATAATTCTCAAGGATCAAGTCAGAATCAAAACAACAATAGCAGACGCAGAAGTGGAATATATCAAAGAGGGAGACAAAGCCAAAGAGGTGGATATGGTAGAGGTGGAGCAAGAAGTTGGGGACAGAATCAGTCTTACAACACCACCTACTACAACTATGCAAATGATACACAGACTGACAATCATACAACATTGATGATGAATTCGATAAATGTGTTAGAGAATGAAGATCTAAAGGTATTCTATATTGATTCTTGTTGTTCATATCATTTGTCAGGAAATATAGAATTGTTATCAGAATTGGAAGGACGTATTTCAAATCATACAGTACAAATAGGTGATAACACAAAACATAGTGTGCGGTCAATTGGAAAAGTAAAATGTAAGAATGGAGCTGACCTGCTAACAAATGTTTTGTATGTTCCAACAATCCCAAAGAATCTGATCAGCGTGGGACAGATAGTAGAAAAAGGTTTTCATGTCAGGTTTACAAATGAAGGAGTATTTGTTGAAGATCTAGAGAACGGATACAATAAAATTGTCTATGGTAAGAAAGAAGGTAGACTTTTTGCTCTTAAAGTACAAGGGAATGTTGGTCAAGCATTGATCACACATGGTGATGAGGTATTTACAGAATTAGACCTCTGGCATAAGAGGTTAGGACACTTTAATGAAAAAGAAATCAAACCTATGGTGGAAAAACAATCTGTAAGAGGATTACCAAATATGAAGAATCAACATATGATTCAGAAATGTGAAGCCTATCAGATGGGAAAAGCACACAGGTTACCATTTCAGAAGAAGGGTTACAAACATGATGGTCTGCTAGAACTCATACATACAGATGTATGGGGACCGACAAAAGAAGGATCTATTAGTGGCTCAAGGTATTATGTTCTTTTTATTGATGATGCGACAAGATGGATAACTCTTTATGTTTTGAAACAGAAGTTAGAAGTGTTTGGAGCTTTCAAGCATTTTCATGCATATGCTGAAAGACTTAGAGGACAAAAACTCAAAAGGCTAAGGTCTGATGGAGGAGGAGAATATTTTTCTCAAGAATTCAATGATTATATGTGGAATGCAGGTATTAAAAGACGAATAACTTGCAAGTATACACCGCAACAAAATGGAGTAGTAGAAAGGAGAAACCGAACTCTAGTTGAGTTTGCCAGAGCAATGTTAAAGGAGAAGAATTGTCCAAATTATCTTTGGGCTGAGGCTGTAAATACAGCCACTTATCTTGTAAACAGATTACCATGTGCAGTTTTAAATGGAATGACCCCTTATGAAGCTTGGTGGGGTAAGAAACCAACACTTGATCATTGTAAAGTGTTTGGATCAGTTGCTTATGCTTATGTACCATCACAGCTTAGACATAAGCTTGGACCAAAAGCTGAAAAATACGTGTTCATTGGATACGATGAAAAGCAGATGGGTTATAGGTTGTGAAGTGCTTTAACCAAACAATTTATTGTTTCCAGAGATGTGACATTTGATGAAGAGAAGATTTGGTATGTAGATAAAGAACATAATGATGAAACAATTGAAGAAGAGGTAAGAAGAAATGGAAAAGGTAAATCACATATGCAGGTGAATGGAGATGAAGATCATATGCAAGCAAGTACATCCAGGTTTGGATTAGTCATGAGAAATGGAGATGCAACTAGATTTGATGAAGAAGTGTATTTAGATACACATGAAGAATATGAACCAAGAAGGTCAAATAGATTAAGGAAACAACCAACAAGGTATTCCTATGATACTTCTTATTTGACTCAGAAAAACTATGCTTATTTAGTAAAGGAAGATGAGGAGCCTCAAAATTATAGTGAAGCAAAAGGTAAGGAAAAATGGGAAGAAGCAATGAAGGAAGAGTTCAATACACTTGAGGAGAACAAGACTTGGGAACTTGTTCCAAAACCAAATGGTAAGAAAGTGATTGGAAATAAATGGGTTTACAAAGTTAAGAAGCTTGTAGATGGAAGAATAGCCAGATACAAAGCTAGATTGGTAGACAAAGGTTATGCTCAGACACATGGCATAGATTATGATGAGACATTCAGTCGAGTGGCAAAGATGTCAACTATAAGGACATTGATTGCTATAGCAGCATCAAAAGGATGGAAGCTAAGTCAATTGGATATAAAGAATGCATTTCTAAATGGATATATATCAGATGAAGTCTACATGGAACAACCTGAAGGGTTTCTAAGTTTCAGTTATCCAAATCATGTTTGCAGATTAAGAAGAACACTCTATGGATTGAAGCAAGCTCCAAGAGCTTGGAATTACAGACTTGTGAAGTATCTCAATGATCTCGGATACCAAAGTTCAAAGGCAGATGCAAGTCTACTCATTAAGAGAACAGATGAAGGTATGATCTACATTTGTATTTATGTAGATGACATTATAATCACAAGTAGCTCAGATGAAGGAATCAAGGAGGTAAAGAGATTTCCTGAAAAAGAGTTCAAGATTAGTGATGTAGGAAAGTTATCATACTTTCTTGGAATGGAAGTTTCTTATACAGATCATGGTTCGCAAGAAAGGTATCTTCTCAATTTACTGAAGAAGTTTAACATGGAGAATTGCAGAGAAGTCTCAACGCCACTTGAGGTCAATCATAAACTCAGCAAATATGATGGTGTAGAGTTTAAAGATATGAGGAAGTATCAATATTTAGTGGGAAACTCAATTTATGCTATGCTAACAAGACCTGATCTTAATTATGCAGTGGGAGTTCTATCACAGTTTATGCATTGTCCAAAGGATCAACATTGGGTTGCAAGACAAAGAGTTCTTATATATATCAAAAGAACTATAAAGGAAGGATTATATTATCCTTTTACATCAGATATAAAGCTGAGAGCATACAGTGACTCAGACTGGGTAGGAAGTCAGGATGATAGAAGGTCAACACATGGGTATATGATATACCTAGGAGATAAGCTTGTCAATTGGTGTTCAAGGAAGCAGCATACACTGGCCTTATCGTCAACTGAAGCTTAGTAAAAAGGACTTGTGGAAGCAGCTAAAGAAGTGACATGGATGCAGACCTTGTTTAAAAGCTTGGGTATTGATCAAGGTATACCTATCATACATGGAGACAATATGAGTTCGTTGTATCTTGCAACAAACCTAGTATTTCATGCAAAAACAAAGCACATAGAGATTCAATATCATTTCCTGAGGGAAAAGGTAATGGGAAGGAGATTGAAATAGTATACACTCCTACAAAAGATCAGATTGTAGATATTTTAACAAAGAGCTTGGATGGAGTAAAGACAAGTAGATTCAAAGAAATGGCAGGAATAAAAGAAAAGAAGAATATATGAAAGATCAGAGGATGCTAATTAGTGATTGAGGGGGAGCTGTTGAAGAATCACTCACTAATTAGACATAAAAGACATGAAGACATATGAAGGATGAAGAAAGACGAAGAGAAGCAGAAACAAAGCATTCAAAAAATCAAGCCTTAGTGAAGGGACCAATTCACGCTTGTAATATAATACGTAGAAATTTCTAGAATTACGAGTTTTGAATCTCGGAACAAATATGTATATAAATGAGTTAGAAGATCATAATAACAACACTGGAGAGAGAGAGAGAGTTTGGATAGAGCGGAGAAATAGAGCACATAGAGAGTGCATAGAGTAGAAGGAAGTGTGCATATGATGAGATGAATAGTAAAACCTAAAGCGTCAGGTATTCATATGTAAGAGAGATGGTAAGGAAGAACTACTCAGCATAGGAGAGTTTTCCATGACTATGAGCAAAGTGAGGCCAAGCCATTCTGTACACATCTTTTCTAATAGAAACCACATGTTTGTGTGAAAAGATTTGACTGAATTCTTATTGTGTGAAGAAATCTAAGTGATTTCATGTTACTGTGAAAGTTAGTTAACAGTTACAGTTTTCTCAACGCACATTTTACAGTACTTCTACAAGTTAGATCTCACAGTATAGTGTAAAGTTTTTTATGAGTGATAACTTATTTTGAAGCTACTAGTCTCAACTACAAAATGATCAAAAGAGTTTTGTGAAACGGGACATGTACACATAGTACTGTGTCTGACAGTAAAGGCATCCAAAATTGATGAAGTTTTTTCTCTAACTTCAGATAGAGTTCATTCACTGAAGGAAGCTCAGGTATTACTTCTTTACTTCATTTACAACCATTTGAAGTAACTACAAACAGAATTGTAGTTGATTTCAGTAACATTGCAGTACAATTACGGTGAGATTACGGTGACAGTCCGGTAATAGTCCAGTGAAGTTCCGGTGATATTTTGGTGAGTTCAAAGCATAGTTTTGGCACATCTAAGTGGCGGAAAGAATATCTAACAGTAAGTAAATGAAGAATCGTAAAGAGTGAAGTAAATCAAATCAGAATTGAAGCCTGAAAAAAAGGCAAAGTTTTCTGTAAAGTGAATTTTCAGATTTCACTAAATAGAGTTATAAAGTTTTCAGTTTCAGAAAGGTTGCTAAGCTATTGATGATTATAGAGGTGTTCTAATATCACTCTAGCTTAATTCTTATGATGTGGCGAATTTCGTAGCTTAGTTTACTAGCTTTCATTGCGTCAACAAGCAAGATATAGACCACAATGCCACCATACATCCATTAATAATACCATGATCAAACACATGATGACATAAACCTCAAAATTGTAAACGACAATGCCATCTCACATGCCAAGTACTTGACAAGATCATGATCTACTCTCATGCAAAGGAGCTACCATAGTGATCATACATCGACAATGCTTTCAAGCTCTAAAAATAAGAGCTCGCATACCAAAAAAACTTGCTCAAACAAGTTCTAAAGCAAAATGAACCTCCAAAAGCAATTAGGATTCTTGTGGTGAAAACATGATGCTTTGTGTTTTGCTGTGTTAGGGATGATCGCCTCTAAATTTGAACTTTTTCTCTTCAAGAAAATTCAAGAACTCTTTGTTGCTATGTAACGATACATAGAACAACATAAAACATGCATCTGCTATCAATTTCACCTTCACCTACAACACTATTACTCTATATTCTGCATTTTCAATGACCTAGGACTTAGAGTCTCTATCTCTGTTTTTCTAAAAAGTTATAGCTACTTTTTCAAGCTATGCATAGCAAGTCGAATTTCCTAAATCGGATCTTCAAAACTCAAGTTATAGCCCAAAACCTGATGTGTTATCCAAGTGATTGTTGATTCGTCTTCTACATCACTATCAGTTTTGTGAATTTTTGGCAAACTAAAACTCCAAAGTAGATGGTAGCTCCTTTTGTGAAGTCATAGATCTATATCTCAGCTATGCACAAAAATTTAAAATGCACCAATCCGAGCTTTTAAGCTTGAATTATAACCAAAATATTGAGAAACTATCTAGAGGTGCCAACCTATACATTCACCTCTTGAATCCTAAAATTCCATTGAAGATCCTTGCACACTAACCTTCAACAAGCTTTGATACAATGAAGAGACTTGATGTGTTGAATAAGAGGAGCAAGGAGGAGATGGAGGGAGAGATAGAAGAGTAGAGATGCACACACATGCATGAGAGCTTCGAAACCCACATAATGATCTCTCTTGAGGAGATGCTCTATAAATGATATATATATATATATATATATATATATATATATATATATATGAATATGGGGGTAAATTCAAATGATCCTTACATCCTCGATACTCACATCTCTGCGGATTGACAAGTAAAGTAGGTGGTGCTCACACTTGGGCTACACCATCTTAGAAGCTCACCATACCCATAACTTCCACTACACTAGTCCTCATATCCACTTGAATAATTAAGATGCCATGAGTAACTAGTGGATGGGTCATACTATTATAGCTCTTGTTGATTAATTTTTATGGAATGCTCTTGCTCCATAGCCTATATTAAAATTAGAGAAACTAGCATTAAAAAATGTTATATTGGCTCTTGGGCTTGTCAATAATTTACTTGAATTACATGTTGACAAGTGGGAAATTGTTGCCTTAACATAGGTCTAGCTAGGTATGTGGGATACTCCAACATTGGTCTAGGTGGATACAAGATTGGTGGCCTAACCGAGTATCAGTATCATAGGGGATACTAGTACTATTATTGTACAATCGGCCTTGGGACTTGATAATTTCCACACAATTGGTCGATGTTAATATTGTCATGGCTACATAGAATATTGATTGATTGGTTTCATATTTTAGAAACCCTAATCAATTGAGGGATTATTTCAAATTTTCTCAATCTCATAATATTGAAGTTGTGGTTGTGTTGGAGGAGGTGATCTTCTATTACACACATGTGACAGATAATCTCCTCCATAGGTCAAGAATTTCATGGGTGGAGGCCTTGTGGCTTGTACATTCAACTTCTTGGCATCAACCTCTTCCATTTCATCAATCATTAAGGAGCTAGATTTCACACTTGGAGTAGATTGTGTTTTTGGTATTCTAAGGTCTGAATACCATATGTTGGAAGTGGTAGTGGGCCACAATAACAATAAATCACAAGTTTAGGGGAACTTCCAACACATAAACCTTAACATACAAACCTTAATAATAAAAAAGAAGATGAGTGAGAGACAGAGAGAGAATAGGCAAGATTTCAAGTGTAATGGAAGCTATGAGGCTCACCTACACTATCTATATTTCACTGCCAATTACAATGTGTGAATATGATACAAACTAATCATATATGTATCTAGGTGGAAATAGGAACTAGATACAACAAATTGTGTACCTAAGAGGTATGAAGAGTATGTCCG
Source organism: Ceratopteris richardii (assembly GCA_020310875.1). Lineage (NCBI taxonomy): Eukaryota > Viridiplantae > Streptophyta > Polypodiopsida > Polypodiales > Pteridaceae > Ceratopteris > Ceratopteris richardii. Next base: position 142,597,681 of record CM035412.1, read on the forward strand.
TGTGAGAATATGGAGAATACAAACAGTTTATAACTGTTTTACAAAAAACCCAAATTTTGATCAACCTCAATAAAAAACAAGTGAACTAGCAAGTAAGAAGGGAAATAGACTTGCTACTCACAGTAAATCAACAATGCATGTCGAGGGTTAGCTGACCTCCTCCAAATAATCACCAAGATGTAGACCACAACTCCTCCAAGAGTGTGAGAACTCCTCCTCCAAGTTGGCCTTCAAGATCTTCTCCTTGCTCCTTGAGAGTGAGAAGATATCTCCCTAATCACCAAGTATCTTGAATCTCCTTGATTGCTTGCTTGAGTGATACAACACAATGAGCCCATGGCCTTCTTAGATAGCTTTGAATACCCTCCAAAAGCAAAGAGAAAAGCACCATGAAAACTATCGCTGCTCCAAAAAATCCACTTCAATGAAGTTAAAAGTAAATGTGATCATGGAACAAGAGGCGTCCTCGAAAAAGCATAATTGCTAAAGAAATTTCTAGGAAAAATGATAAGTGCAATCTGTCGCTGCTGCATGTGGGACTCGAACCTGGGTCATGTGTGTGAGAGCGATCCTTTATATCTACACTACCCACATGAGTTTCTTGTAACTAAGATGTTGTAAAGACTATACGTAGGCTAGTGCACCCATCTTGGACTTCAAGAGAAAGCTTCTAATGAAGCTATTGTTGGACCATATTGACATTTACTCCAACAATCCTCCCTTTAATGTCACAATGGTACAAGGTTAAATAGCCTGTAAAACTTCTGATATCTACAAATATCTCTTAATTAATTTCCACTGAATCTTAAGCTGACTATGTATGAGCCTGTATACTTGAGAAAGTGCAAACTGAATGTCTAGACGTGTATTACATAGATATATCAAGAGACCGATTGCTTGACTATATAATGTAGCATCAAATGGTTATGAATCTGCTATCGATTGTAATAACACATTGACATCCATAGGCTTAGAATCTGTCATCTCAAACCTTTCCAATAATTTCTCAATGTATTTCTATTGTGTCATGTAGATACACTCATCTCTATACTTGAACTGAATCATGGCACTTGTGATAATCACATCACTTTGTAGTGCATCTTGAACACTAGCTAGGTCATTCTCAATTGAAGTAAGAGATAAAACATTATGAATCTCAAAATGTTTTGCATAATTTACTTGGTCTTCTTGTTGTCTCCTGATTTGACTTCTAGTTCTTCCTGTGTATTCCTGTATACCACTATCCTTCCAAGTTTGATACAACCACTTTGGCGTATTCCTCAAAAGTGGTTGTATATCTTCTGGTTCTTCAGTATCTCTTTCTTTTGAGACTCTAGAACCTTCTCCAACTTCATAAGTCGGAACTTCAAGAGGTACTGATGATGGACTAGGTACTGATGTAGGTAATAAAATTCTCTCTTCACTTGTATCTCTTAGAGTTTGAGAAGGTTCATCACCCCCCTTGTATGGCTAAATGTAAGAATCCAAATTCCTTCTAAAAAATGCATAGTCATCTGCCTTTATGAAATTTGGAATCTCTTCTTTCTTATCATAAATTTGACGTTCTACAGTATATGCATTGTGTGAGAGTAAGATATTACCTATATCTGGAACATAGAATCTATATCCTTTGCTTTCAATTCCATAACCAATAAAGATGGAGTTAATGGCTTTTACATCAAGCTTACCACGATCCTTCTTCTCAATGTGAACATAAGCTAGGGAACCAAAAACTTTGAAGTAACTCACATTGGGATTATTCCCATAATAAGCTTCATAAGGTGTAATGACCTTGAAAGCTTTTGTGGAAGACCTATTTAGAACGTGATAAGCTGTATATACTACATCAAACCAAAACTTGGGAGAAAGCCTTTTGGATGACATCATGCTACACATCATCTCAACAAGTATCCTATTCTTTCTCTCTCTAACACCATTCTATTCTGGCTTGTAAGCAATAGTGAGTTTATGAGAGATATCTTTGTCTTCGAGAAAAGACCTAAAGTCTTTAGACATGTACTCTCCTCCTCTATCACTTCTCAAAATCTGGATCTTTGATTGACTTTCAGTTTCAATCATAGCCAAGAACTTCTTGAAAGTAGGAAAAACCTCTCACTTCACTTTAAGATTGTAAATCCATGAATATCTTGAGAAATCATCTATGAACATCACAAAGTACTTGAAACCTTGAATAGAATTTATTCTCATCAGACCATTCACATTTGAATGTATGATGTGCAACTTCCTTGTGGCCATGATAAATACATGTTTCTTGAAAGTTAGTTTGTGAAGCTTTCCTTCAAGACATCCTTCACATGATTGTGCATGATCCGGTAAAGCAAAAGTAGCCAAATTATCCACCATACCTTGATCTTTGATATGCTTGAAAGCTATATAATTGATATGACCAAATCTAGCATGCCATAACTGTAGAGAGTACGCACGCAGAAGCAAAATGAAAAGTAAAGTACTCTCACAAAACAAAGAATGTGTGAGACACAAAATGAGTAGACCATGAAATGGGTAAACTCATGTGGATTAGAAATGAGCTTGCCAAGAGCATGGAGTAGGCTCCTCAAGCTTCTAACCAAGTACAAATGAGGGGAGAGGCCCTCCTTATATAGATTTGGGAGGGAATCTCAAAAGTACATCATATGTGGGATAAGTCTCCTGAAAGGAGAATGAATACAACTGGTAGAAGCACATGGCAAGGTACCCAAATACAAAGGAAATACAATATAAAATGGAAATAGACTAGAAATGGAGTGCCTCTTGGATACAAAATGGAGATGCACTCATGCGGATACAAATGTAGATGAAGTAGGAGAAATCATGTCATCAACACCCCCTCTACAGCTCCATTTTGGAGTGTATGGCGACTGCTAGGGTATGTGAGAAAGGTCCACTAAGAATGTATCAGCAGCAGCAGTAGCACGAGCACAAAATAGGAAGTCGTCGTCTAGGAATCCATAGCCTCCAAGTGGTATCGACCATGCGGGATCGCTAGGTACTCCATAATATGTCCACCAGATGGATCAAGCAAATGCTCTAGTGGTACACCACCAACGAGGTACCAGAGCGGAACAAGATCTCATTGGACGAGATCACCTCCATGCGAGATAGGTAGGATGACTCCATGTGGTATGTCGGAACATCCAAAGCTTTCACCATGTCCACCACACTATGTGTAGTGCCAAGAAGTAGGTCCTACAAGAGTGAAACATAAAGCATGAAGCATAAAATCATAGTCACATGGTAGTACATCTATATGCTGAAGTCCTCCATGGAGTGTACAAAGCCTTGATGTGTGTCCGTAGAACCTTGGAAGCCCCCTCTAAACCGAGAAGCTGGCTTAGAATAGGATCCAACTAAGTGATGAATCCAAGTAGATGCAGGAGTGTCTTGTGGTAAGTGACCAGATGCTGGACTCCATGAATGGAAAAGTACATGCTCAGAATGCTGCTGTAGATGAGGTAAGTGGACTCTGAAGATAGGAAGGGAAAATTACGGGTCACTGATCCTGGAGTAATGTGCAACTAAAGCTGAGGGGAAATATAAGCCTTCGATGATATGATAGGTAAATCCACCTGAGGTATAAGCGGAGATGATATCTCTAATTCCTTCTGCTCCAAAAGTGTATCATGATCGGGAAAGTCATGTACAAAGAGAGCATGCTCCACATAGTGTGACTGTTCAAAACTGGAATGATCCCCCTCTGAATCTGGAATGGGAGGATCCAAAAGGGATGAATACTTAGACTATTCATCAAAGGTGCAGTCTTGGGTTATTGTAACTGAGTGACTCTTTGGGTCATACAATTTATATGCCTTTTGTCGCTCACTATACCCAATGAAAATGTATTGCTTAGGTAGATCATAATCTTGGCCTTGGACGTAGGCATCACTACCAAAGACGTGGAAATAGCTCACACTTGGTTTCTTCTTAAAGTAAGCTTCAAATGGTGTTTGGTTCTTCAAAACATCTAAAAAACCTCTATTCTGAATGTGTACTATTGTCTCTACTACTTCACCCCAATACTTTAGTGGAAGTTGCTTTTATCTAAGCATTACTTTGGCCATTTGGATCACACTTCGACTCTTCTGTAATGCAATACCTTGTCGATTATCTTGCTTGGTTTGATATTTGATTCCATGTTGCTTCAAATACTTGGAGAAGTTTGGGTTGACAAAGCTACTATCTCCATCAGATCAGATGATCTTCAAAGAACTTGGAAAGTCTCGTCAACTGTTTTTGTCCACTCCTTAAACTTGGAAATGGCATCTTCTTTATGCTTGAGTGAATAAACCCATGTGTATCTAGTGAAGTCATCTACAATCAGGAAGAAGTAAATTGACCCACTTAGAGAACGTATACTCATAGGTCCACAAATGTCGATATGGGCTAATGCTAAGGGTTTATTTGCAGAAATGGATGCTTCTTTAGGCAAAGAGAAAGTTGTTTGCTTGTCACATGTTTTGCAATTCAATTCCACTTGTGCGATCCTGAGTAGACCTTTGACAAGATGATTGGAAGAGATCTTAGCTAAGCAAGAGCGTCCAAATCTACAATGCCACAAGTTGAGACTTGAATCCTTTGACTTGAGATGATGTGCATGTCATTGCAAGAAGTACATAGCACAATGCACTACAAGGGATTTACCATCAAAAGGCAAGTTAATTGCACATTTTTCTAGATGTTTTAAACAATGCTCAATTACATACTACGACATACTTGATTAGCAACACCATTTTGGAGGATTTTATTCAAAAGTGCATTCCCATTGAGGATTACTTGGTTAATTCTATTCAAGTCTTGTTACTAACCACAAAATTGTTGGAGTAAATGTAAATATGGTCCAACAATAGCTTCATTAGAAGCTTTCTCTTGAAGTCCAAGATAGCCTGCATATAATCTTTAGAACATCTTAGAACGTCTCATATGGGCATTGTAGATAGAATGGATCGTTCTCACACACACGTGCGGTTTGAGTCCCACGTGCGGTAGCGGTAGATTGCACTTATCTTTTTTCCTAGAAATTCCTTTAGCAATTATGCTTTTTCGAGGATGCCTCTTGTTCCACGATCACATATGCTTTTAGCTTCATCGAAGTGGATTTTTCGAAGCAGTCATAGTTTTCGTGGTGCTTTTCTCCTTGCTTTTGGACGGTATTCAAAGCTATATAAGATGGCCATGGGTCATTGTGTTGTATCACTCAAGGAGAGTCAAGATACTTGGTGATCAAGGAGATATGTTCTCACTCTCAAGGAGCAAGGAGAAGATCTTGGAGGCCAACTTGGAGGAGGAGTTTTGACAATCTTGGAGGAGTTGTGGTCTACATCTTGCTGATTATTTGGAGGAGATTCTGCCAGCTTACTGTCAACACACATTGTTGATTTACTGTGAGCAACAAGTCTATTTTCGTTCTTACTTGCTAGGCCACTCATTTTTTATTTAGGTTGATCAGAATTTGGGTTTGTTGTAAAACAGTTATAAATTGTTCGTATTCTCCATATTCTCACACAGATACACTCTTCATACCTCTTAGGCACACAATTTCTTGTATTTAGTTCCTATTTTTGCCTAGATACAGATATTGTCAGTTTGTATCATATTCACACATTGTAATTGACATTGGAATCGAGATAGTGTAGGTGACCTCATAGCTTATCGTTACACTTGAAATCTTGCCTATTCTCTCTCTATCTCTCACTCATGTTCTTTTTTAGTATTAAGGTGTGTATGTTAAGGTTTATGTGTTGGAAGATCTTGTAAATGTGTGATTTATTGTTATTGTGGCCCATTACCACTTCCAACATATGGTATTCAGACCTTAGAATACCAACATTTGGTATTAGAGCCTAGTTGGCATACACCCTTAACAAGATGAGTGACTATAGACTTGAGAATCAAGACAATCTTGAGGGCATGTCTAATTATCCAATGTGGAGTTTTAAGATGATGAATCTGTTAGTATCAAAGGACTTATGGAAATGTCAGATCCTCTCAGCTGATGAAGAGCACTGTCTACTTCAAGGTGAAAACATAAGTGGCATGTTTGTTTTGTTCAAAATTAGTCAAGCTAATGTTGCTAGGTCAATTACACCTAAGGAAATGGAGCTTGGAAGTGTAACGAATCAACACGGTTCGACTGTGTGTTACGAGTCTCTATAATTGACTGAGTCGGTATTATAATCTGTGTTAAGATTAGTACCGGTAATGTTCTGAATACGAGTAGAGTAATAAGAAGGTTTGCGACAAGTTACTGTCAGTAGGCATTTCGGCTTGAAGTCGGCACACGATAATCTGTAGAGTGACAAGAAGAACTGCGTGGTGTATGCGTGTGAAGTTACCCAGAGTGCGTCTTGTGTATTGACTGTTCGAATCCGCGTGACTTTAAGGCATAAGGTCTAGTTGGCACACCTATCTGCCTTGAAGAAGTACGGATTAGGTGATTTTGTTATTGAAGTATCTTTTGCGCATAGAATACGTAACCGGACGGCTAACCTCAGTCCTGAAGTTTGAGTTCCCATACACTGAACAGTCTTCCGTTGTTCAGGGATGGATACTGAGCTAAGGACGGAATGACATTAAGATTGTGTGTTAAATTGGGAAAATAGTACAGGGCCTCTGTTTAACAGACCCCTACCACTCCCAAGGACCCACGTGGCTAAGAGAACGATTGCGGTTAGAAGATTTGGAACCGGCTGAACTTGAAGCATTTGAATAGGAAGTAGAGTAACGATTAAATCAGTATCAGTCTAACATTTGGCGCCGTCTGTGGGAAAGTGGCATCAGGTTGCCAATTATCTGTGAACAGTAGCAGTAGCGTGCTGGCTGTTTGTTCAGAATCAACACTACGTTTATCGTTCGATTGACTGACGGTAGCAACAAAACCAGATTGTTGCCAACTGCTCAGATAGTACTACTAAAGCCATGATACATGCCGGTTACTCGGTCTGGCGAAACATATCCTAGGAACCATACGACTGGAACACGAAAAGTACTAAAGACAACCCCAGGAAAAGAAGGTATAACGCGACCTGACTCAGTGGTCGAGCAAGTTAAGGACGCTAGAATTAATTCCGGTCATATTCCGGTGGAACGATCAACGCCTTTGGTACATGCTGGTGTCACTTCGACCCAGCCTAACCAAAATATAGCAATTCCTGAATCTACCAAGACGCCGTTGGCAAAAAGGTTTAACAATCTTGGATAAAGACTCAGAGTTATCCACGATTAGACAAACTCTAGGAAAAGAAATCAGTAAAAGCGGGAAAACACTACAGTCTGGTACACTGTCAGTTCATTCCGGTGATATTCCGGTGATAGAAACACCAACTGGCGGTCAAGGATTAGCATTTTTTGCGGAGTCCTCAGCCAGACCGTGTCTGGAAGAAAGATTTTGGATATTGGATATCCAGAAGGAAGGAGAGCTATTCGAAGCTGAGGTCCGAAGTATCCTGCGCAAAAACAGCACACCGAAAGGCACGCCATCCGGCGATCCAGATTCTGATAGTTCAGCTAATCAACCTCAAGATACAGAAGAAGGACCGGAGACACCCACGATGAACGGACAACAACAACAACAACAGTTAGGTCAACCAAGGCCGCCTCCAACAGGGGTAACATACACGAAATTTGGTGGATTCCCAGGAGATGACCCAGATGCTCACGTATGCACTTTCGAGATCAGTTATGCAGTCCTCAACCATCCACTGGATCAGGCATACAAAGCCATTGTTTTTCAATCTACTCTGGTCAATGAAGCAGCTAGATGGCTTACGGAATACGACATTAATCATTTCGGTACCTATGATGCAGTACGAGATGCTTTTCTACAACGATTTAGGCTAAAGAAGAACCCCGCCGAAATCTTTGATTATCTACAGAACAACCGACAAAAGGCGAATCAGACTGTCCAAGAATATGCTACACTTTTTAGAACACACTTGCGACAGATACCACAGGCCCACGCCAACTTACTGGATGACGTCATCACTCAGTGGTTTATCAATGGCTTAAACCCGCAATTGAAGCAGATCATGATTATCAGATGTGTCGGAGCAATGACATTGGATGCTTTGCAACTGGAATCCAAGGTTGGTGGATTTTCGGAAGACTTGGAATGGTTATATGACTGAAGATATAACCAGGCAAGTATACTGCACCACGTGCAAAAATTCAGGGCATACAAGTGCCAATTGTGCACTAAATCAAGCGTTTTGCGCTATCTGCAACTCTGCCGGACACACCACCGGAAACTGTGTTTACAACGCCAGAATACAAGGGGCAGCAACAGTCAATGCAGTCATCCAAGAACAGGTACAGCCGACGAATTACTATGTGCCTCCGCAACTAAGAAACAATCAACCCCCAGGATATCGGAACTACCGAGGACAAAGAAACAACAATTATAATGCCAACCGATGGCAGAACGGACTACCACCGGAAAATCCCAATTTACCACCCCCACGCTGTCATTTTTGTGGTGAGTTCGGACACATTAGAAGATATTGCAAAGACGCAGCTGAGTATGATAAGGAAGAAGGAGCGGCAAAACCCAATGGCCAACATGGTACAAATTACACCGGTGGAAACGCAAACTGCTACAGTCCAGACCCGATCAGGTAAACAACTGCAACCAGCAGCAGAAGTATTTGAACCGGGGATACGAGAACAACATAGGATGTATAACAAGGCTAGTCACTGGACCGCCACAGAACCACCAGTGTTCCCAGAACCCATTCCGGTGACTCAGACCTCGTCGACAAAAGAAGGAACACAACAAGAGGAAGCAGCAGCAGAACAGCCATCAGTAGTAGACATAACAACAGATACTTCAGGAACAGCAGAGACCTCAAGTTCAAAGGAGCAGGATAACCAATCTCAGCAGGCCTGGGAAATTTTATCCAAGGCATCTATCACTCTGCCTCTCGGCCAACTACTGGCGTTAGTACCTGGCGTTCGACAACAGTTCCAGCAACAGTTCAGTCCGGTACCTTCTTGTATTCCGGCGACAGCAGCAGTTCAACCCGAACCTGATTCTACGGTTGATCATTCAGTCCCCTTGATTACAGTATGGTATAAGAATCATAAAATTACGCAGGTATTGATTGATGGAGGCTCTGGTGTCAACATTGCAACCGCAGCATTATGTAAAAAGCTAGGCTGGACCGAAATCGAACCAGTTCAATTCTTTGTCAGAATGGCTGATCAATCTAGAGTCCATCCCGTAGGACTTGTACGGAATGTACCCATTACTCTACAAGGTACGACTTTCAAAATGACTTTGTTATACTAGATCTGCCCGAATCCACTTTGGATTACAACCTTCTTTTTGGCCGACCTTGGCTGAAGCATGCAAAGGTAATACAGGACTGGTCTGCGCAAGAGCTCACATTCAAGGATGCCAATCGTAAATATGTGGTAAAACTAGATACTATACAACCCTGCGAACCTCACGCCAGACCCTATCTTGCTGAACCAGTTCATATGTGGACTATCAGATGATGAAGAAGAGCAATTTCTGAAGAGTAACGCCGATTTAATGTCTCTAGGAATTGTTGATTTACAGTCCGTCATCGATAACTGGAACACTTCAGTTTGTGCAGTAGTAGCTATCACCGAAAAATCTGACCAAGCAGATACTGAATTACAACCACTATTCAAGCCAACAGAGGATACAGAGAACCCTCAACAATTTTATGTCCCTGAAGACCAGCTGATCACATACAATCTAGGAGACAAGGATCATCCACGACCTGTACAGATAAGGCAAAACTTACCGGAATCATTTAAAGCTGATCTGATTCGACTACTTCACGAATTCTCAGATGTCTTTGCCTGGGAATACAAAGATATGAAAGGATTAGATCCGCGCATATATCAGCATAGAGTCATGCTGAAACCTAAAGCTAAACTGAATAGGCAGCCCAGCTATCGGATGAATCCCAATTATGCATCTCAGGTAAAAGCCGAACTTGACAGATTACTAAAGGTTGGATTCATCGTACCAGTAGAACATGCTGAATGGATTTCACCAATTGTGATTGTGCCAAAGAAAAATAAGCAACTACGAATCTGTGTAGACTACCGGAAATTGAACGCAGCAACAGTACCAGATCCTTTCCCGATCCCCTTTTTGGATACCATGCTTGATAGGGTAGCAGGCCACGAAATGTGTTCATTCTTAGACGGCTACAGCGGTTACAATCAGGTTAGAATGGCTGAAGAAGATATACCAAAAACTGCTTTCATTACCAATTGGGGTGTCTTCGCCTGCATCGTAATGTGGTTCGGATTAAGAAATGCACCAAGCACATTTCAGCGATGTATGCAGGAGATATTTTCTCCTTATCTCACTTCATTCATGCAAGTATATCTTGACGACTTCTCAATCTTTGGGAAGATGATAGCACATTTAAGTCATTTACGATGTTGTTTTCAGAAGTGTAGAGAATATAGACTCTGTCTTAACCCAAACAAATCCGTGTTTGCGGTTTCGTGTGGGAAACTACTTGGGCATATTGTATCTGCTCAAGGTATCCGAGTAGACCCAGATAAGATTTCGGCAATTTTAGAAGCCCCAGTACCCGCAACTCCAAAAGAAGTAATGCGTTTTATGGGTCAAATACGGTGGCATGGCAGACACTTACGGTGGCTTGCTCACCTAGCAGTACCACTAAACAGGCTAATCACAAAAACTCCCCGACAGTTTGAATGGACTGAAGAATGCCAAACTACATTTGATCGGCTCAAGTATCTCCTGACGCAAGCCCCAATTTTCAACCACCGGACTGGGACAATCCGTTCCATGTTTTTGTCGACGCTTCAGATATTGCAATTGGCAGTATTCTGATGCAGCAAACAGATAAGTGGTTTCGCCCTGTTTATTACGCCAGTAGAAGGCTTGCACCGGCAGAAAAGAACTATTCCACTACTGAAAGAGAATGTCTAGGATTGATTTACTCCATCAAAAAGTTCAGACATTATTTATTAGGCCGGAAGTTTACCTTTCATGTGGACCATGCTACCCTTGTTTATCTAGTAAGACAGCAGCATTTAGGTGGACGATTAGCACGATGGGTGCTACTTTTACAAGAATTCGACTATGACATCATTCACCGACCCGGAAATGCACATGCCCTAGTAGATTTCTTATCTCGCCTAGATTCTGGTGAAGCTCCGATAGGCATAGATGATACGACTCTAGCAATTTATAGTTCTGAGCCAATGACTGATGAGGCTGTCGAATTACAAGCAACACCTACATATTATGATCAAATTTTAACTTTTCTCACCGAAGGATGCTTTCCATCTGAGACAGCCAAGGCAGTTTGAAGGAAATTGGCAGTCTTTAGCCGTCGATTCCGGTTGGTGGCAGGGGAACTATATTATGCAGATCATACCGGAATCCTACTTCGCTGTATTCCACCACATGAGGTTAATTCAGTTATCACTTTGGCTCACTCAATTCCTTCCGGTGGCCATTTTGCAGTAGACTTAACTCACCGGAAAATTCTGCAAGGAGGCCTCTGGTGGCCTACTATGTACCGAGATGTGGCCCAATTCGTAAAAAACTGTGATAACTGTCAAAGGTCTGGACAACCACTGCAACGACACTTCTTTCCATTGCAGCCTATCATGCCACTCGAACCATTTCAGAAATGGGGATTAGATTTTATCGATCCAATCACACCCCCAGCAGTCTTCAGTAACAACAGATACATACTAACCTGTACAGACTATGCAACGAGATGGGCAGAAGCCTGGGCTTTACGGTCTGCTACAGCGGTTACGGTAGCAAAATGTCTACTCACGGATGTCTTCCCACGATTTGGCTTACCCCTGGAAATTGTCTCAGATCAAGGCACTCATTTTGTAAACAATCTAATGAAGGCCCTTACACAATCATTCCAGGTCACACATAAATTTAGCTCTCCTTATTATCCACGTGCCAATGGATTGGCCGAAAGTACAAACAAATCACTGTTGAATATCCTCCGGAAATTGATCATGGAAGCACCGGAAAGATGGGATCAACTACTACCTGCAGTATTATGGGCATACCGGACTACATATAAGGTAACAACAGGCTTGACACCCTTCAAACTAGCTTATGGCTTAGAAGCAATAGCACCCATGGAAATAGTCATCCCAAGTCTGCGTGTAGCAATCACTCAGAAGATGCTACCGGAATATTCGCTGACAGCACAAATGGACGCACTCAGAGAACTTGATGAGCACAGATGGCTCAGTTTCTTAACTATGCGCGAAGTACAACTAAGGCAAGCCAAGACACACGATCGATATTTGAAGACTCCAATCTTTTTGGTAGGCCAGCTTGTACTCTTCTATAACGCAAAATCGGATAGAGCAGCAGGAAAATTCAAACTACGATGGTTTGGCCCTTTCAAGATCTCAAAACAAATCAGTCCGGCAACTTTTCGGTTGACTACGTTGACCGGAAATCCACTTCCAAAGGTAATCAATGGGTTGAAGCTGCGGCCGTATTATCCCACTACTAGTACGCATTAAATTATTCGGCGACGAACCGCGTTTTGTATAAATTTTTGCGTTTTTCTTTTTCTCCCTTTTTAGTCGTGTTTTGTACAAATCTTTATGTTACCAGCCGCCCCTCCCTACCGGTCACTCAACTACGCACGCCAGCATGCAAACAGTATCATTCCCGCACCGCACAATGATACCCCCCCCCCTTCCCACCCCCACCGTGTTCTCCTTATTTAACCCCCTCGGTTGCGCCAAAAACGCTATTGTGTTCTCGAGAGTATACGTATTATCCCTGTCCCCTGTGTTGACTGTAAGTGTGCTCGTGAACACCATGGAAGCGCTAGCCAACTACGCTGCTTTCCGTGATGGTATCCCTACAGACGTAGGCGAATACCTGCGTTGCAGAGGGTTGGCTAACTTCGCTGAGTTGCCCTAGCACTCAGTGGAAGCCCATCCCTTCTCCGCGCAGATCATCCACGCCATCGCCCAATTCCCCATCACCGAACGACAGTGGGTCTTCCCTTCTCTCCCATATAGAACCGTCATCACCTTCCCAGCCTTCTCTGCAGCCTACCACCTCACCCCGCAAGGCCGCGAAAATGGCCCTAGCATCCCTGTCGCTCGCATGACCGAACTCTTCCCCCGCTCCTCCTCAAACGAATATGCCATTCTCTGCCGCTCGGAACCCGAACGCTCCGCTCTACAGTTCCTCGTAGCAATCCTCAACCTGCAAAAACGAACATACGGCATCTCTCGCCCCTTCTATTCCGCCGTGGAGTTAGCCGCCCGCGAACCCGTGAACTTTGCCTCTTACTTCTTCCAACGAATTCATAAGGAATGCGTAGCTATAGTAAAGCAACTCCAAAAGGGCACCTCTCCGCGCTCTCGCCTTCCCCACATCATCTCGTTCCTCTTCCCAACCATTCTCGCCGCACAACCCCCACCCACAGGCCCAGCACTTAGGCACGAAGAATCAGCACAACCGCTCGATGAGACTGACGAAGAAGACGAAGAGATCAATCAACTCTTCCGCACTAAGCGAATCCGGATCAGCTCTTCAGAAAGCGAAGTCCAAGGATCCGCCGGAAAGAAACAAGACACCGAAGAGGACAAACAAGAAGAAACATACCACGACACCGCCACTTCAATACACAACGACACCTCGACGGAGCAACAAGACCAGCAAAACCAAGCAGAGACAGAGATAGTGTCCACCGAAAAGGAATCCGAGCATCAACAGGACGAACCGGAATCCGCCACACAAGCACTGGATAAGCTCATCGCAGCCATCAATCATACAGAAACCGAACAACAGACAGTTGCCAAGGTAACCACGACTGACACTGTTCTTCCCACACCACTTGTCAACCCCGACCTTCCACCAGAACCACCCCGCCAACCCAGTTCTGAACCTACACCATCCTCCTCTTCCTCCCCTAACTACTCTCTGCCAAACTCCCAGAACCTGCTCACCGATACGTCCTCTCAGCCTCGTCAACCACCACCACCACACAACGTATTTTCGGAACTAGCCTCCATGGGGCAGTTCCTCATGCATTTATCACACCAGCTGCCAGCACAGTTTAAGGAAGCCACGGACAATCTGAAGGCAGAATACCAATATAAGGTCAACGTCCTGGAAGCCGACATCACCCCCCTCCAGGAAGAAATCGAAGCCATAAAGACTGAGAATCATCAGCTACAGACACAGTTAGCAGAACTCCAAGCAAAATTTTCGGCAGAACAGACTCTAGTACAGCAAAGAGATGCAGCCCTCGAGCAAATTGCAGCTAAAGAACGACTCCTACACGCCGCACATGAAGAAATCCGAGCCCTGAAGACCACCCTCCACGAACACGAAGATATCAACGCCTCTCTCGAAGAGTTGGTCGCAGAGACAAAGATTCAATTGCAGGAGACCATCAAGAAGAATCAGGACCAACAGAAAGAAACCGAACAAGTCCAAGAACAGTTACGACGAGCCCAAGAATGCATAGATGAGGTTAACAGTATCCTAAAACGCCAACTGATATGGGAAGGCCAATACCTAAAGGATATCGACAAGACGCGTAGAGACCGAGATGCGTTTAAGAAAACTCTCGATTTCCAAACCCAGTAGTTTGAACGCCTAGACAACCAAGTGCGCAACCAGAAGGAGTATATTACAGAGATGAAGACCAAACTGGCCGAAATGCAGACAGCCCGAGATGCGGCATTAGCTAACGAATTTTACTTACAAGAGGCTTTCCTTCAAACCCAAACCGAAATTTTGTTAAATCAAGCCATAGCCCTTAGTGCAGTAAGAACCGATGCCCAATTACTAGAACCCACCACCTTAGTACAGATGTTAGAAACCCTCAAAAATAAAATTACCCGAACATTTAGGCTCGCCCGAAGTATGTACTTAGAAGGTCTAGTATCCGAACCATAGGAACCTGCGGGTTCGAGTCCACCGTGCGTGCCAAGTGTTAGACGGCCGCCGGACAGGGACAATTGTACTTAGACAGAGGGCTTTAATGCGCGGTAAAGAAAGATTCGCGCAAACCTTGTAACAGATTTCTATTTAAAGCAATGAAAGGAAAGCGGTAAGGAGCCGCAGTTTTGGGAAGAGCCCGTTTTTGGGAATTGCAAGTGTAGTATTGTATGTGTATGTGTTCTGTTTCGTCTGTTCCAATGTCTCTGCTACGTATCTGTTTGTGTGCGTAGGCGTGTTATAATGCAGTGTTACGAATCGATTCTATGTTGTAGAGAGTCCGTCCGGTACTGATTGAAGTGTTCCTGAACGTTGCTCAAGCTAGAACGCGTTGTTTGATAGTTCATCTGTGGAGCTTGGAAGTGTAACGAATCAACACGGTTCGACTGTGTGTTACGAGTCTCTATAATTGACTGAGTCGGTATTATAATCTGTGTTAAGATTAGTACCGGTAATGTTCTGAATACGAGTAGAGTAATAAGAAGGTTTGCAACAAGTTACTGTCAGTAGGCATTTCGGCTTGAAGTCGGCACACGATAATCTGTAGAGTGACAAGAAGAACTGCGTGGTGTATGCGTGTGAAGTTACCCAGAGTGCGTCTTGTGTATTGACTGTTCGAATCCGCGTGACTTTAAGGCATAAGGTCTAGTTGGCACACCTATCTGCCTTGAAGAAGTACGGATTAGGTGATTTTGTTATTGAAGTATCTTTTGCGCATAGAATACGTAACCGGACGGCTAACCTCAGTCCTGAAGTTTGAGTTCCCATACACTGAACAGTCTTCCGTTGTTCAGGGATGGATACTGAGCTAAGGACGGAATGACATTAAGATTGTGTGTTAAATTGGGAAAATAGTACAGGGCCTCTGTTTAACAGACCCCTACCACTCCCAAGGACCCACGTGGCTAAGAGAACGATTGCGGTTAGAAGATTTGGAACCGGCTGAACTTGAAGCATTTGAATAGGAAGTAGAGTAACGATTAAATCAGTATCAGTCTAACACATGATTGATCCTACTTCATCTACATTTGTATCCGCATGAGTGCATCTCCATTTTGTATCCACGAGGCACTCCATTTCTAGTCTATTTCCATTTTATATTGTATTTCCTTTGTATTTGGGTACCTTGCCATGTGCTTCTACCAGTTGTATTCATTCTCCTTTCAGGAGACTTATCCCAGATATGATGTACTTTTGAGAGCCCCTCCCAAATCTATATAAGGAGGGCCTCTCCCCTCATTTGTGTTGGAACATCAAGCTTACACTATGCTTGAGGTGGATTTGATCTACATCGAAGGCTATCGCGTCGAAAGAATATCCGTTGGAGAGTTCTTTTTCATATGCTCATTTATTGTATTTTTTTGAGAATATTTTGATGGCTCATTTACCATTGTAAAAGCCTTGAGTTGTACACATGTAAAAGGTAGAAATATAGAGCCAAAATCCCACGAAATTTTGGTGGTTGAAGTTGCATTCAATCAAGCAAATCAAGTCACCTAAAAGTAGATCAATCAAGATCTTCACTTTTCCTAGATTATAGGGAAGTGAATTGATTCCATCCAACAACCATTCCCACCTTCATTTGAATTCAAATTCAAGTTGTAAAAGTCGTGGAACACTCCTAAAGGCTATATAAGGAGTTGAAATCACTTGTATTATACATGGAAGCAATATACATACACTTGTGACCATCATTGTCTTGCTCCTTCAATTTTCTGCATCATCTTCTTCGCCAACAGTAATCTTGCAGAGGCTGCTGCTCTCTCCTCAGAGCTTCAAATTGAGTGCAAGAGGACTCATTGGAAAGGTATTAGTGTCTAGTTTATGCCTGTAAGTTTTCAAAGTATTTGGTTCAGCAGATATGGAGAAATCTCAGTTTTTCTGCCTCGGGGTCAATCTCTGCGTATTCTTGAAAAATAGGAAGTACCACCGGTGAATGTCACATTCATTCCTATAGCATATTTTTCTTATTCTTTATACTTTTGTGCATTCCATACACTCAACCCTATTTGTATCACTCCCATAAAAGGATTTTTTCTAATTGTAATCACGCTGGTCGCTATGGGCATTTGAAGTTCATTGTCTCTTCCATAGATAGTAAGTTTTTGAGCTAGTCGACCCGCAAACCTATCTGTTTTGTATCGACTCATTCTCCTTGATGCTCTAAGGTACATAGTGTGTTTCTTTGCACTTATCACATGCCTATAAGGTCTATTTGAGTCTCCATAAGCTCAAGGGCTGGTCTTGTGCCGGTTGGCTTGACCAAACTTCATCGCTTCGAAACGCACTTTTCTACCTTCGACAAGCTTCTCCAAGTTCCTTCAGTGGTATCAGAGCTAGATCAAGATGGGTGACGGCTTTCCCTCAATGATCGAGAAGCTTGATTGACACAACTACGCGGCTTGGCAAATTAGAATGGAGGCCTATTCGCAAGGTAGAAATCTTTATGGAATTGTAGCAGGTGATGAAGCTATGCCTATTCCAAGATCCAAAGGAGGACCTACACAAGAGGAGACAGATAAGCTCACACTTTGGTGCGCAAGGGATGCTCAAGCAAGGTCGTACATACTAAACTCTATCTCTGACTTTCTATTACCACATATTAGAGGATGCAAGACATCTCAAGAGACTTGGGATGCCCTGGAGACTTTCTTTTCTGCTAGTACCAAAGCAAGAAAGAATCATCTTTGGAACGAGTTCAACCAAATGAAGAAGACACCTAAACAAACCATCACAGAGTTTGTTACCAAAGTCAACGAGGTTGCGGATCAGTTAGCATCCATTGGAGAGCTGATTGAAGAAGAGGTCATCATGAGGCAAATTCTCAACGGCATTCGAAGTGATAAGCAATGGCAATCCTTCACGACGGCCTATGATCTCATCATGGATGTGCAGACTCAAGACTTCAACATCTTTCTTGGACAACTCTTCAATCAAGAAGCCAACAATAGCATAAAGGAAGGTAACTGTTATCATGGTAATTCAACTAGTGCTCTATATGCAGATAAGAAGGATAAGAAGCAGAAAGGCAAGAAGAAGGAAGAAGATGAAGAAGAGACTTCCCAAGCCAACTTCGCAAGCAAGAGAAAGTGGAAAGGGAAGAAGAAAGGACCAAAGCAAGACAAAGCCAAAGGTCAGAATGTTCAACCTTGTGCCATATGCGATAAGACCAACCACACCACTCAGAATTGCTGGTTCAATGGGAAGACCCAGAAAGGAAGTGGAAGAGGTGGATATGGCGGCAATAGAGGCAGAGGTGGACACAACTTCAACAACAACAATAGAAGCTATAATAGAAGGGACTACAACAATTATTCAGAAGATCAACCACATGAAGACTCATTACTTCTTATGAACCTAAGCCACAAAGAAGGTAAAGAAGATGATCATTTGTTCTACATAGATTCAGGATGCTCGAATCATGTTGCAGGCAACATTGCTCTTCTATCTGACTTGGAAAGTCCAAAGCATAGACATGAAGTGCAAACAGGGGATGACACGAAGCACAATGTGGAGAAGATTGGTAATGTCAAAGCTTCCAATGGCAGGACAAACATTCTGAGTAAGGTTCTCTATGTACCCACTATCACTAAAAACCTAATAAGTGTAGGCTAAATAGTTGAAAAAGGCTTACAAGTTAGGTTCACCCAACATGGAGCTTTTGTGGAAGATCCATGTCAAGGCTTCAAGAAGATAGCCCGAGGTGAGAAGCATGGTAGGCTCTTTACTTTTGAAGTAGGAGATACCAGGAACATAGCTCTATTCAACTTTGGGTCTCAAACCCTAAGTGAGCTTGAAGTGTGGCATAAGAGACTTGCTCATGTGAATGAAAGAACCTTGAAGGATATATGCAGGGATCAAAGTGTTCTAGGACTGCCGAACATATCAAAGCAACACATGATCAACAGGTGTGATGCATGTCAGATTGGGAAGGCACAAAGACAACCATTCAACCACAAAGGCTACATCCACAACAACTTATTGGACTTAGTACACACTGTGAAGAGAGATGGTGGATGCAATCCAAAGATGAGTAGGTGCCGCTACAACCAGCTTCACACCAGCCAACTGAGACTTCAGAGTTGATTAGTAGACCCTTTGAGCTTCCTAAATCCACCAAAATATCAGCCAAGTACTTTGGAACATGTATCCCAAAAGTTTAAGTCAAGACCGACAAGTTGCGAAATGACTAGCTCCCAAAACTTGCTATTTTTGGACATACACCTGCTGGAAAAAATGAACAGTGCTCTCAACCTGGAAGGAATTAGAAAAATTCCTTTTGGGCATAGCAAATAGACTTAGCAAGCTTCCTATTCCAAGTTAAAACACTTCAAATGATGGACTGAGCACTGAGAACAAGTTTCATCAAGTTCTGGAACATTCCCACAATTCTCGGGGCTCTGCAGAGATAGACCAGTAAGCAGTAAAATGCAGATATCTCCAAAAGTATAAATCCAATGACCTTGAAAATTTATAGGTAAAAACTAGACAGTGAGAGCTATCCAACGCACTTTAAAACACTGAAAAATGTTCAGTAAAACTCGAGATATGACCTTCTGAAGTTACTGCTCTGAGTGAGTATAGCAGAGAACAAAACAGAGAGGTAGATGATAATAAATGTATAGATTCACATATGATTACAACCACATTGGCAATGAATCTTTGCACAATGGGAGTAGAATGATAGAGCTATGGAGTAAGCTCTTCAATCTCTACAAAATGACATGAAGTGGTCACGTACAAGGCTTGCTAATCGCCTCTTCCTTCTTGCTCCTTTTATAGCAATTCTTGGAGGGAGTTTTGAATTCGAATTCGAATGGCTCCACCTAAAAGTGATCCCCAAAGTTAGGAGAGATTCCCTCAGCTCAAAAATTCGTGATTTTGGTAGTTGGAGCCACGAATTTGCTTTTACATCATGGATGAGGTAAGCCATCCTTTTACTTTTTTCTTTTTCCATTTACAAGAGATAAAATGTACTCTTTTACAAGAGGTGTTCACATGACTACTCATGTGACTTACAAATGAGGATAATATCAAGCATATCAAGCATGTAGGCTTGGGCAAAATGCACCAACAGCTCCCCCTCAAGCCTAACATGCTTGGCCTCCAAATAAGTCTTCAATTGTCCTTGATTTCCTGCAAACCAATCATCAACTTGAATCTACTTAATTTCGTACCATCAAGAGCTTTCGTCAACATGTCTGCACATTGCATATCTGTAGAGACGTAGGATAGTTGAATATCCTTGCTCATTAGCTTCTCCCTTACATAATGGTAGTGGACTTCAATATGCTTGGTTCTAGCATGGTATACCGGATTAGCTGCTAGATGTAGTGAGCTTGTGTTGTCACCAAAAATGTGAGGTGTTGAAGAATGAAGTCCAAGATCTGTGTACAAAGATTTTAACCACATGATTTCTTGAGTTGCATTAGCCAAACCTCTATATTCAGCTTCAGTAGAAGATAATGCCACGGTTGGTTGCTTCTTCGATGACCAAGAAATGATTTTTGAACCTGCAAATGATATATACCCTGATGTGCTTCTTCTATCATCTTTAGATCCGGCCCAATCTGCATCTGAGTAGACCTTTAGCTCAATATCTGAAGTAAATGAATAAAACAAACCTTCATTCATGGTCCCCTTTAGGTACTTGAGGACTCGCTTGGCCGCTTCCATATGTGGTCTTCTCGGCTTATGCATAAACTGACTCAATATGCTAACACTATAGCATATATCCACCCTTGTGAGTGTTGCATAGTTCAAACTTCCAACCAAGCTTTGATAGCTTGTGATGTCTTCAATTGGCTCTCCTTCATAAGCACTAAGCTTATGATTTTGCTCCATAGGTGTACCTGCACACTTTGTATTTTCCATCTTGAACTTGACGAGCATGTCATGGACATACTTCCTTTGTGTGATGTATATACCTGAATCTGTGTAGATCAACTCCAATCCAAGAAAATAAGTGAGTGGTCCGAGGTCACTTATTTTGAACTCCTCCTTCATTTGACTCTTTACCTGTTTGATTCCTTCAAGATCATTGCCTGTGATAATAATATCATCAACATACACACATAAATAGATCACTTCAGATCCATTCCTCTTTATGAACAAAGAGGTATCCGCCTTGCTAGCTTTGAATCCTTGGTCCTGCAAATAAGTAACCAATCTGAAATTCCAAGCTCTTGGAGCTTGCTTCAATCCATACAAAGCTTTCTTTAGTTTGCATACATAGTTAGGATGATGTGCATCCTCATATCCAGGAGGTTGTGCCATATACACTTCCTCAGAAATCCATCCATTCAAGAAAGCATTCTTTACATCAAGTTGATAAAGATTCCAATTTCTAGATGCAGCAAGACTAATGAGAACCCTAATTGTAGGCATTTTTGCAACAGGAGAGAAAGTCTCCTCATAATCAATACCATGGGTTTGAGCAAACCCTTTAGCAACTAACCTTGCTTTGTGTCTATTTATACTTCCATCTGGATTCCTCTTGATTTTGTATATCCATCGAGATCCGATTATCTTCATAGATGGCTTGTTAGGTACAAGCTCCCGAGTGTCATTCTCCTTCAAGGCTTCCATTTCTTCATCCATTGCATCTCTCCAAGCTTTCTTGCTTTGTGCTTCTTCGAATGTGGTAGGTTCTTCATTGGTTGAATCCTTTGCAATGTAGATTGAGTGCTTGGTGACCAAAGAAGTATCATAACCAAACCTCTCTGGTTTCTTCTTCTCCCTCGAAGACCTTCTAAGTGGTTGATGTGAGCTCTCGGGTCCATATGTAGCATCCTGCATCTTTGCTTTACCTTTGTTCTTCCATAGCTTTAGTCTTTCCAAGTCTTCTAGGTCAATCTCCGAATCACTTTCTTCAATCTGCTTTGGCTCCTTTGGTTGAAGTGATGGAAAATCTTCATCCAAGTCATATGGCAGCTTCACTTTCCTGTCATCATCAAACCATGATTTGTTTTCATCAAAAATTACATCTCTACTCACAGAAAATCCTTTATTGGTTGGATTGTACAATCTATATCCTTTTTGGTTTTGATCATAACCAATGAATACACACTTCTCTGCCTTGGGATCCAATTTCCCTCTTACTTGAGAAGGAATGTGAGCATAGGCTAAGCATCCAAAGATTTTACAATGCTCTAGACTAGGTCTTCTTCCATTCCACACTTCATATGGAGTGGTTCCATCTAGTGACTTAGATGGAAGTCTATTTATGAGATATGTGGCTGTCGACACAGCCTCTGCCCATAGGTAGTTCGGCAATCCCTTTTCGTTGAGCATGGACCTTGCAGCTTCGACGATAGCTCTATTCCTCCTCTCTGCTACACCATTGAGTTCAGGTGTATACCTTGTAGTGACTTCCCTTTTAATGCCTCTTTCATGCAAGAAGGCATCAAATTCAGAAGAGAAGTATTCTCCTCCACCATCTGATCTGAGTCTTTTCAAAGTCCTACCTGTTTGATTTTCAACAAGAGCAATATACTTCTTAAAGCAATTAAACACTTCATCCTTGTGCTTCATGAAAAACAGAATGGTCCACCTGCTACAATCATCTATGAAAGACACATAATATCTTGAGCCTGATATAGATGGCTCCTTACTTGGACCCCACACATCCGTGTGCACTAGATCCAAAGGATTTTGATACATATATCCTTTCTTATTGAAAGGTTGTCTATGAGCCTTGCCGAGTTGACAAGCTTCACACTTATAAATCATGTGTTGCCTTGTGATATTAGGCAAACCAAGTACACTTTGGTCCCTGCAAATCTGTTTGAGTGTCCTCTCACCAATGTGAGCAAGCCTTTTGTGCCATATCTCCAACTCTGTTAGAGTTTGAGATCCATAGCTAAACAAAGCTATGTTCTTTGTATCTTCCACTTCAAAAGTGAAAAGCCTTCCTGTCTTTTCTCCTTTGGCAATCCTTCGAAAGCCTTGCCTTGGGTCTTCAACATATGCTCCAAATCGATTGAATCTAACCTGCAATCCTTTTTCAACAATCTGTCCAACACTTATTAATTTTTTGGTAATTGTAGGGACATACAAGACTTTGCTTAAGAGGTTCATATTCCCATCTGATGTCTTCACATTACCTATCTTCTCCACTGAGTGCTTTGTGTCATCTCCTGTCTGCACTTCATGCTTGTTATGAGGATCTTCCAAATCAGAAAGTAAAGCCACATTTCCTGCTACATGGTTCGAGCATCCCGAATCAATGTAAAATATGTGATCATCATCCTTACCCTTCTTTGTTGATAGATTCATAATCAATAATGAATCTTCTTGACTTTGGTCCTTTGCATAGTTATTGTAATCTCTTCTTCCTCTATGGCCACTTTGATAGTTGTTGTTGTTGTTGTAATTGTTGTTGTAGTAGTTGTTGTTGTTGTAGCCTCCATTGTACCTACCTCTATTTGATCCATAGCCACCTCTATTGAATCCTCTTCCTCTTGAGTTCCTTGGATTCCTGAAACATTCTTCAGTAGTATGGTTAGATAAGCCACATATGTTGCAAGGTTGAGATGATTGGAATCTCTCCCTGCCTTGCTTTCCACCTCTGCCTCTTCCTCTAGCTCTTCCTCTACCTGCAAAGTTTGCTTGGAAAGAGCTTCCTTCATCTTCATTCTTCCTATTCTTTGACTTGTCCTTGACCTTAGCTTTATCATAATATAAGGCAGAAGTTTGATTACCTCTTGAGGACTCACCACCTTTGCTAATCTTTGCTTCATGAGTGAAGAGTTGGCCCATGAGTGTGTTGAGGTCGGGTACATGCATATCCATGTATAAATCCATGGCTGTTGTGAATGACTCCCACTTGTCGTCTGCTTTGATTCCATTCATGATTTGTCTTATGATTTGCTCCTCTTCAATTACCTCTCCAATGCTTCCAAGTTGGTCGGAAATCTCCTTCATCTTTGTGACATAATCAGTCACATTTTGCTTCGGGCTTTTCTTCATTGTTGTGAAACTCCATCCACAATTGGTTCTTCCTTGCTCGAGTGTTGGAAGAGAAGAAAGAAGCAAGTGCATTCCAGGTTTCTCTTGATGTCTTGCATCCCTTGACATGAGGTAAAAGAAAATCAGAGATTGAGTTTAGAATATAGGACCTTGCAAGTGCATCCTTCAAACACCAATTCGAAAGTCCTTCCACTTCTTCATGTGATGGTTGCCCTTTGTTCCTCATGGTTGGCATTGCTTCATCTCCGGATATGAATCCATATAGATTCCTCCCTTGAAGGTAAGCCTCCATCCTTAGAGACCATGCCGGATAGTTGTTTCGATCCAATTTGTCAATTGTTGATGGAAATCCATCTCCCATGTTGCTTGACTATGCTCTGATACCACTGTGAAGAGAGATGGTGGATGCAATCCAAAGATGAGTAGGTGCCGCTACAACCAGCTTCACACCAGCCAACTGAGACTTCAGAGTTGATTAGTAGACCCTTTGAGCTTCCTAAATCCACCAAAATATCAGCCAAGTACTTTGGAACATGTATCCCAAAAGTTTAAGTCAAGACCGACAAGTTGCGAAATGACTAGCTCCCAAAACTTGCTATTTTTGGACATACACCTGCTGGAAAAAATGAACAGTGCTCTCAACCTGGAAGGAATTAGAAAAATTCCTTTTGGGCATAGCAAATAGACTTAGCAAGCTTCCTATTCCAAGTTAAAACACTTCAAATGATGGACTGAGCACTGAGAACAAGTTTCATCAAGTTCTGGAACATTCCCACAATTCTCGGGGCTCTGCAGAGATAGACCAGTAAGCAGTAAAATGCAGATATCTCCAAAAGTATAAATCCAATGACCTTGAAAATTTATAGGTAAAAACTAGACAGTGAGAGCTATCCAACGCACTTTAAAACACTGAAAAATGTTCAGTAAAACTCGAGATATGACCTTCTGAAGTTACTGCTCTGAGTGAGTATAGCAGAGAACAAAACAGAGAGGTAGATGATAATAAATGTATAGATTCACATATGATTACAACCACATTGGCAATGAATCTTTGCACAATGGGAGTAGAATGATAGAGCTATGGAGTAAGCTCTTCAATCTCTACAAAATGACATGAAGTGGTCACGTACAAGGCTTGCTAATCGCCTCTTCCTTCTTGCTCCTTTTATAGCAATTCTTGGAGGGAGTTTTGAATTCGAATTCGAATGGCTCCACCTAAAAGTGATCCCCAAAGTTAGGAGAGATTCCCTCAGCTCAAAAATTCGTGATTTTGGTAGTTGGAGCCACGAATTTGCTTTTACATCATGGATGAGGTAAGCCATCCTTTTACTTTTTTCTTTTTCCATTTACAAGAGATAAAATGTACTCTTTTACAAGAGGTGTTCACATGACTACTCATGTGACTTACAAATGAGGATAATATCAAGCATATCAAGCATGTAGGCTTGGGCAAAATGCACCAACACACACAGATGTATGGGGACCAAGTCAAGAACCTTCATTGGCAGGATCAAGGTATTATGTCTCATTTATTGACGACTATAGTAGATGGACTGTTCTATACTTTATCAAGAGTAAGAATGAAGTATTTGATTGCTTCAAGAAGTATCTTGCACATGTGGAGAATCATACATGTAGATCACTAAAGAAGCTCAGATCTGATGGAGGGGGAGAATACTTCTCCAAAGAGTTTGATGAGTTCTTGCAGGACAAAGGTATCAAAAGGGAAGTGACTACTAGGTACTCTCCTCAACTAAATGGAATTGCAGAGAGAAGAAACAAGACATTGGTTGGATCAGCCCGAACAATGCTTGAAGAGAAGAAGTTGCCACATTATCTTTGGGCAGAAGCTATTTCAACTGCAGTGTACCTTGTCAATCGACTACCATCCAAATCGCTTCAAGGTATGATTCCTTATGAAGCATGGCATGGAAGAAAACCTAGTCTTGGACATTGCAAGGTTTTTGGTTGTTTAGCTTATGTTCATGTACCATCACAAATAAGAGGTAAGCTAGATGAAAGGGCAACAAAGGCAGTGTTTATTGGGTATGATTCAACTCAGATGGGTTACAGGTTCTTCAATCCTTCAACCAAGCAATTCACTACAAGTAGAGATGTTGTGTTTGAAGAACACAGGTCTTGGTATGATGAAGATAAACAAAAGGTAACACTACCATATGATCTTGATTCTGACTCTCATCAATTAGGAAGCAAGCATGATACATAGGTCCAAGATCCAAGAAGTGATACAGACGATGACCAAGATGAAAGAGAAAGGGATTACAAGCTATGGAAGTCAAGAGGCAAAGCAAAGATGCAAGAGGTTGAAGAATGCTCCAAACAAGCACCTAGAAGATCAACAAGAGAGAAGAAACAACCAGAAAGGTATGGATATGATTCCACATTTGTTACAAAGCATTCAATCTGCTTGGCAAAAGACTCTATTTTAGAGGAACCCTCAACCTATGAAGAGGCAAAGGGAAACCCTAATTGGGAAAAGGCCATGAATGAAGAGATAGATGAATTGAAGGAAATGGACACTTGGGATTTGGTTCCTATGTCGTCAAATCAAAAGGTAATTGGTTGCCGATGGGTATATAAAGTTAAAAGAAATTCAGATGGATCAGTTTGCAGGTACAAGGCAAGATTAGTTGCCAAAGGATGCTCACAAACTCATGGTATAGACTATGAGGAAACATTCTCACCAGTTGCAAAGATGACTACAATCAGGACATTGATAAGTGTAGCTGCTGCAAGGAATTGGAGACTCCTCCAACTTGATGTGAAAAATGCATTCTTAAATGGTTGGATAAGTGAAGAGGTATACATGTCACAACCACCAGTTTTTGAAAACCCTAATCATCCATCTTATGTTTGCAGACTTAAGAAAGCATTGTATGGATTGAAATAAGCTCCAAGAGCTTGGAATTACAGGTTGGTTACATATCTTTAAGATCAAGGGTTCAAAGCTAGCAGCTCAGATCCTTCTCTATTCATCAAAAGGGATCACAATGAGGTTATCTATCTATGTGTATATGTAGATGATATTATTGTGACAGGTGATGATCTAAATGGCATTCAAAGGATCAAGAGACACATGCAAGAGGAGTTCAAAATCAGTGGCCTAGGTGAGCTCACATATTTCCTAGATATGCAGGTGATATACACAGATGAAGGAATGTATTTCACTCAAAGAAGATACATTCAGGATCTGCTTCTCAAGTTCAATGTGGAGAACACTAAACCTACAGGTACACCTTTGGAGATGAATCATAAACTTAGTGTTTATGAAGGTGAGAAAATTGAAGACATTAAGGAGTATCAAAGCTTGGTAGGTAGCTTGATATATGCTACTCACACAAGGGCGGACATCTCATATAGTGTGGGAGTGCTTAGTCAGTTCATGCACTCACCAAGAAGACCACACATGGATGCGGCTAAGAGAGTACTTAAGTATCTCAAAGGTACAATCAACGAAGGTATATTCTATCCTTACTCTTCCGATTTGGATATCAAAATCTACTCAGATGCAGATTGGGCAGGAGCTAAGGATGATAGAAAAAGTACATCTGGTTACTTAGCATTTGTAGGTTCAAAGCTAGTGTCATGGAGTTCCAAGAAGCAACCAACAGTTGCTTTATCCTCAACTGAAGCAGAGTACAGAGGCTTGACCATAGCAACTCAAGAGGCAATATGGTTAAAAGCATTGTATACAGATTGGGGACTTGTGAGTTCCAAACCTCACATATTTGGAGATAATGTAAGTTCCATGCATCTAGCGGCAAATCCTATTTTCCATGCGAGAACCAAGCACATAGAAGTCCATTACCACTTCATCAGGGAGAATCTCATGGCAAAGGAGATCGACATTTCTTTTGTTCCGACTGAAAAGCAACTAGCAGATATGATGATGAAGGCACTTGATGGAATAAAGCTTTGTAGATTCAAAGCTATGGCAGGTATTCAACCTATCAGAGAATGAAGACTCAAGCATACTTTAGCTTGAGGGGGAGCTGTTGGAACATCAAGCTTACACTATGCTTGAGGTGGATTTGATCTACATTGAAGGCTATCACGTCGAAAGAATATCCGTTGGAGAGTTCTTTTTCATATGCTCATTTATTGTATTTTTTTGAGAATATTTTGATGGCTCATTTACCATTGTAAAAGCCTTGAGTTGTACACATGTAAAGGTAGAAATATAGAGCCAAAATCCCACAAAATTTTGGTGGTTGAAGTTGCATTCAATCAAGCAAATCAAGTCACCTAAAAGTAGATCAATCAAGATCTTCACTTTTCCTAGATTATAGGGAAGTGAATTGATTCCCTCCAACAACCATTCCCACCTTCATTTGAATTCAAATTCAAGTTGTAAAAGTCGTGGAACACTCCTAGAGGCTATATAAGGAGTTGAAATCACTTGTATTATACATGGAAGCAATATACATACACTTGTGACCATCATTGTCTTGCTCCTTCAATTTTCTGCATCATCTTCTTCGCCAATAGTAATCTTGCAGAGGCTGCTGCTCTCTCCTCAGAGCTCCAAATTGAGTGCAAGAGGACTCATTAGAAAGGTATTAGTGTATAGTTTATGCCTGTAAATTTTCAAAGCATTTAGTTCAGCAGATTTGGCGAAATCTCAGTTTTTCTGCCTCGGGGTCAATCTCTGCGTATTCCTGAAAAATAGGAAGTACCACCGGTGAATGTCGCATTCATTCCTATAGCATATTTTGCTTATTCCTTATACTTTTGTGCATTCCATACACTCAACCCTATGTGTATCACTCCCATAAAAGGATTTTTTCTAATTGTAATCACGCTGGTCGCTATCTTGAAGTTCATTGTCTCTTCCATAGATAGTAAGTTTTTTGAGCTAGTCGACCCGCAAACCTATCTGTTTTGTATCGACTCATTCTCCTTGATGCTCCAAGGTACATAGTGTGTTTCTTTGCACTTATCACATGCCTATAAGGTCTATTTGAGTCTCCATAAGCTCAAGGGCTGGTCTTGTGCCGGTTGGCTTGACCAAACTTCATCGCTTCAAAACGCACTTTTCTACCTTCGACAAGCTTCTCCAAGTTCCTTCAATTTGTACTTGGTTAGAAGCTTGAGGAGCATACTCCATGCTCTTGGCAAGCTCATTTCTAATCCACATGAGTTTACTCATTTCATGGTCTACTCATTTTGTGTCTCATACATTCTTTGTTTTGTGAGAGTACTTTACTTTTCATTTTGCTTCCGCGTGCATACTCTCTACATGGTATCAGAGCATTAGGTGGAGGTCTTGGTGGTGCGTTTGGCAGTGATTTTGGTGGCGGTGGTGATTGAGTGTTGGTGGTCTTGCTTTCTCATCATTGAGAGAAGCTTTTGCCATCAGTTTTATGCTCTTTAGGTCTCGTTTTGCGCATTTTCCCACCCTCCCATCCTTATCATTTATCCACTTTGTAGTCATTTTACCCCATTTACCCTCCCACCCACCCCCTTTTGTGCCAACATTTCATGATTGTTTCCATCATTGTGATCATTTTCAAGTCATTGATGGTTCATCTCAAGATGTTAAAAGTGTTTATAAACACTTTGAGAGCCGATCCTTGCTATAATACGTATTAGGAACATTGTCTTCTCTCTTTGTTGGGGTACGCTGCATATATGTAACTCAATCTTTGGAATTGTCTCTGTGTTTGCATCCAAGGATTCCCATTTCTGAAGTTCCACGCCTTCCACTCTGTATGATCAATCTCTGAAGATGATCGATCCCAAATAGAGGGAGAGAGAGAGAGAGAGAGAGGGAGAGAGAGCATCACTTTCTTGTGTCCAGTTGAAGAACGATCTATCTAAGTGCACACTCTGCAATTGTTTTGTGGCAAGCAATGCAAGTAGACGTTCATGTTTTGTAGGATACTATTGAGAAGAGCAACGAAGACTACCACCTCTCAAAACTACTTCAACAACATCGCACAACAAAAGGCTCTGGAAATCACACAGAAGTTGCACTCAGAACTGGGTCGTACACGATACCGTCCACATGGATTTGCTCGAAAATTGCTTTAAAGAACGAACCCATTCTGCAATCCCTCCCCTTTTTTGATCTTTAGCTACAAACGAGCCTCTTTATGGTCTGAAGCGCCGGCCAATGTCCACTTAAGAAGACACGGCCTCTGCTTATAGGCTACAACGACAGCGCTCTGTAATATAAGATCTCCCGACCCTGGCCTGTGGCCATAGCTGCTCCTCTTGTTTCCCTTCGTGGACCTTTGTAGTGGCTCTTTCCAACCTCTTAGCATCCGCTTTGTTCTTGTCTTGCCTACAATATCATCATATCTCCTGATTGGCTCTTCAAAGACATGTAACGGAGAGGAGAAATCAAACCAGAGGTCCTGGCACAATCCAAGAGAGATTGGGGAGAGAGGAAAGAAAGTTCAAGCATAAACTCACTAAGTATCTGGCTAAGGAGAACACAATAGTGGGCTTCACCATCTCTGAGAGAGAAAGAGAGAGAATCAGGATTACATAGAGAGACAAGAAAATTTGGATAGAGCGACAAGCCCAGGACACAAGGTAGCCTCATAAGTCATTAGATTGACATGCCTGCGTGGTTCGCATGACTATGGAGCATGAGGCCCACTCCAGTATAAGGTAGGGTGAGGCGACTCAGGCCACTCAAATTCAAGGCCAATTATGGAACTTGGAAGTTAATGATGGCTGATGTATCGACTAGAGCTTGGATGCCAGCTGCTTCAAGCAATGCGTATCTGCAGAGAAATACTCTGTACAAGTTTGCTCGCAACACCTTCTATCTAACAACTTGTGTGTGTGTGAGAGAGAGAGAGAGAAAGACTCTACTCTCTTGCTCACTCCAACACAAATTAGTTACTGGAAGCATTCACGTAGAGCAACTGCAGCACATGGTACGCTCTTCATTTGGCATGGAGGTACATCGAGAGTGCCAAGTGTTGATCATCATCAATGGATTCACACAAAGATCGTAGATAGCACTCTAATTTTGATACCGTGCCATCTGTTGCTTCCATCATCTGATGGGTTTAAACATATGCATAATTTTCTTTTAGCAAATTTTTATTCGTCATAACAGCACTACAGATGCTTTGTCCCAAATTGTTCTCGTAGCTCCGAATGAGATCATATATGATGTATAACCCATTACACTGATCAACACTAAGTCTGGAATTCTTCCATGTACTTTTGCAGTCTGGATCACGTGAAAATGTGTGACCACCTTGACTTTTTATGGCTAGCGCTTTAGTTAGCATTTGGCAGATTCATGGCATATCGGTAAGCATGACGGAGGGAGAGAGATAACGTCTTGACTTGCTTCCTCTGCCACAACTCCACTTTTTAGGACCATGTGTGCATGGAAACTGTCATGCATCTAGCACACACTTAGGCACTTTGATCGCCCTCATTTGTCATTCTTATAAGGGTCTTTTTGTACTTTTTCCAAGGATTCCACCTATAGTTTTGTGCCACCCTATACACATTGAACGTAATTTCCTTGTATTCCTCAAAGGTACAATCACTCTATGTTGGCACACTCAAGGCACTAAGTGCCCCCCCTCATTGTACATCAAGCATATAAGAGAAAAAGTGTTGTGTGTGTGTGTGTGCATCCTTGTGGGTTGGAGGCTAGTTTAAGCGCACCCACAAGCTTCTTCAAGGTTTCTAAGCCTACTCCAAGGCTCCATTGGTGTACAACGGGCTAATCTAAGCCCTCTCCTCTCGCGTCTTACAAGTGCAAGGCTACTCTAAGCCCCCCCTCCCCAAGAATTTTAAGTGTGGAATCGAGTCGTTCATTTCAAGCTTTGCAGTTATCTTGACACGGTACTTTTGACAAGCATCTTTGATAGTGTTTCTAAACACTTTATCCTCAAAGCTTTGTAATGACCAAAAGTGAAGGTAGCTCATCATCTATGACTAACTTCTTACACTCTTTCACCCCTATTTTTATGCCTAAGGATGAACGCCTCAATGGACAAAATTACAATCTATGGAAAGATGTCATGTGTGCCTATCTCTACACGAATCTTCTTCATGAGGTGGTAGATGGGTCAGACCCCGAACCCAATAGGGATACCAACTTAGACAATTGGCATGTGTGGAATGTTAGCTGTTACTTGTCTGTGACGAACTAACAAAAGGACATATCACGACCTGCAAGACGTCCAAAGATGCTTGGGATAAGTTAGCCGCTTTGTATGAAGACAAAACACCTTCGAAAATATATGTGTTAGAGGTCGAGTTTCATAAATTGACTTATAGGCCACACGACACAATTACCAAATTCATAGCCCAATTTGAGGATTACCAGCGTAAATTAGCACTTTGTGGTAGGCATATCTCTAGTGAAGACATGGCCATTAGGCTTCTCAACAAGTTACCTAAGTTGCATGAAACATTTGTCACAACTTTGTATAATCGTGGCCAAGTCTTATCTTGGGAAGAGGTTCGTCGACTATTTCTCCTTCACGACTCGTGAGCCAAATCGACTTCCTCACAAGAATCAGCCATGAAGGCCAAAGGCCCATTCAATAAGGGCAAAACCACAAGTCATCAAGCTAGCAATGGATCTAAGAAAGGATCGCATAATTCATCGAAGAAGTTCACCTATAATATTTTTGGCAAACTTGGTCACATTGAAAAATATTGCTTCAAGAAAAAGAACCAGGACAAGTCTAAGTCTAATTCCAAGAGTGAACATCATTCTCCTTGCACAAGTGAAGACCTATTTTTCACAAGTGAACACAAAGCACTTGTGGCAACCACTCCCAAGAAAGAATGGATTTTTCATCCCACATGTGCCATGACAAAGATGATTTCCATGAGTTTGAAGAGCATCAAGGTTTACCTTGGAGACAATAAGTGCATTGAAATCCAAGGAAGAGGAAAAGTTCAAGTCATCAATTTTGAAGGCGAAACCAAGTCATTAAAAGATGTTCTTTATGTACCAAGCCTCTGTAAGAATCTTCTTTCAGTTAAAGCCATCACAAAGTGCAACATGACGGTTCAGTTCGATCACAACAAAGTTCAAGTCATTGATCGCGAATCCAATGAAGTGATAGCTCAAGGATATGAAGATAAGGGTCTCTACAAGCTTCTTGTTTGAATCTTGTTATCATTGTTGAGGTGTCCTTTCTTAGAAAATTTAATTATGGAGGTGTTGTACTTTGGAGTCATCCTCTCCCATTGCCATAGCATAAATGACTAACAACCTCAAACACTTAGATTGTCAATGTAGGAAGTATACTAAGACCATAGCCCCTTCTTCATCAGTGGATTCCAAGATTCATCACTCAAAGAATAGAATATTCACTAATCTACTCCATCCCATCACAAGATATAAAGATTTCAATATTTTCATAGTAATCTTTCTTTTTGAGTGTAAGTATAGCTAGAGATAAGCTTTTTTAGTGATTTCAGTCCCTAAGATGTGCTATTTTGAATAAAGATAACATATATTGAGTTAGATTAAAGTTTTTGTAATTAAACCCCCTTGATGAGAGAATCGCAATTTCAGTACATTCACATAATCTAAATAAAACAAATCATACTTTGATTTTACAAGGCTTGAGGATGAAGATAGAGTAATGAAAGTCTTACTCACATAAACAAAAACTTATTATAGAGACCAATTCATGAAAAATACTCATAGATTTCACTTGCAAATACCATGAAACCTTGATGATGAGATTAGAATTTTGCAAAGACCTCTGTAGTTCTCATTGATCATCCATAATTGAATCTTCCTTAAAAAATGACTTCAATTGTGTTTTATATTGTTTTAAGCATCCATGTTCAGACTTAAAATAGGTCCTCCTAGGCTTTTAATCTAAAAATCTACCTTCTAGAGAGGTCAAAAAATTCTTTAAAAAAATATTTATGTTACATGTCATCATAAGGAACACTCTTCCTCATTTTTACAAAGATTAGGATAATTTATCCTATCAAACAATACAATTTTCTATGTTTTTCTTCACAAAAGCTTGCTCTTTGTAGCTGATTTGCCATTCCCAGCATTCCCCACCCTTGACAAAATTGATATGAGTGGATATTCATTATATTTTCCTTCTTTTCCTTCTTTATTTTCAAAAAGAGCTTTCTTCCACTCTAGAACTATTATATGTTTGTCAATAAAATCTTTCTTAATATACTCTATGTATGTTGTTTCATAGGATGTTAATTTGGCCTTCATTACTAGTGATATTCTACCAAAAATCTCAGAGTTTCAAAGAACCCATAATCAAAGGAATCCTCAAAAAATTGTACATAATGACTACCCATCAATACTATTCTACTATAATATGCCATTAAGTTGATTCTATTTGGAGTATTATGTAGGTAAAAAACTTAGAGCATCTACTCGAGAATTGAACCTACAAAATGTAATGTCTTGATGTCTATAACTATAAAGGTTTCTATACATGTAATAATTCACTTGAGTATTCTGACTATTACTGTACATGCAAGATCATTAACATCTGCAAAGTCTTTTACCACAACCTTGCTAGTTGTAAGCATGTAGGCTTTAGTCATCCATGCCCCTTTCTTTGTCCGTGCGATCTCTTGAGAATTCAGCCATTTAGAGGCAATGCTACCATGTTTTTCATTTCCAAAAACTTTGGCCAATCTCTTCTTCTAGCATTTGGGCACAAGATGGATGAACTTATAAACAAATTTTCATGTCTTCCTTGATCTTGTCTAGCCATTTATTTCTGTATGAAGGAATTGACTTCTCAAATAGTTCCTTAGTGACTTAAAAGTCTTCATCATACTCTAGGAGCTCATTTGGGTTGATCCCTACTCTAGTAGTGTGATAATTCTTTATACTTTCTATGATCATGCAGATGGTATGCTGAAGCCATCTACTACCCAATGGTGCTCTAATGGATTAGTCCTTGATCAAGTGAAAACTACACTATTCTATCCTCATGTTATCCACAAAAGTTTCTAATGTAGTTCATTTTTACTTCTTTGTAAATTAGTAGCCTTTGAATAAGCTCATCAGATTCTCATTAATATCATCTTGTCTTGTGTTGAAGCTAAAGGTCAAGGAAAAGCATAATAAGTGGATCAGAGAAGTGGACACACAAGAAGAAGGAGCACATAGGGAGCTCCAAGAAGTGTACGTCAAATTTTTAGAAGAAATCCCTATAAAATAGTGATTTTCATCACTTAAAACCATTGTGAATATCATTTCACCTTTTTCTAGCTCCATTTCGTGCAAGCTGAGGACTCCTCAAGCTTGAGGAGTATTAGAAATATCATCCTACCCATTTTTATAAGTTTTAGACTTCGTTTGAGCCCTCAAATAAGCCCTGGAACCTAATTTTTAACTAGGCCAAACACTAGGTGTGGACAGGGCGAAAACTAGTCAAAAAGCTATAAAAAGAGCTAGAGAGCTCATTTTTGGGGTTAGCTTGTTGTAGATTTGAGCTTTTCTAAGAGAACTCTTGTGTCATCAAAGCTTTCCATTGTTCCTCTCTTTCCTCACTAACTAGACCTGACTTATCATATGCAGTGGGAGTATTGTCTCAATTCATGCATTGTCCTAGGAAAGAACATTGGATTGCAGGTCAAAGAGTGTTGAGGTACATTAAGGGTACACTCAAAGAGGGTTTGTATTATGGTTTTACATCAGATACAAACATCAAGATATATAGTGATGCAGATTGGGCAGCTAATCCTGACGATAGGAGATCAACCTATGGATACTTATGTTATGTGGGAGATAAGTTAATTTCTTGGTGTTCAAAGAAGCAACACACAGTTGCTTTATCATCCACAAAGGCTGAGTATAAAGGTATGGTGGAAGCTGCAAAGGAAGTGATTTGGACTTTGATGAAGAGTTTTGATATCATTCAGAGTACACCCACTATTCATGGAGATAACATGAGTTCTTTGTATTTAGCTGCTAACCCTGTGTTTCATGCCAGGACTAAACACATTGAGATTCAGTATCACTTTCTAAGAGAGAAGGTGATGGATAAAGAGATTGAAGTCATACATACTTCAACAAAAGATCAGATAGCTGATATGCTAACCAAAAGCTTGGATGGACCAAAGCTACAGAGATTCAAAGACATGGCAGGCATAAAGAAGATAGAGAAAACCTCAATTGATGATTGAGGGGGAGCTGTTGGTGCAGGGCAATAAACAATTGAAGTTTTGGATGAAGAATTGAAGTCAAGGACTGAAGAAAAGACCAAGTCATGAAGCATGAAGGAAGTGCATATCCAGGAGATGAAGATGTGTATACATATGTACATTATTTTAGAGTCAGTTCATCACATACTTTTGTATGGTCATGAGCTTGTAAATATTTGCCTATATATACAAAGAAAATGTCGGGGCAAATAGGAGAGAATGTGTTAGAATAAGTTTTGAGGAGAATTTGA
The DNA here is from genome assembly GCA_020310875.1 of Ceratopteris richardii. NCBI lineage: Eukaryota > Viridiplantae > Streptophyta > Polypodiopsida > Polypodiales > Pteridaceae > Ceratopteris > Ceratopteris richardii. The sequence continues at coordinate 142,634,047 of CM035412.1, forward strand.
TGTCATTAGACCTTTTAGAAGTGAATAGAATCTCTCTCATTACTCAGATGTAAAAATTTCTCAGAAATGAAAAATGTTGCACCTGATCTTTCTGTGCATTCTCTTTCTGTGCTTGATCATTTCAAGAATCCTTTTGTAGATGTCTAAGTCCATAGTTAATGAGTCTATGGTTAAAGTTTGAGAGCCTAATTGTAAACAGGCCGTGAGAGTTATGAGTAGGAACATTCATATGTGAAGAAGTGTTCACTGTTTCCTAAAAATGCGCAAAATTCGATTCTAATGTTTTGATGAATTCCCCTTCCTCAGTGTAAAGTTTTGAGCAAGCAAGCACTCAAACTTTAAGTTGGAAGTTAAGCTACCTGTGCCTAAAAGCATTTGCATAAACGGGTTCTAGATTGAGAGAACCAAGTCTTAGAAGTTATAGGTGACTGAATCAATTTCTCAGAAGAACAGGTTTAGACATAGGTGACTTGTTAAGTTCATTTCTCAAGATTTACTGAATCTTTTGAAGTGTTTTAACTTGGAGGAGGTGCGCAAATTATAGATGACACCTTATGCAAAGTTTTATAAAAAACTTTACACGTCCAACTTAGGACGTTGTTCTCAAAGACTTCAGCTAAAAGTTCTTGAGAATCGTCAATCTTATGAGCAATTCCTAACTTCCCTGTTCTAGAGTGTACTAAACTCTATAGTAACTGGAAGCAAACCCAAATGAGTAAGTCAATCTTGGACTTTTCATCTTTTGAAGATTGAATTAGTTCTTGTACCGAACATCTATCTAGGATGTTTAATTTAGTTATCTAGTTCCTATCAGCCAGCCCTCAACTTTTGCGAAAAGAATCAAATACCAACTATGAGCCAATTCCAAAATATTTGGAAAGCAAAAGGAAATAACTAAAAATTTGTATAACTAATTCGAACTTCTAAGATATAAACTTGCTAAGAGTCAAGTACTGGATAACCCAAGACTTTAGCTCAAGACTTTAACTTCTTAACGATCTGGTTCAACAAGGTATTGAAGCATTTATTTTTCTATCTTTAAGAGAAAGGAACTCGATTCTCACAAAGATTCATAGAGTAAATCTAAACATCATCCAACCACAAGATACTAGTGTGGTATCCAACATCAGTGTGTCAACCCACTGAGGCTCTATTGATGAATATTTACTCAAAAAATGCTTCACTTGAGACTAAGTTCATGCCAATATTCAATCTTTATGAATGCTTACTAGGAATGCAATTCTTGAGCATTACTTTGAGTCAAAGGATTGAATTTACCAAGTTACACTAGGAACTTGAAACTTGAGTTAGTCAGTCTATTCGTTAGCCGAAAGGTTGAGCTCAAAGTAAAAGTACTACTCTTTCATAAATTTATCAAGTATTTCTGAATCATCAACATTTTAGCTTGAAGTGTTTCAAGAAGATCTTGGAAGTTAGTTACTTCGTATCTTCTTACGAACTTGATCTTGAAGTATCTTGAGATCATACTTTTATCCTCCTTGAATTAAAACTTATCCTTGGAAGTTTTAATTCCCTTGAAGATCAAATCTAACTTCAAGATTTATTATAGGACTAAAAGATAATTATCATCCCATAGTCTGATGTCCCATACCATCTTTCCTACATCAATTTGAGTATAAAATTGGGTGTCCCATTCCATAGTATTTTATATTCATATTAATGTGTGGGTGATACTTATCCTAAAGTCTAAAAATCTCTTGATAGAGTACCTTGTAACTTAAAGAATTTTGAAATTTAAGGCATTACCTCCAACTTGATATTCTAGTTTTTTATTCCTTGACACGATCATTTCATGATCTCATGTTTTTCATAGGAAACTTGAAAACCTTTGATAGAATATCAAGTCTTCTTTACCAAGATTTTTGAAACAAAAACCCACTATCATTCCAAGTTCTCGAATTTATCAAATTCAATTCTAATTGGTTATATTTGACCAATTTGTAGCGACAAGAGCTTTTTACTTCTTGTCTTTAGATTTCTTTCTTATTGCAGCTTTAAATAGCTACCCTAGCCAGGACTTTATAGGAATCTCTCTACTACATAAGTCTAAGCATCCGCTCATGCTTTCTAGATTTGTGCCAAAATCCCTTTAAGGATAGGTAAACTTTTACATTACACCTTCCACAGACTTATTTACCATTGACACGGTTGCAGACTACATACTTGGAATATCTACTCTGTTCAAACTTGGAACAACTTACTATTTTGATTGCCGATACTTGGGAAAATTTCATAGTAGTTCCAACTGCAATTCTTGGACAACCATGGCCAAGACTAATCAATTCTCATTGATCATGCGATACAATAAAGACTTGGTCTTTATCATTAAGATCTCTTGAGGTTTTCTAAGCTTTTTGGCAAAACCTTTAATAGAATATCAATTCTTCTTCTTTACCCATTATCATTCCAAGTTCTTGAATTTATCAAATTCAAGTCTAATTGGTTATATTTGACCAATTTGTAGCAACAAGAGCTTTTTACTTCTTGTCTTTAGATTCATTTCTTATTGCAGCTTTAAATAGCTACCGTGGCCAGGACTCTATAGGAATCTCTCTACTGCATAAGTCTAAGCATCCACTCATGCTTTCTAGATTTGTACCAAAATCCCTTTAAGGATAGGTAAACTTTTATGTTACACCTTCCACAGACTTATTTACCATTGGCATAGTTGCAGACTACATACTTGGAATAACTACTCTGTTCAAACTTGGAACAGCTAACTATTTCAATTGCCAATACTTGGGCAAATTTCATAGTATTTCCAACCGCAATTCTTGGACAACCATGGCCAAGATTAATCAATTCTCATTGATCATGCGATAGAATAAAGACTTGGTCTTTATCATTAAGATCTCTTGAGCTTTTCTAAGATTTTTGACTTACCTTCAGGATTTTTTAGAGATCTTTGCCCTACTCAAGTCCAAGCACATACTAATGCCTTTCAGATTCGAAAGCTAAGAATCTTTGATACACTTCCAAGTGATATCAACCATTGGACTTTAAGTACCACTACTAGTGGTTTGGGACTTCATGGGAACTACTTGGTATCTAATGAGTTTAAAGAATTTCCTTCTCAGTACTTGGGAGAACATTATTCTTCAATGACTAGAGATCGATACTAGGGAATCAAAGAACTAGAGAAAATGATTCCTCTTGGAATATTTTGCAATGTCGAAAGGATATTTGAAAGAAAATCTTAGACTTTCAAACAATATCCAAAAGCTTTACTAATTCAGTTGTGTTCATTTCTTGAGTATCAATCTAGAGAATAAATATCACCTTTAGGCTATGGTTTCACATTCCACTATGAAAGTTTGCCTTGAACTTTCATTTATGTGATATTGATTCCTGTTCTTGAGTTTGATACAATATTTATTATTATTGGTCAATCTTTAGATGCTACTAGAGTACTTGAAACATCTTTCAGCAATCAAAATTATGTTTAAATTCCAAGCATCTATTGATGATTGATCCAATAGTAATGCTACTATGAACACATAACTTTGGACTTTGTAGCTTGTTTAGGAAAAGTTCATGGATTGGAAATCCATATCTTGAAACTTTGTTTTCCTAAATGAAAAATTCATAGTTTGATTCATGTCTTTAGGAGCTTATCTCATTTCCTAAAGATTACTTGCTTTGGCTTCATCTTGAAGCTTCAATTAGCTTGAATGAAACCAAAAGTTAACTCTCTAAAAGAGTTCTTTTCATGTTTCCATGATTTCTTAGCAAGTTGCATTGTTACTAAAAATGCAACTATGGAACCTGACATCCTCCTATTGAACATCAAAGTTCAATTGATGTTGAGGTTCAACCTTTGATTTCCATCACTTCTTAGAATGGAAACAAATGAGAACTTACAAAAGTTTCATAGTTTTTCTTAGCACTTGGCATCCTTACCAAGGCTGCTACTTATGGATTATAACAACTATCTTGTGAACTTTAGAAGTTCACCTAGCGTAAGTTCCATTTTAGCTTTATTTTTATATTGATGAACTCAACCCAGATTGGAGTTTTTTTTTGAGTCTCAGAGAGACTCATCCACTTCGTATAAGCCTTAGGGCCCAATGACAAACTGGCCTCTACCACTCGCACATGCTCACGGGTGTTCTTAAGTTGGTGGACATCATGCCAGTTCTCTAAGAATGTCAAAACAACATCTTTATTCATATCCTTATCTTCGCCCGAGAAGTAAGGAGGACGCAAATCTTTTCCCAAGGAAAGATCTACTGGACGGCTTTGATCTACTACTTGCCCCAAAGTATTAGCAAATAGTGAAGCCGTAGGAGTCATCAAGCTAAGACAAATCAAGCTACGAGTTAGGGGAAATAAATATTCTTGGGAGATGGATATATCCAGATCCTTCCCTAGCAAAACAAACATTGGTGAAGTTGCAATCGAATCCATATGGTTACCTAAAGTAACCCTACCTACATCCTTAGGCTTCTGGAGTAAGTTCAAAATAGCCTTAAGGTGACTTTAAATTTCGTCAAAAGATTGATGAATGCAACTTCCACCAGGACATTAGACAAATGTCCAAGGCCCTGCTCTACTCTCAACAACCTACCTTCAAAATCATTCCTCTTCTTTAAGGTGGTGTTGATGTCCCCTCGCAACATGGTTCCCTCAACGTCTAAGTTTAATGCCGTCTTATCTATGTTTGATGCATCAAATACATGACTAGGAATTGAAACCATTTGTGCAGATGTATGCAATGCACGTGACACTATTGGTGGTCTAGGCATAAGTGAAGATGTTACCAAAATAGGAATTGAAACGTACATCAACGCACTAATACTACTCGTCAAAGCAGCGTGGCTCGAAATCCCTTCCATCACACATAGTATGTATACAAACTTTCTTAGATTTCCTAACACAAGTGATGTATGTGATAAAATTTAAAGGTACGATGCACAAATTCACAAGAAAACTTCCCCGTTTAATTTGTGCTTTGTAGTGGAATCGATTCTAGCAAAGAGCACTAGAATAATGACGTAGCTTGATCCTCCAGATCTTTGCTTGTCCCTTCCTTGGATCCTTGCTAGAAACTTTAGCTATCCTTGACTTTAATCACCGTGGACATGTAGTCAGATTTGCTTGGGGATGATAGCAAGCTCCAGAGAATACACAAAGAAAAGGATCTCGGCTCGGGATTAGTAGAGGTTAGACAGATCAAATCAAGATTATAAATGCAGAAAGATCATCACCGAGGCACTTTGATGTAGTGGTATGGTGTGTGAGATTGATGCAGTGGTATGGCGTGTGGGGTTTTGAGTTCGATCCCGATTTTCTCTCGCTTTTTGCTTCTTCGTGATGTAGTTTCGGAGTGCCAACAAAAAAGTTGTTCATTTTAGTGCAGAGAAGCACCTCACCAATCCACTTTGCTCTCTTGGATATGAGAGATCTTTCTCATACGTAGGACGCTCAACAAGTCATGGGTTCGATCACCAAGAACCATCGTTTTGGTATTATCAATGTCTTCTTTTTGCCAATGCCAAAAACGTTCTCCACTCGCGGGTAGAACAGAGCCCTAAGAATTGTTGGGTTGCGATCGACTAAAAACACCTGAAGTGATGATTGCTCAATAGAGATCACACGATGGAATAGATTTCTTAGACAAGAGCTAATTATCTCTCTGATCAGGTCGGGAGATCGAATCCAGATCGCTGCTTGATGACAGTCTTTTCTTTTGCTCTATTGCTGTGGATTTCTACAACGCAGATTTAAGATATAAATAGGCTCCTAGTGATAATCATCATGCAAACGGCTTGCCTCGTTGGATAAGAGAGCACATTCTGTAGACCTAGATCATGGGTTCGAATCTGATACGCGATCACAACAAGGTATATCTTTTGCTAATTTCTTCCTTCAAAACTTCCAATGGCAGACGATGGACCTCAAAACACTCACAAGAAAAAGCATGAAGCACGAGAAAAGACGCCAAGCATGCGACGAAGAAGATGGAAGAAATGCCAAGCTCTGATACCAATGTAACAACCTAAGGATTACGACCACCACGTGCTAGTGAGATGACTCTCCTCCCAACCTAATGCCTGTATATATAGCTGCTTAAATCAACGAGGACCACAAATGTAACTAGAGTCCACAAGTGCATGTGCAATCTCCTCCACTCCTTTCATATCTTCTACTAGAGTCTACTAGTGGCTGGATTAATCTCGACCACTGCTTAAGTACCTTCCACTAGAGTCCACTAGTGGTTGGTGTACTCGCCTCTTGAGTTAAGTCTCTCTAAACTCAAGTTAACTCAAGTTAACTCACGTTAAGTTGATTTAGAAGGCTCTAGAGCTTCTTGGGTAAAACTCTCTTCCCATGCTCCCCATGGGGGTTGAACCCAAGACCTCTTCCTTCACAACCTTCAAACTTAACCACTAGGCTAAGTGGATCACTTGTTTAAGAGAGCACATGGACTTATGCTTAAGTCTAGTCTCGAGATCTTTGGCCATAGTCGTGTTTTCTCAAAATTGTGTTTTTGCCATGAAAAGCGCGATTTTGAATAAAAATCGTGTTTTTGACTAGAAAATTGCGATTTTGAGAATGACCAAAAAATCGCGATTTTGATTGAAAATCATGTTTTTGCCTGAGAATCGTGTTTTTGCTCAGAATCATGTTTTTGACCTGAAAATCGTGATTTTAGCTGAAAATCGTGTTTTTGAGAATCGTGTTCTGAAAATCGTGATTTTGTACCTTAGTGAAAATCATGTTTTCTGAAAATCGTGAAAATCACGATTTTGGATGATAGTCGTGTTTTTTGAAAATCATGATTTTGGAGTGAACAAAGAATCGTGTTTTCCCAAAATTGTGTTTTTGGCTGAAATCGTGTTTTGTGAAAATCGCAATTTGTGAAAATCGCAATTTTGAGCCAACTGAAAATCGTGTTGTTTTCTAAAACTCAAGTTTCCATGACATCTAGAGAATCGCATTTTTGTATGACTTAGGTGGCAACTGAAAATCGTATTTTTTTTGAAAAATTTGAATTTTATGAAAATCGCGGTTTTCATTCAGAATCGTGTTTTTTGGTGGGAAATTCAATTTTCTTAGTGTCGAGCAATGGCGAGCTCCGTATGTGCAAAAAATCATGAGAGAAAACAAGCACTTGCTCTCCCTTGCACTTTCTAACTCCTTCTCGCATAATAATGCATGGAAAATGGTATGAAAATGGTGAAAATGCACTATAAAACAAGAAAATTTTATGAAGAAGAAGATGGATGAAGATGGTGATGAGGAATGGCGAGCTTCGTATGTGCAGAAAATCATGAAAAAACACAAGTGCTTGCTCTCCCTTGCACTTCCTAACTCCGTCTCACACAATAATGCATGAAAAATGGTATGAAAATGGTGAAAACGCACTAAAAAACAAGAAATTTTTATGAAGAAGAACATGGATGAAGATGGTGATGATGATGATGATGAAGATGAAGAAGAGTGATTTACTTCCATTGCAGTAGGTGCTACCCTGCAATCATTCATCTTAAACTTGATCAACAAGTTCTTCAAATACCTTTCTTGAGTTACATACACTCCATGTTGAGTATATGAGATCTCCATGCCCAAGAAATATGACAAGTCTCCCAAATCACTGATCTCGAATTCTTTCTCCATTTGCTTCTTTAGGCTTTGAATGCCTTTCTCATCTGTACCTGTAAGAATTATATCATCAACATATATGCACATGTAGATAAACCCATCTTCACTTGCATTGACAAGCAAGCTACTATCTGCGTTAGATACTTGGAAACCAAGTTCTTTCAAGAACTTCACAAGTCTATAATTCCATGCCCTTGGGGCCTGCTTCAAACCACACAAAGCTCTCTTGAGCTTGCACACATGATCTGGATACCTTCCATCTCTGAATCCTTGTGGTTGCTCCATGAAAACATCATCTAAAATATAACCATTTAGAAAAGCATTCTTCACATCTAATTGACATACTTTCCAACCTTTACATGCAGCAATAGCTATGAGTGTCCTGATGGTTGTCATCTTTGCCACAAGACTATAGGTCTCATCATAATCTATACCAAATGTCTGAGAAAAACCCTTCACAACAAGTCTAGCTTTATATCTAGACACACTTCCATCTGCATACCTCTTTGTCTTGTAGACCCATTTGCACCCAATGATCTTTTGACTATTTGGTTTAGGAACCAACTCCCATGTCTGATTCTCCATGAATGCATCATACTCCTCCTGCATAGCTTTCTTCCAATTTTCCTTACCTTTTGCCTCTTCATATGTAGAAGGGTCTTCATCTGCCTTTATCATATAAGCATAATCTTTGGTATCCAAAAAAGAAGTGTCATAGCTATACCTTGTAGGTTGCCATTTGTGCCTTGTTGACCTTCTGAGTTCTCCACTTCTTGAAGTTTCTTGTTCATCACACTCAAGATCAAACCTTGGCACTTCTTCAACTTCAACCTGTACTTCATTGTTCTTCTCTTCATCAAATATCTGAACCTTTGATTTACCTTTTTTTTTATCCACAATTTCTTTATCACCTGCATAAATATTGATTGTATCTGCATACCAAGTACCTTGCTCATCAAATGTAACATCTTTAGATACAAGGAACTATTTTGTGGATGGACTCCACAACCTATATCCCATCTGCTTATCATCATATCCAATAAACACATAATTTTCTGCTTTAGGATCCAATTTATGCCTCAATTGTGATGGCACATATGCATATGCCAAACATCCAAATACTTGGCAATGATATAGAGTAGGTCTCTTACCCCACCATGCCTCATATGGTGTCATACCCTGCAAAGCTTTACATGGTAACCTATTGACCAAATAAGTAGCTGTGTTTACAGCCTCAGCCCACAAATAATTAGGGCAATTTTTCTCCTTCATCATTGAGCTTGCAAACTGAACAAGAGTTCTATTTCTTCTCTCTGCTACCCCATTTTGTTGAGGAGAGTACCTGCAAGTAACCTCTCTCTTTATACCTGCATTCCACAAATAATCACTGAACTCATTAGAGAAATACTCTCCCCCTCCATCTGACCTTAGTCTCTTCAACTTATGACCTGTAATTCTCTCTGCATACACATGATAATGTTTGAATGTATTGAATACCTCTGACTTATCTTTGATCACATAGATAGTGATCCATCTGGTAGCATCATCAACATAAATCACATAGTACCTTGAGCCATTGATACTAAAATCCTTTGATGGTCCCCACACATCTGTGTGTACCAATTCAAGCTTCTCTAAATACATAAAACCATGCTTGGAATAAGATTGCTTATGAGCCTCACCTAATTGACATGCCTCACATCTGTATGTCATATGTTGACCTGCAATATTAGGCAATCCAAGCACTGAACCATTATTAACCATATCTTTGATACCTCTTTCATTGAAATGTCGAAGCCTCTTATGCCAAAGATCTAACTCAGAGATCTTATGTGCTCCATAAGTGAACAAGGCATGACCAACATTACCTTGGATCTTCAATGTGAACAATCTTCCTTCTTTCTTCCCTGAAACAATTTGTTTATACCCATTGCTAGGGTCTTCCACAAACACTCCTTCATTAATGAACCTAACTTCATAACCTTTTTCAACAATTTGTCCTACACTTATCAGATTCTTAGGAATTGTAGGAACATACAAAACCTTACTCAGGAGAGTACTACCATCCTTGGCCTTCACTGATCCAATTGACTTCACATTGTGCTTTGTATTGTCACCTGTTTGAACTACATGATTAGTTATTTTATTTTCCAAATTAGTCATCAATGCTATGTTACCACTCAGGTGATTGCTACACCCTGAGTCAATGTAGAAGACTCTTTGGGCTTCACTTTGCCTTTCACAAGTTGCATTCATTATCAATGTTGAATCCTCCTTTTGATCTGAAGCATAATTGTAGTAGGTATTGTTGTATTGTTGACTTTGGAATCCTCTACCTGCATTTCTTCCAAAGTAACCTCTACTACCTCTACCTCTGAAATTACCTCTTTGATTTCTGCCACCTCTTCCTCTTGAATTAAAGTTTTGATTTTATACACCATTACTCCGAGTATTATGCCAACAATCATTAGCTAAGTGATTTGTCTTACCAGAAATCCAGCAAGCCTTGACTCCATCTTTATTACTCCTGCCTCTTCGTCTACCTTTGCCACCTCCTCTTCCTCTTAGGAAGTTAGCTTGGCTAGTCGTACCTTCATCCTCATTTGCTTGTTGCTTTCCTTTTATATTCTTCTTCTTACCTTTTGAATACATTGCATGACCTGTACTCTTGTCACCTTCACCTTTGACATCCTGCTCAAAGGTTAACATATTTCCTAGCAACTGATTTAACTCGGGAGTAAAATGATCAAGTGATAATTCAGTAGACAAAATGAATGGCTTCCATTTGTCATCACCTCTCAAACCTGTGAGGATTTGCCTTACCAATTTATCCTCCTTAATGTCTTCATCAACTGCTCCTAATGCATCTGCAATGTCCTTCATCCTTGTTACCTAGTCTGAGATAGATTGAGAGGCCTTCTTCTTAAAAGTGGTAAATTCTGCCCACAAGGATGCCTTCCTTGACTTTGTGGTGTTTTGAAAATGCTCCTCCAAAGCATTCCATATATCACTTGCACTTTCAAGACCTCTGATGTGAGGTAGCAAGTAGTTATTGACTGCCATATAGATAATGCTCCTAGCTTGAGCATCTTTCTTCATCCAATTCTTCAATTCTGATAATTCCTCCCTAGTTGGAACACTAGGATCTCTGAACTGAGGCTTTTCTTCTTCACCTGTAATATAACCTATCAAGTCTTTGCTCATAAGATGCGCTTCCATCCTCATTGACCATGCTAGATAGTTCTCTCTATCCAACTTCTCTATCTGAAGAGAATCTCCCATTCTTTCTTCACTTGTATATTGAATTCTTCAAAATTTATGAGTAATAGATGTACCTTCACTTTGAATAATGTTCCTTTTGTCTTTGATGTCGTATTACCTCCTTCTCAAGCTTTGCCCTCAAGCTTTCACATTTTGAACCTTCAGATGTTGAATTCTTTATGACTGCAGCAGTTGGGATCCTCCTTTCTTCAATTTTGATGCTTCCTGCTCTGATACCACTGATGGAGTGTTAATCTCCAAAAGAACAAGCTACTCTTGAAATTAGAGCACCTCTATATCAAGAGTAACTCAAAACCTTTCACAATTTGGAGGATTAATGATCAATTATAAAGATTTTGGACAAACTGTGAAGAAGATGATTCTATAGAAAGTCTACTGCACATAACTCTCTCATTGACTTATCAAATGTGTAAAGTTTTTTATAAAACTTTGCACAACGTGTCACCTATAATTTGCGCACCTCCTCCAAGTTAAAACACTTCAAGAGATTCAGTAAATCTTGAGAAATGAACTTAACAAGTCACCTATGTCTAAACCTATTCTTCTGAGAAATCGATTCAGACACCTATAACTTCTAACACTTCGTTCTCTCAATCTAGAACCCGTTTATGCAAATGCTTTTAGCCACATGTAGCTTACCTTCCAACTTAAAGTTTGAGTGCTTTCTTGCTCAAAACTTTACACTGAGGAAGGAGAACTCACCAAAACATTAGCATCGAATTTTGCGCTTGTTTTAGGAAACAGTGAACACTTCTTCACATATGAATTTTCCTACTCATAATTCTCATGGCCTGTTTACAATTAGGCTCTCAAACTTCAACCATAGACTCACTAACTATGGACTTAGACATCTGCAAAAGGATTCTTGAAATGATCAAGCACAGAAAGAGAATGCACAGAAAGATCGGGTGCAACATTTTTCATTTCTGAGAAACTTTTACATCTTAGTAATGAGAGAGATTTTATTCACTTCTAAAAGGTCTAATGACATCTATTCTCCTCAAAACTTATTCTAACACATTCTCTCCTATTTGCCCCGACATTTTCTTTGTATATATAGGCAAATATTTACAAGCTCATGACCATACAAAAGTATGTGATGAGCTGACTCTAAAATAATGTACATATGTATACACATCTTTATCTCCTGGATATGCACTTCCTTCATGCTTCATGACTTGGTCTTTTCTTCAGTCCTTGACTTCAATTCTTCATCCGAAACTTCAATTGTTGATTGCCCTGCACCAACAAGTACACCAACCACTAGTGGACTCTGGTGGAAGGTACTAAAGCAGTGGTCCAGATTACTCCAGCCACTAATAGACTCTAGTGGAAGATATGAAAGGAGTGGAGGAGATTGCACATGCACTTGTGGACTCTAGTTACATTTGTGGTCCTCGTTGATTCGAGCAGCTATATATATAGGCATAAGTTTGGGAGGAGAGTCATCTCACTAGCACGTGGTGGTCGTAATCCTTAGGTTGTTACAGCTACATAGAAAAACCACTACAACAAGGGTCTGTCAGGGACGACAGACTCGAGAGGGGGGGGGAAGTGTTGAAGCTCAAGGTCAAGGACAAGCATAATAAGTGCATCAGAGAAGTGGACACACAAGAAGAAGGAGCACATAGGAAGCTCCAAGAAGTGTATGTCAAATTTTTAGAAGAAATCCCTATAAAATAGTGATTTTTTATCACTAAAAAACATTGTAAATATCATTTCACCTTTTTTTAGCTCTATTTTGTGCAAGCCTAGGAGTCCTTGAGCTTGAGGAGCACTAGAAGTATCACCCTACCAATTTTCATAATTTTTAGACTTCCTTTGAGCCTTCAAATAAGCCTGGGAACCTAATTTTTAACTAGGCCAAACACTAGCTCTGGACAGGGCCAAAACTAGTCAAAAAGCTATAAAAAGAGCTAGAGAGCTCATTTTTGGGGTTAGCTTGTTGTAGATTTGAGCTTTTCTAAGAGAACTTTTTTTTAATCGAACCTTTCCATTATTCCTCTCTTTGCTCTTATCGTGTGCGCGGGTGTGTGTATGTGTGTGCATGCTAGTGTGCTTTCACTCATGCACTTGTGCCTTCACTTGTTCATGGTCTTCATACTATTCCTCACATCTCCACAGATTGACAAGTAAAGGAGGTGGTGCTTATGCTTGAGCTACACCATCTTGGTTCTTGATTCCCTTGATATTGGATTGGACAAGGCTCTCTAGTTGATCTTTCTTGATATGCCTCCATAACTTTTTCCTTTTGTTGGCTAGACTTGACCTTCCATTTATCTAACTCTTCCAATGATTCAACGCTTTATTCTTGCCATTTCATTCTCTCTTTCTCTACCTCTTCATTAAATTTGTTGTATCCCATCATAGCATTAGGAGTATGCTTATGAGCCTCTTGGTCTAAATCCATTGCATCTTTAAGTCATTCCTTCATTTTCTCCCATTCTTCTCTGATGACTTGAATCTCTTTTGTTGTTTCTGGTTGACTTCTCTCTAGTTTATTTCATTCTGACGTGGAATTCCCTTTATCCATCAACATCTTATTTATTTGTTCATATGCTCTTCTTAGCATCTGATAAGATGTTTGTCAATATTTTATTCTTTGATACCAAGCGCTTGATATTTTTATATTGGAAAGATGGTCATGCCTAGATGAATGAGAATTCCCTTGCTCAGGGGATAGCCAAGGCCAAAAGACAAAGGGTTCGTATGAGGTACCTACTCGTGCTGGCCAGATGTGGAGGGACCATAGAGAGAACTCTAGTTGGTGACTAGGCGAGGGATATAAATAGGTTGGGAGGTGAGTCCCATGTATGTCATTCTCCACTTCTCACATTCGGTATCAAAGCTTAGAGAGAGCTCTTGGGAAATCTCGTAGCCCTCTTTTCTCATGTATTTTACTCATGGATTCATATGCGCATGGTGATCTCTAGTGTGAGGTAAGAGAGTTTCTCACATTTGGTATCAGAGCTTAGAGAGAGCTCTTGGGAAATCTCGTAACCCTCTTTTCTCATGGATTCATATACGCATGGTGATCTCTAGTGTGAGGTAAGAGAGTTTCCTCCACACTTTCAAAGTTTGTTTTCTCTCTCTCTTTTTTTCTTTTATAGACCTCTAATCTCTCCATGTGAATATGTAGAAGTTTGAATTCCGTAATTTTAATATGCGAAAAGGGGGAGTGATCTTTGATGTGCAAGGAGATATTGCTTCTAGAAATTTCACAGCACATTCAACTACGAGTTCAGACAAAGGAAGAGGAAAGGTTCATGAACTCAAGCATACACACATAGAGTTACATATGTGTACAAACACACACACACACTCATGTTTGCTCATATGACTACACACATAGATTAATGTAATTATGAATGTACATTTGCATTTAATTATGCATCTATACATATATGAGATAGAAATAAATAAGGAGGGAGTGAGAGAAGAAGAAAAATAAGAGAAAAGAGAAAGAAGGAGACATACATGAATACACACATATGTATACAGATAGTTAAATATATGAACGTACTTGCACACACTTTTATGCAAGAGAGAGAGTTGTATATGCACTTTTCGTCAAGCTTGAATGCATACAAGCATTTAAACATGCATCTATGCATGTACATATGCATTGAATCTACATACATACATGCATAAATAATTATGTAAACGCATATTCATGTATATACATAGAATAAATTGCATGTGAGTTTATGTATCTTCATTGATATGCATGTGTATTTATATAGATGCCAAAACATGGTAAATTATGCATTTTCATGCAATTATGCATATATATTCATGTATGCACTTAGGTGCATGTGTAGTTTCATACATGTTTTATTCGGAGCATACCTTCATATTCAAAGCTCTGATTAGAGAATTTTCAATTGATGTAGAATGTAGAGTTCAACATCTTTTAAATGAGCCACTGGAAGTTCTATTTAGTTTAGTTTTAGGATTTGCTTGAGGGCATTTAGTTTGCTGACTTTATTCAAAGATTGAGGTGTTGACCATATACCTAGGTTGGCTATTTTAGCCATAACTTTTTCATATGACATTCGAATTAAGAAATTTAACTTGAGCTAGATTCTACGCATCAAGAGCTATCAGTACTTTTACATGCCATATCTTAACACCTACAACCAGTCTCTGCAAAAGGTTTTAATTGGATGTAGACCAACAAGGCTTGCTTTTAAAATGAAATTCATGATCAATTTTGATGTTATCACTTTTTATCATATTTAGAATCAATTAGAAATTGAATGCATTTATTATTGCATCTTTGCATACATGATTTCATTTACTTATGTTCTTTAATAAAAGCATGCACATGTTTTCTCTTTTGTTTTTAGAGTTTGTTTTGTAGGTCTCGAAGCAAGAAGAAAATAAGTTCAACAAAAAAAATACCATCATGATGGCGTGTAGTTCCCAACAATATATTTTGCATATGTTTATTTATTGAAGATCATGGAGCAAAAAGAGAGTGGCTTGCTTGCCACTAGGCGTCTTTTAACACTTATGTCTTATTGCTTTATTTCCATTTTACTAATGAAATGAAATCCAAATTTTTGTAACTACATGGCATTTTATTCCATAAAACGAATGAGAGAGATATAGTCTTTGATGGAGAAGTCTCATGTAAGTTTTAATGTAGTAGCAAGAGTGAATGCTTGTGAATTAATTTAGTACATATCAAGATGCATGAGTGTATGCATGCTCAAATTTTCTTTGAAGAAGTCATGTGCTGATTTTCTCATCATTAAGATGAGCAACATTTTGGTCAAACATGAATAAGATTGTATTGTACATAAATAGAGCAAGACAAAGGTAAGTGATCTTTGTCATTTATATTTATGTCTAAGAGGAGATTGGAGGATAGATTCCTCAAGAACAACCCAAAAGTTTCTTCCAATGACATGTAAGGAGTCATAGAGATGAAGTGACTAGTAGAAAACATGAAAATACATCTCAAGGATGCTTTTTTTATGCATCACAAATTTAAGTAGTTAGTAACTCATGAGCACATGAATCGCTCTTCATGGGAGTCAATGTACTTGATATACAGTTCTATCCGCAATCAACAAAAGTTAGTGATATGGTTATGATTATCCATACAAGTATTAAATGCTTATATGAGATTGGCTGTGATAAAGTTTAATGAATGTGTAAGAATCACAATGACTAGAATGACATCCATAGATATTCACTTTCACTAAAACGTGAATACTATTAAAGATGTGATTTCCATGAGATGATTTGGATTGCTAATTGGCTTCCATTGATCTAGATGATTATTCTATGCATAGATATGTCTTCATGTCATAATCCGTTGAAAATAATGGACGATCATATGTAATCATAAGGATTAACATGTTTCATCATTTTTAGGTTAAAAAAATAATTGAGGAAATAGTTAGAGAGGTAGCAACCTCACCGAGATTTGGATGCTTCTCTTTGAGAGAATGCCCAAATTCATTGAAATTTGGAGAGTAAGTATCTCAAAGGCTTTTAAGCCATTCAATTTTCAAGTAATTAGGATACTTTAAAAAAGGTCAAATGACCTCAACGCTAGGAGTGCTGCTAATAGTGGTAAAGGCCTAGAACAAGCGATAGCGGCCTCTTAACAAGAACATTTCTCTTCAGGGGTACATCCTTGTTGAAATATTTTTGTTTCATATGAAACTTTTGATAGTAACACTTTGTGCACAATAATGTTCATTGATTTTAAAGATCATTTGATAGGTCAAATGAACTTTGCACATAAAAGTACAACCTTTAAAATTTATGCAATCACTATAGAACCTTGTCATCTAGAGGTGGTTGGTTCTCTTAGATCGTTTATTAAATTTGAATATTTCTTATTAAGATTAGGTAACCACTTAATGACATTGATTACAAAATATCAAGATTAGATTTCGGAGATATGAACAAAAGAATGAAATTTATCCTTTGGAAATGTTAAAATATTATAGGTATAGAGACTTAGTAGTTTGGTCATTGTGAAAAATTCAAATGTCTAAATACTATGAAATATATATCAATGAAAGCATGCTTAATTAGCTATATGATATCTAGATTTTGAAGAAATTAGAGATCAAATGATAGTTCAAATGGCCTATTCTTATTAAAACAATCTATCACGAGGATTTTCCAAAGATTGCTACATGTGTTTGATAAACACATGGTTGTTCCATAGTGGATGCTCCACTTGAAAAACATTTTCTTGGCAACCCTATACCATATCCTAGTATAGACCCTATACCATACCTAAAAGCCAAAGAATTTAGGATTTATCTTCATAGTTCAAAGATTTTCTAAAAGTGAAAGTGCATTGTTTGTAGGCTCACCTAAATGCAGGAGTAATAGAGATAGAATGATAACTTCCAATGAGAATTTGATTGAATTTCAAGTTGATTTTTTTGATACCAAACTAGATAATTGAATTAGATTTGAGCACAAGGAAAATGAAATCTGGAATTTATTTCATCAATCTAAGAGCCTTTGAAAGATGACCCTATACATTTCCAGAGTTTGTCAAGTGTTCAGCCCTTCCAATGAAATGGTAATAAAACTCTACAAAAATGTCCAAATCAACTAATTTTGAGCCTAATGAAAACTTAAGGAAATTATATAAGGGTAATTGAGGGAAGTGAACTCATTAACTATCAACTAGGAGTGTCATGGGCCAACCACTTGCCCCAAAATCCATGGTTGAGAAATACTTCCTAATGCTCCCTCTTAAGGTGTGGTTCAACCATCTCCTACCCATCATTTATTAAGTCTAAAACTCTTCCCCTTCTAGAGATCATTTTACTCAATGATCAATCTTTGATCTCCCCTTCAATTGATGTCCTCACCCTTGCACAGTCTCTTGAACCTTCTTTTTCTCAACCTTGGTCTCTTGAACCTTTTCTTTGTGCTTCTTGGCCACTTGCCTACAGACTTGCCTTGCTCTCAACCTTGGTGTCTTGAGCCTTGCATTTTGACTTCTTGGCCACTTGCCTATCGGCTTACCTTGCACTCGACCTTGGTATCTTAAACCTTTCCTTTCCACTTCTTGGCCACTAGCCTAAGAATCTACTTTGCTCTCAACTTGGTCTCTTGAACCTAGTTCTCACCCATACAAGGTATCTTGGATCCTCAATCTAGTGGTTCTATTGAAGAGTTTGTTTTGAGAGCTTTTCAACAATATCTTACAAGTCTAAATCTAACCTACGGATTGGGAGATACACTCTAATCTTTGATGAGATCATCCTTGAAAGCGACATGCATGCCTTTCGTCCATATTGCCTAAGCCTATTTCCTATGCTATAATACCAATAGTGGGAATTGAACTCATGACCTACCAGATAGGAGAATAATGGGTGCCCCAAAAGCCATGGTTAGGATTACTTCCTAATCCTCCCTCGTAGGGTGTGGTTCAACCATCTCCTACCCATCTTTTCTGGAGTCTAATAGATATCTCGTTCCATCTTCTTTATTATCACTCCCTATTGCTCACATTTTTTTTCTATAAATACTACTTTGTTCTTGTACTAAACTACCTCTATCTTCAATTTTATTGTTTTATCTTAACATGAATATGTGATTCTTTTCTGCTCTCTCAACTCCATTTGTGGCTTTTCGTGCTCCTTCTTATATCCATCTATGATTTTATTAGTTTTGATCAGTTTAGATTCTACTGCAATGCCCAATAGAATCATATTTGCATCATTAAATACTTACATATATTTCTTATATCGTTTGAAAACTTCTTCATTTTTATGTGTTCTTCCTTGTGGGTTAGCTCTAATTTGTTTTCTTCTTCTTCTAATTCCTATGATGACTATACCTTCATCCTTTATTAGATCTTGATCTTATTTTCTTATGCTTTGACCTCTACCTCTTTCCCATAATCTTTTCCTTCTTCATTTTCTTCTTGATCCTATTTTGATATGCTCATATCACCATCCTATATAGTATTTTCATTTTGGATGTCATTGAGTATTTTTTGTATATCAGCTATCTCTTTTTGCTCTCTTTCTTTTTATTCTATAGTTACCTTCCCTAGACTTCCTTCACCTTCACCTTCTTCTTCTATGGTCTTTTTCTCCTTTTCAACCTCTTTGACTTGTAATCCAACACCCTTGATAGGAGTATTTGGTTGTGACACATTTATGCTCTTGACCACAAAAGACTCTACATCGTTCTCCTCACTCCTCCGTGTCTCTTCTTGGGTAAATGTACTTTTCTTTAGTATTTCCCAATCTTCAATGTCTCTATCTTTTGTATTAGAAAAACTCTACCTAATAATTCATCTATTGGAATCTGCTTCACTTCTTATCCTTATTATCTTTGGGCTTAGGTTCTTTCATCATTTAATTCAAGTTTGGCTCTTTTTCTTGTTTCTCTTTACCACAACTACTGTAAGAGTTCTTTTATGTATCTCTTGGAAATATCCTAAGAATAAGGTTTTGTCTTTATAAAAACTATCTCTATCTTAGCATTCATCATCTTTTCATGGAGGTCTTCATAGTGCGCAATCTCTACTCGTGCAAATCAGTAGCCTTATCTACAACATCGTCTGACATCATTTCATACTGAGCTTCATAATAAGCTCTTTTGTCATGATCCTAGATTAAATAACTATAAAATTTTTCTTTTGAGGTCTAAGGAGGGTGTTGTTGAGATATCAAGCTCAATATATGATGATCTAGGATGACACATATAATGTTTCATTTTTGTGACATGTATAGTGGTCACGCTGGTATACGTCAGGGAGGCTTCATTGAGCTTTATTAGATTTATCTACCGAGAGTGATGGCACATTTGTTTCTTGCCACCTCACTCATCCGCAGACATTAGGATTTTCCATATGTACTACTATTTATATATTTCATTTGTTGTACTCTTGTTTTTAGGTCATTCTTGTACATTCCTTTTATGTAATAGAAGAAAAAGAAGAAGAAGATGATGATCATTCTTCCTTGCCTCAATCTGTGTGTGTGCTTCTCCTTGATTCTGAGATTGTGTGTGTGAGCTCTCTTCCTTATCTCGTTCCTCGTGACATGGTATAAGAGACATTGTGGCTATAGAGAGCCCATGGAGAAAGCCGAGGTGAAGAGTATGCGAGAAGGCGTGGAGAAAGCGCGATTCACAAAGGACCTCAGATTGCTAATAAAATTGGTGTGTAGATAGAAGACCTCAAAATATTTTTGGGAGTTATTTCTTTAGGGTCACTTGTTTTTGTTAGATCAAAGTTTCATAGCCATCTTGATCTCCATTTTGAGCCTTCAAGGTGGGGCCAATAGAAAAAACAGGTCAATTTGCAAAACTATAACTTGCATCATGTTTGGCGAGACTCATGTATTTGAGATCCAGAATTTCAAGTGATTCTATGTACTGTTGATACACGAAAACTATGTTTTTTTGAGATGGAACTGTCACTCACAGTGTGACAGTGTTTAAGAAGAAGTGCTGCTTGTAATGTTTTATAGTGTTGTGAATAGCTGTAGAAATGGCAAACACAGATGGAATGAGTCATCTTATGAGCAATAAGCTAGAGAAGAAAAACTTCCATGCTTGGAGATTCAGGATGAAAAATTTCTTGATGGGAAATGGCCACTAGAAGTACATCAAAGGAGAGAACAAAAATGCTCTACAGTTACCAGAGAGGAATCAGACTGTGGAACAAGTAAGAGTGTATGAATAATGGAATCAAGGAGTGGGAAAGGTAATGTACTGGCTATCTATTATCATACAAGATAGCATGATTGTGCATATACAGGATGCCAAGACTCTGAAAGAGGCTTGCAACAATTTGGTCACATTGTATGAGACCAATACAAAGGCATGGAAATTGCAACTCAAGAATGAGTTGCATACACTAGAGAAAAAGGGCATATCGGTAAGTGACTACACTCTGAAAATCAAAAGCATATATGATTCACTTGCATCTATTGGTGGGAATGTACATGATGATGATGATAAGGTGGAAGTGTGCCTTCATGGTTTAGGAGTTGTATATAAGTAGTTCAGAACTTCTATATGGAGTAGGGAAAATATTTGGAATTTTGCTGATCTTGTATCTATGTTGATTATTGAAGAAAAGAATATTGGTGAGGATTCAAACTCCCAAGGAAAAACCAATTATGAGTAGGAATTCTACTTTGGAAGAGGAAGAGGCAAAGGCTTCAAAGGAGA
Source organism: Ceratopteris richardii (assembly GCA_020310875.1). Taxonomy (NCBI): domain Eukaryota; kingdom Viridiplantae; phylum Streptophyta; class Polypodiopsida; order Polypodiales; family Pteridaceae; genus Ceratopteris; species Ceratopteris richardii. Next base: position 142,655,134 of record CM035412.1, read on the forward strand.
GGTCGCAGAAACTTCCAAAGAAATGATTCAGGTAGTGACTGTAAAGGATGCTGAAATTGTGGTAAGCCTGGACACTTTGAACGTGATTGCAGGTTGAAGAATCAGAATAACAGAAGGTTGCAAAACAACTATGCATCCACAAGTGCAAATGATTGTGAGAAGTTGTTCATGGTTCAACATCACATGATGAATATGATGTCTGCTAGTGTTTCAAAATCGAATGATAATGTTTCTTCTAAGTTGATGGTGTCCTCATCTTGATGCCTTCAATTGTGCTTGGATCCTCCTTAGTGAGGCTTGGAAATTCTTCTTCCAATTCATATGGAAATTTGACCTTCCTCCATTCACTTTCAAACCAAGAATCATTCTCATCAAACACAACATCTCTACTGAGTTGGATGGATTATAAAACCCGTATCCTTTCTTATTTAAATCATACCCTATGAAGATGCATTTCTCTGCCTTAGGGTCTAAATTACCTCTGATTTGAGATGGAACATGCACATAAGCAACACAACCAAATATTTTGCAATGTTCAAGTGATGGTCTCCTACCATGCCATGCCTCATATGGGGTCATCCCATCAAGTGACTTAGAGGGTAACTTGTTAATAAGATAAGTGGCAGTAGAAACACTCTCTACCCACAAGTAATTAGGAAACTTCTTTTCATTAAGCATTGATCTAGCTACTTCCACAATCAATCTGTTCCTCCTCTCTACTACTCCATTTGGCCCAGGGGTATACCTAGTAGTAATCTCCCTTTTGATCCATTTGTCCTACAAAAATTCATCAAATTCATCAAATTCATCAAATTCATTGGAGAAGTACTCACCTCCTCGATCTGACCTTATCCTCTTTAGAATTCTTCCTGTTTGATTTTTCGCAAGTGCAAGATACTTCTTGAAACAACTAAACACCTCATCTTTATGTTTCATGAAATAAAAGATAGTCCACCTACTGAAATCATCAATGAATGACACATAGTACCTGGAGCCTGAATTTGAAGGACCCTTGCTTGGTCCCCACACATCTTTGTGGACAAGTTCCAAATAATCCTCATGCATATAGCCTTTCTTTGCAAAGGGTAACCTGTGTGATTTACCAAACTCACAAGCACCACACTTATAGATCATATGTTTCTTGGAAACATTAGGTATCCCAAGAACACATTGATCTCTACATATCTACTTCAAGGTTCTCTCACCAATTTGCCCTAATCTTTTGTGCCATATCTCTAATTCAAACAAGGTTTGATCCTTATAATTGTAAAGTGCAATTTTTCTAGTGTCCTCAGCTCAAATGTAAATAATCTACCTATTTTTTCTCCCTTTGCAATCCTTCTGAATCCTTGTTGGGGGTCCTCCACAAAAGCTCCATATTTATTGAACCTAACCTGCAAACCTTTTTCCACTATCTATTTAACACTCATCAAATTCTTTGTGATAGTAGGTACATAAAGAACTCTACTCAACAGATTCATATTCCCATCAGAAGTTTTGACATTTCCTACCTTGACAACGGAATGCTTGGTGTCATCACTTTGTCTACACTTGGCGCTTTCCCTTGGGCTCCTCAAGATCAGAAAGGAGAGGCACATTGCCTGCTACATGGTTTGAACAACCTGAGTCAATATAGAAGAGGTGCTCATCATTCATACCTTGTTTTGAAGTCATATTCATAATGAGAAGGGAATCCTCTTGATCCTCTATATAATTATTGAATTCTTTTCTTGATTTGCATCCTCCTTGATAATTTTTGTTATAATTTTTGTTTTAGCCATGGTTGTATCCTTGATTATGGTTGATTCTTCCTCTTGATTGTGAGTAGCCACCTCTTTGAAATACTCTTCCTCTCTGGGTCTTGAAGTTCCTATAGCACTCATCTATTGTGTGATTAGATAGTCCACATATATTGCATGGAGAAGCGTTGAAAGGTCTCCCCCTACCTTGTTTACCTCTTTTGCCCCTTCCTCTTTAGTTCCTACCTCTCCCTTCATAGTTAGCTTGAGAGCTAGCACCTTCATCTTCAACTTTCTTGATCTTTCCTTTATCTTTAGACTTTCTTTTATCTTTATAGAGGGCAAAAGAGTTTTTACCTCTTGATGGTTCTCCATTTTTGTTGAGCTTGGCTTCATGGGTAAAGAATTGTCCCATGAGAGTGGTAAGATGTGGAATTTGCATGTCCATGTAAAGGTCCATAGCAATTGTGAAAGCTTCCCACTTATCATCTGCCTTGATGCCATTGATTATTTGTATCACTATTTGATCCTCTGCAATCTGCTCTCCTATGCTTTCCAATTGATCAGCCACATCCTTTACTTTGGTCACATACTCTGGAACATTTTGCTTGGGTTCATTCCTTTGAGTGGTAAACTCAATTCATAATTGATTTTTTCTAGCTCTTGTATTGGAAGAAAAATACGAAGATAATGTATCCCAAGTCTCTCAGGATGTTTTACAATTCCTAATGTGAGGAAGAAGGAAGTCACAAATAGAGTTGAGTAGATATGACCTTGCTAAAGCATCTTTGGCACACCATGAGTTGAGTCTTTTTAGCTCTTCTCTTGTAGGTTGACCTTTGCTTTTGAATATGGGATCTCCTTATCTCCTGATATGTATCCATAGAGACTCCTTCCTTGTAGATAGGTCTTCATACTCAAGGACCATGCTGGGTAATTATTCATGTCGAGTTTATCAATGAAAGAAGGGAAACCATCTCCCATTTTCCCTTAACTTTCTCTGGTACCACTGTTGGAAGAGATGGATGGATACCTCAAGGAAGTGAGGTGGTACTGCTAAAACCTGCTTTGTACCTTCCCTAACTCACTTGAGAGTTTGATAGTAGGCCCTTTTATCTTGCAAATGACACCAAGAAAGTACCTATGTACTTTGGAGTAGATCCCTCAAAAAATGGAATCAAAACAGACTACTTTATGAATAGCAAGTGTCACAGAACTTGCTATTTTGGTATAGAAACCTCTTGGTTCTTTTGCTCAGTGCTCATAGTACAGTAGCAATTCATTAAATTCCTTCTGAAGGAATTTAATTAGCTTAGATAGCTAATTATTATAAGTGGAATCATCTAAAATAATAGACTATGCTATGAGAAATCAATTTAGCAATCCAAAGCTTACCCTCGATTTTTTTAGGGATTGAATAGTAGATGAACAGTGAGCAGTTCGATGGTGATTTCCACCAAAATGGCTGAATCATATTCTTTGCAATTTCGGTGGTAGAAATTAGACGTCATGCTGGTTTCAAAAAGCTATAGATCATGCAAAATGGTTGATAAATCACTCAGAGCAAAATGGTTGAGAAATCATTGAGGTATGACTAGACAAAGTTCACTGTTCTGAGTAGTCATAGCAGAGAAGTAGACAGAGATGATCAGTGATGTATATCTATTATAGCACATGATTATACAAGATCATTGGCATTGTGAAGATGCTCAATGATAGTGGAATGAGTAAGATATGGAGTGAGTTACTCAAACCCTGCTAACGATCAATAAAAGAGTTGTCAATGAGGCCATGCACCCGTGCGTTTTTACAAGTCCTTTTATAAGTGTTTGCTTGTAAGTTTGAATTTGAAATTCAAACTTGGCTCCATCTAAAAAAGTTGACTCCTCTAAATTAGGAGTTATTCCATCTAATTGATTCGTGGCTCATGCTTCTCCTAACTCCACGAGATATATGGATGTACAAGATTCTCTCAAGATTAAAACCTTTCACAATGGTGAATAATCAAAAAAGGCTTCAAGCTAGGATTCACATCAAGTACTTCCACATATTACTTTCCAAGTCAAGCCAAATCTGAAGGCTTGTATATTTGTACCAACATTGAGAATGATGCCCATAATTTGAAGGTGCCTTTTCACCTCCCCCTTGGATTTAGCATAAATCCAAAGACTTCGAGTGCATTTGGCCATGAAATAAGCCCCAAACATGGACGTCTCTTAGTTATTAAGTAGATCCAACAACTCTAAAGAACCAATGGATCAGCCCCAAATGCAAGGATCCATTGCACTGAGCCTCATCGAATGGCCCAAAAGTTTGCAGAAGTATTCTCATCCATGCACTCGCTTGTCCCTATTCCCACATATTGTCAGACTCTCTCTCTTGCTTTCCATCCATTTTGAATGTAGGCCATTGATTTCAAGCATCTATTGCAGAGCAAAGAGGCACGAAAGGGGAGCCCCAAAATTTTCAAATTAATGCGCATATTTTTCTTCTTCAAAGTCTTAGGAAATTCTCTCAAACCATGTAAATGCACTAGAGGAGTCCTCGAGATGCATAATCCCAAATCATTGTAACATATTTCTTGTAAAATAGTAGGAAAATGGAGATTAGTTAATAAAGTGTCGGTCACTTGTGTGAAAGGACCATTTTTAGGGCACCTGTATATAAGTCACTTTGTGACTCTTTGTAGAGACTTTTTGCCATTGTGAAGAAGGAGAGCTCCTGATTTTCGAAATTGCTTCTTTCTTGCAGATTTTCATCTTCTCTTTGATCTTCTATGTGTGTGTAATGCTTGGAATGTGTGTGTAGGACTGTTGTCTACCCCTCCCCACTGTTTTTGAGCTACTATAGTGTGTGTGTGAGCTAGTATGAGTTGTGGAGTGAGTGTGGGTGTTTCCCGCCATTCACTGTTTTGGTCATAACTTGAAGCACGATCGTCAAAATCAAGAGAAACTATGTTCAATAGATGTGTCTCATCGAGAGCTTCGAAATGAACCCGCTATTGGCCATATTTGAAGTTTGGAGTTAGGAGGAATCCTTGATTTAGTGAAAACTGCTGTAAGCAGTATCGCGACAGACACTTTCAGTATTTGAGTGAGGTGGATTAGTCTTTTCTCATGCATATAAGCTGAACCACTTCATTTCCCATCATGTGTGCACATGTCCTCATACACTTGGTTAAGTCATTTCATCAGATTGACAAATAAGCGTGTGTCAATTCCCCACTATACACACCTGTGTGGCAAATGAGATTTAGTCTCTTTGACACAAGTCCTTAAGTCTTCTTGACTTAGGTACACATGTTTTTGGCGCCGTTGCCAGGGAACATCTCAACCAAGGTGCCTTCGTGATGGTTATAGCTCGAGAGTGACGAAATCGTACTTGTAGAAGTGAATTCATTCAGTGGCAAATAGTCAACCACTTCAACACTTGTTATTTCACATCCTGGAGGTGTGTGTAATGAGTTTTAAGGTTTAGGGTTAGTAGGAAGGAAGAGAAGGAAGAGTTAGGGTTAGGTTAGGAGAAGAGGAGTGAAGTAGGAGTAGGCCAAGATCACCAAGAAAAATCCCAAAAAAAATGTCAAATTAGTGTAGTGAAGTTGAGTCACCAAAAAATATAAAAACCAAAAATTTGGAGCTCATTTGATCGTGGGTGTGGTATCATGCTCTCCAGGCTTTCAAGGCTAGTTAGTGAGCTCAAGGCACAAGCAAGACATCTTAGAGGCAAGATTCCATAAGATTTCATTGGCAAAAACACATTAGAAGTGCACTAACACATGATCACATGTGCATCTGGTATCGCGGGGCGAGACAGAGTGTTTTTTGAGCTTCTTTGAGTGAGACAGTAGGCTAGCAGTGAAGAGGGGTGAGAGAAGAGCAAGGAGGAAGAAAAAATCTTGAATTTGGAGGTATTTCGGCTTGAGTATCGCGATCGGTTGAGTTTTTGGTATCGCGATACCGAAAATTCCCTTGTATCGCGATACTCGACGAAGTATCATATTGTCGGTTACCAGCCGTAGTATCATGATACCACTTGTGGTATCGTATCGACTGGTTGGTATCGCTATCGCACTTTCCCAAAGTGGTATCATATCGCGGTCCACTTTTGGTATCGTATCGTCTCACTTCCGAGTATCGTATCGTGATACTATTTTTAGTATCGTATGGTACAAGTTGGTGGTATCGTATCACTACTTGCAATCATATCGTATCATGCGAGAAGCCTAGTATCGTATTGTCCCGAATCTAGTATCGTATCATGCAAAACTCAGGTGTCGTATCGTGCCAAATTTCAGTATCGTATCATGACTGATTTTTGGTATTGTATCGCCCATAGAGTTGGTATCGTATCATGCAAACTGGTGGTCTCCTATCGCCAACCGCACTGATATTGTATCGTGAGAAGTCCAGTATCGTATCGTGCATAACTCAGGTATTGTATTGTGTGACTGCCAGTATCGTATCATGCAGATTCTCGTATCGTATCGTCTCTATTTTAGTATCGTATCGCCAGAGTTCCTGGTATTGTATTGGCCAGAGCATCAGTATCGTATTGTCGGGGTTTTCTGGTATCGTATCGTGGACTACATAGGTATCGTATCATGACTGGACTTGGTATCGTATCGTCCACTCTGGAGGTATCATATCGCCAGGGTAGCCAGTATCATATCGTGCTCAACATTGGTATTGTATCACCTGTTGATTTAAGTATTGTATTGTCTAGTCTTCAGGTATCGTATCGTGAGCTTTGGTGGTATCGTATCGTGGACAACTTGGTATCGCCTAAAGCAGTATCGCCTGGTGCAGTATCGCCAAGAGTGGTATCACCCAAAATTTTAGGGGCATTTTTAGAGCCAAAATTGAGACATCTGAGGAGCCACTTAGGGAGAGTTTTAGAGACCTAGAGAACCCCAGGAGGGTGAATGAACATGAGATGAGGAAGGGTGCTAATTAGCCGGAGAAGTGTCATATCTTCTGTTGGAAGTGCCACCCAGGTCAGCCACTGCTCTATCTATTCAGACACCTCTAGTGACTCAGAGGAGGAGATACCCATGGCTTCAGAAGACATGCAGGGCCCCACTCCCGGTAGAAACTTCATGACCACTATAGCTTAGTGATGAGTAGCACCTCCTTTAATGTCAATCCGGGAAGATGTGAGGATGGTATGATGACCTCGAGCAAGTGAAGGCACAAGTGCGTGAGTGAGAAGCATACCAACATGCACACACATACACACACACGTGCACACACGGCAAGACAAAGAGAAAGACAATGGAGATCTTTTAGATTACTTCCAAAATGCTCATAGAAGTTCAAATCTATTACAAGCTAACCTAAAAAATGAGCTCTCTAGCTCTAATTATAGTTTTTGACTAGTTTTTGGCCTTGTCTAGACCTAGTGTCTGGCCTAGTTAAAAGTTAGGTTCTCTGGCCTATTTGGAGGTTCAAACGGAGTCTAAAAAATGTGAAAACTAATAGGTAGGTACTTCTAAAGCTCCTCAAGCTCAATGACTCGTTGGCTCACACAAAATGGAGCTACAAAAATATGAAATGGTATTTACAATGGTTTTTAGTGATGAAAATCACTATTTTTGTAGGGATTTCTTTTAACATTTTGACATACATTTCTTGGAGCTCCCTAATTGCTTCTTCTTCTTGTGGGTCCACCTCTTGGATATGCTTTAGCTTCATGAAAAAAATAAATGGCCTACTTGCCAGATCTTCGTTGACTACTCTGTCTGCTTGTGCCTTCTCTACGCTCCGACTCCCTTCGTTGACTTCCTTGTCTTGTGAGTCCTTCAGTTCCTTGGCTACCAACACCCCCCCCTCTCTCGCATCTGTCGTCTCTGACAGACCCTTGTTGAGTGGGTCGTTGGATGTAGTACTCCACAACATCGGTGGCTAAGTGATGTTCTGCTATTCTCAACCCTTTGGCCAAATCAGTGAGTAGGGCATCCCATTCTACTGGCCCTGGAACTTCTGGATGTGGCATACGTAGCTTTTTGGAATGGAGGGCTTGTTCCACCGCAAATAACTGTAATAGATGAGATGGTCTGGGAATGAATATCTCCGAATGATATTCCCAAAACCCTGTGATGAACATTTCTTCAAACGTCTGTTTGAAGCAGGCAGGTAGATACTTTATACGAGCATGCCACGCATATACGATGTTAATGGATGGTGTGGTGCTCATATCGTAGACAAGGTCCTGATTCCCTTCATTAAATCCAATAGCCAAAAGATGAGGTTCTTTGATGTTCTTAAATGTCCTGAATGTAACCAGCATGAGCTCAAAAATTTTTAGGCACATCTGTGCCATGACATCTGGGACATTCTTGAACCTGACTGCCCAGTGTTGGATGGTTGAAATCATGTAGTTGACTGTGGCTTGGCCATGAGGAGGTGCTAGGTACACATAATTTAACCACTTTTCACATCCTTTAACCGTCAAAACTGTTTTGGTGTACTCCGGCCAAGACCTTCTTCGGAAGACAGGGCAGTAGCAGGGATTATATTTGATATATAGAGGCATGTTATTCCACGTGCGTACCATCTCAGTGTAGGTTTAAAGCAGGCGGATCCTCCAAGTAGGTTGATGTATATTCCCCTGCTTGGCACTTGCCGGGATGTCATCCGGTGCAAACTGTGTCGCTGAGGTTGGTTCTTTTGTTGTGCGTTGCTTGATTTGAGCATTGTAATCCGCCATTAATACACAGAATGGAACATACAGATCATCAAACGTGTCAATCCACCTATGATGGGAGAGGTTTCTGAAGTAATTCGATTTTATGACGACTTCTTCCAATCGTGACATAGATGCTATTTGAACTGCAACTCTCTCATCATGGGTTGTAGCAACCTTCTCCAACCTTTGCATCCATTCAGGCGCTTCGATCTCAATCGTGTCCATTCCATCTTCTGTTTGCTTACCTCCGGGTGTTGGCATGGGAACATATGGGTCTTCAAAGATCTCCTCCACTTGAATTGGCACTAAGTCTTCAGGTTCCGGTTCTGCCAAGGGAGAGGATTGACACTCGTATTGAAGAACTTTACTTTGTAGTTCTTCTAGTTTTGCTCTGAGTTCTGCGACTTCTTCTGAAGTGTCGACTGCTGTTGTGACCTTGCTTGGTGACTCCTGCTGAGTTGCTAGTTGCTTTAGTAGATCATCTCTTTCTCTTTCTAATGCTGCGTGGGCTTCCAGGAGGTCGGCATGGGTTTCCAAGATGATTTGCATATTTCCAGATGGGATAGCCTTGAAATTCTCTGGGTCGATTTCCTGTGGTGAACCCTCCATTGCTGCTTCCAAGTTTTCTTCGTTCTGTTTCTGCAGTCTCTTATTCTCTTCGAGTGCTGCGGACATGTGCTTCCGTAATAGGGCGAGATTGCGTCGAAGCTTGAGATTGTCTGTGATCTGAGCATGTAACATGTCATCGAGTTGTTGTTTTTCTTCAGTATCTAACTGGGGTGGATTGGCGACTAATTGATCATGTTGTGCTTGCAATGTAGTATATTGATGTTGTAATAGCCGCTTCTCCTTCTCTAATTCAATGAATTTTGCTTGGAGATGTTCATGGCTTCTGAACAGACTCGTATGTTGTGCGTCTAGGTGCTGGTAATGCTGTTGCAGTTGAGACATACATTGGTACATATTATTAAATACATTATTAATGGGAGTGGATGTGGGAAAGGTGTTGAATGCAGAAGGGAAGGGAAAAGGGAATGGGAGCGTGTATGCTGTGCTTGAAAAGGGTGAAGTGGGTGGTGGGGGAATGGGAGATTGTGGACGTATGGGGGGAGGGAGGGGTGCAGAGGTGGGTGATATGTCCATGAGATCAAAGGTGGATGCGGTCGTGGGAGTGATTGTGAACATGGGAATTGTGGGTGCGGCGATGGTGGTGAAGGTGTAAATTGGTGTGTGTAGTTGTGAATACGATCCGCCAGGAAGTGTGATCGGGGGAACGGGGTTTTTCGTGGCTACAGTTAGAATTACCGAGTCAGTAGTAGTGTAAACAAGAGAGGTGGTGATCGGTTGTGTAGGTTGTGTGGGTTGACTAACGGTCTGTGCTTCAGTATGGGAAGTGGACCTTGGGGCTGTGACAGTAGTGGTTACATTGGTAGTGGGAGGTGAAGGTGGTAGAGTTGGAGGGAGAGGGGGTAAGGGGGGTGATGGGGGTGCACTGGTTGTATGGGCTTCCTCAGTGTCATGAATAGTATGAGCTGTGCCCGTCGTTGTGGATGTGGTGCCCTGTGGTTTTGATACTAATACATTCATTTGTTTTCCTGATCCAAGAGGGCGTCTGCCGTATCGTCGTTCCGATCGTCGTGAATATGCAAGAGCAATATGCACCGTCTCCGGTACCCCCAATGCATCAGAGATCATGTCAAAGGTTGCTGGGTATTGCTCATCCACACCTTCCTCCTCAAGGATTTGGTTCATGAGGGCTTTTCCTGCTGCCAAGGATAGTTTGTGCTGTTCTTGAACTCGGTTGATAGTATCATACAACTTTTTCAATTGCTTCATATAAGCCGGGGCACCCTCAAGTTCCTATAGAACTTCTTGCTCATATTCCTGCTCTTCTTCGTCGGACAGTCCCTCTTGTTCATCCTCTTGTTCGTCTTCTTCATCGTCCTGTATTTCGACTACGTCTGGTTGGACTGGGTGGGGTTGGTCTGTGACTGTCTGCTGCCCGCTTGCCTGCTCTGCCTCCACTTCTAAATTTGTAGCATTGATTATTCTGGCTACCTCTTCATTAGTTAGATCTTCCAATGTAAAGCCGTGAGGAAACTCTAAGTCAGTTGGTATAGGAGGAAACAAGATTCGGTCCATCTGTGCTATGTCTTGGTAATCTGATAGTGAAGGGTTGCACACGCCTTGGAAGCCGTGGAGTTGTCTCTGGTGTCAGTGTCGCACCGCGGGCCTGTGCACAGGGCATCTGAACTGCACCTCTCATTTTTCTTGGATGGAGGCCCTGCGGTGGATAGTCTATGTTGGAATTCTTGCACCCTGGTCCAAATAAGTGCCCTTTGAACTGGCACATCATATGCCAAACATCTGTAAACAATCCTTGTGAGAGCACAACATCCATAAAGTACTGACTTTTGCTTCTTATACCACCGTTGATGAGCCAAGTGGATTTGTTCAATAATCCAATGAGGCATGTTGATTGTCAAATTGAAGGCATCTGCTAAATATAGACTGAACCATATCTTCTTGGGTGGCATTGTGAACCTCTCTTGAGCGGGGAATGCAAAATGTTGCATGACCATTCGCAAGTGAATGGCAATAGTCCGTGTCATGGCCACCATGTCTTTTAGTTTCGTCAGATTCCTGTTCTTCATGTTATCTGGGACCATTGTCTCTTTTTCGGTGGGGATATGCATACCTTTCATGTCGAGGGCTTCTCTTACCAAATTATTCGTCAATTTGAACCGCTTCAGCTCATTGCCCCTTGTGAGAGATGGGAGGACAAAGGTGTTGTATCCCTTTTTCTCTTTGCTCGGAGTGAGGGTGCTAATCAAATACGAGCATCTAAGAAAGTCGGGCTTTGGCAACTAGGCTTTGAAGTAATCGTATAGTCCTGCTTTCTTCCATATCGGTTTCAGCCCGTCATTATTTTGAAGTCTTTCGAATTCCCTGGTGAAGAATTGATACCTGCCCTAGTGCCCATTGAACTCTATCTCTGCCTTCCATAGGTAAGTGCCTTCCACCAGAGGTCCTGCCACGTCACTGAACCAATGTGAGTTTTTGCTGACTGGCATTGTGTGTCCCTGTGGAGGATTCTACACCGGTATGTCATGTAATGCTCTCAATGCCATTGGACGCTCCTTCAATTCCTCCTCAATAGGAAGACTTTCAATATCCACAATCTGAGGGCTGGTGCCCACCTGGGAGCTAGTTCCTGCCTCGGCCATATCGAGGAAACTGGTCACCAGTTCTGTGAGAATATACAAAGGAATGTTAATATTGCAAATGGACACCAAGCATTCATGTGTCCCCGTTACAACATTAACATGATTTTAGTGATAAGTTAGTAGGTCAATAAGTGCTCGGTGATCGTGTGTGTAGTTAGAGAATGGATAATCCTAAGAGCTAAATGGAAAGGTGTGGTGTATGAGTGATGTAGTTAGTAAGTGGGTATGAATTTACAAATGTGGGTCGGGGGGTTTATTACACGTTTTGGGTTGCCAAACAAATAGAATGGCTGTTGTTCTTGATTTTGTGGAGACTCTGGAGGGCTTTATAAGAGTGTCTGCTTAGAAATGAGGCTTTTTAGGGACCCATTTACAAGTGATTCTACTTGTGCCCATGGAAGAATATGTGTTCGTGCGTGATGTATAAGAATGGGTATCAGATGTTCGAGCGAGTGAACCATGTTGTACAGAGTGTGGCCTCTGTGTAGCTATTTGAGCCCGCAAGCAAGCCTTAGGCACCCAAATTTGTCTTGATTGTGGGCTAGCCTTCGTCGACTTCTTGGGTACCAGATAGACTTCATTTTCGTAGAAGAATTTCCAAAAGACTTCTTATTAGTGTCGTGTTGTTGATTACTAATAAGAATCTTTGCTCGTGTGGTTGGCTTGATCACAACAGGCTGTTCGCCTTTCCGCACCCACACTTGTTTCAATGGCTAAGACATCCTGCTTCTCACGTTCGTTTGGCCTCCGACATAGGTAGTCTTCTGTATTTGATCTGCCGTTGGTTGCTGCATCCCTCTAACCTTTGGAAAAGAAGGGAGTTCTGTTGTGTCCTTGACTTCTTTATTGAAATCATCATTCCTCTGCATCACATATTTTTGGACAAGAACAGCATGGTCATCTTCATGTGTACTCCTGGAAGGACCAGGAGTGTGTGCCTTGCCTAATTCCTTGAGTGCTTCACTTTCTAACTCAATTGTAATGCGTTTCACATTGACCCAAACCTGAAGAAGTCCACTTCTTAGGTTTAAATTGACTGCATGGTCATAGATCCAGTCTTGACCCAAGACCAGAGGCTCAGTGAGGTCCTCATCTTGACACACTAGTACTTTCACTATCATTAAAACATCTTGAATGTGGAGGGGAAGTTCCACCTCGCCCAGGCAAGGGGTTTCCACACCTCCCAATCCTATGAGATAGGCTTCTATAGGATTGACTTTTAATTTCAACTTTTGACAGTAAGAAAATTTAACAGCACTAGTGGCTGCACCTGAGTCAATCAAGGCTCACACAGTTTTTGCACTTATTCCTTGTCCTATCTCTAAGGTCACAAATGGGCGTCGATCGATTATTCTATGGGCACTTATTCTAGAGACTTCACACATTGCCATATGATATCCTAGGTCCACATAGTCATCTGCCCTGGGCTGATCCCTACCCTATCGTCTCAACTTCATCCTTCTGATGCATTCTAAAGCTTCTGCTTGAGCTTCTTCTCGTATTCGCTTTTCTTCCTCTTTGCGTTTCTTGGCAATGTTGAGTCGATTTAGCATCTCTTCAGTCAGAGGTTCCTGATATAACTTGACTCTGCACCCGCTTATGTAGCTAGGTAGAATATCGCCTTCTAATGTGGCTAGTTGTACTGCTCCACTCGTTGAGATCCTATTTATGATCATAGGTCCATAGCCACACTTCTCTAATTTTCTCGCATGTTGCTTCAGGGTGTAGACTAAAACTAAATCTCCAGCCTTCAATCCTTTATCCTTAACATGGGCATCAAAGTAAGCCTTCTGTCGTTTTTTAGCTGCATATATTCCTGCGACAGCCCTCAGTCTTGTTTCTCCTAATCGCTCAAGGTCAAAGATCCTAGAGGAGAGCTCATGGCCCATCCACTCATGCTCCTGTGCTACCTTTAGTGTAGGTATCAAGAAGTCCAATGGTAGCACTGCATTTTGGCCAAATACCATCTGAAAGGGTGTTTCTTGGGGTACTGTTTTATAGGCAACTCTGTATGCCCAAACAACATGGTGTAGCTGTTTGTCCTCCCAATCAGAGCGTTTATTATTTACTAACTTGGTAAGCACGTTGCATAGAATCTTATTTGTGCTTTCGGCTTGCCCATTAGCTTGTGGATGGTAGGGGGCAGGCTTTTGTGTATAACCAAGAACACTTGGAGAAGATTTTCGATAACTTCATTCAGGAAGTGAGTCCCTCTATCGCTGACTAGCTCTATAGGTAGCCCGTATCGTGTGAATACATTCTCAAATAAGTCATTCTTAGTCGTGGCTTTCACTTCTACCCACTTGGTTAGATAGTTTGTGGCCACAATAATATATTCTGCATGCGAACCCTTAGCTGGGGGATTAATAGGACCTACAAAGTCTATTCCCCACTTAGAGAATGCATGTCCACCCATCATAGGTTTCAAGGGCATCTCATCTTTGCGTATAGGATATTGAGTTCGCTGACAAACATCACACCTCTTCACATAGGTATGTGCATCCATGTGAAGGGTCGGCCACCATAAGCCTGCAAATAGGATTGCCTTGATCACCCGACCTGGTCCAAAGTGTCCTCCTGCTACACCGTGGTAAGCAGCTTCCAAGATCTTGATATATTCACTCTCATGGACACATAGTCTCAAATAACCATCTTTACCATGCTTGTATAGATTATCACCAATGAGAGAGTAATCTAGGGCTTCTTGTTCTAGACTCCTTTGTCTGGCCAGTGTCATATCTTGAGGGAATGTTCTCGTCCTCAGGAAGGCTACTAATGGTTCACTCCAATCTGGCACTATGGACACTTGATAAAGAGTGGCATGCTCCACCGGTGGTTTAGTGCAACAGATTGGACATTCCTTGCACAACTTATGGACATCTGCTTCCATAGTTGGCCAATGCACTCTGAGTCGCCTTAGTGTCTGTAGGGTTCGTTGCTTTGATTAGTGTTGCTCTAATGCACCTACATGTGCTAATTGCAACCATTTAGCGTACTCATCCTCTTCGACGCAACAAGCTAGGATCCCTTGATCTATGTGCTTGTACATAGTTCCTGCCATGATTTGGTATTTTTGGGATTTTATTATCTCCCTATCTTGAGTGTTTATGACTGGGTGATTGGGCCCGTATGTCAATACTGGCACTAATGGCTTAGGCCACTGAGGTACAACTTCCAAATTAAACAAGTAAGCATCAGGGAGGTCATCCGACACTCCTTGTGGGGCTTCTCCAGATGTGAGCCTAGAGAGATGGTCTGCTCTCAAGTGAGTCTTCCCTTTCCTCACCACTACTTCAAAGTCATATTCCATTAGTAAGAGAAACCATTTTACTAATCGGCCTGTATTGCATGGTTTGTTTACCAAGTACAATAATGTGTGATGATTGGTAAAAAATTTAAACTTATTTGCAAGCAAATAGTGTCTAAACTTTTTAACTGCATATACCATGCCTAATCCTTCTCGTTCGGTGGTGGTATATTTTCGTTCAGCTGCATTCAACTGTATACTAGCATAGGCAATTGGAAGATCCAGATTACCTTCGCCCGTAGGTTGTGCAAGTACACATCCAATAGCATAATTGGATGCATCCACATGAACATGAAATGGCTTATTCCAATCTGCTGTGGTCAAGATTGGTGCTGAACACAATCTTCTTTTGAGCTCATTGAAGGAGTCCTCACATTCATTAGTCCACTCAAGGTTAGTCAAAAGCCCATACAGAGGCTTTGCTATGATGGCATACATGTGTATAAACCGTCGGTAATAACCACAATGCCCCATGAAAGCTTGTACTTCCTTGACATTCTTTGGCCTAGGTAGCTCGGCTATGGCTCTTACTTTCTCTTCATCGGTGGATATTCCATTCTTTGACACTATGTGTCCTAGAATCTTGCCTTGCCTGACCATGAAAACACACTTTTCTGGGTTCAAGCAGACTTGATACTCTCTACATTTGTCAAAGATTTGCCTAAGTTCTGGTATATGTGTCTGTCTAATGTTGGAATGAGCACAGAGATCATCAACATAGACCTCTAAATTCTTCCTCAAGAACTCTTTAAACACGTGACACATCAATCTTTGGAAAGTTGCAGGAGCATTGGTAAGCCCAAATGGCATTACTCTAAAGGCAAATATGCCCCACTATGTGGCAAAGGCTGTCTTATGCTGACCTTCTGGAGCTATGGCTACTTGATTGTAGCCCGAAAATCCATCAAGGAAGTTGTACACTTCCTTGCCTGCTACTCTTTCTAGTAGATGCTCAGTGATAGGAAGCGGATAGTTGTCTCGAATAGTGGCTGCATTAACCTTCTTCAAGTTAATGCACACGCGTAGCTTTGCATTCTTCTTGGGCACCACTACAATGGGGGATACCCACTCAGTGTGCTCAATTTCATAGATGAATCCAGCTTCTACCAGTCTATCTATCTCCTCTTTGATCTTAGCAGCATAATTATCGTTATATGTATATGGCTTCTGTTTAGAGGGTTTCGCATATGGGGTCATGGGAATTGTGTGTGAGCATATGTCTGGTTCAACACCTTTCAAATCCTTGTAACTCCAAGCGAATACATCTCTGTATTCTCTTAGCAAGGCTATTAACGCATGCTCTTCTTCCTCTGTTAGGTCATGCCCTATGTACGTGCATCTCTCGTCTCCTTCTTCTAGGGCTACCACTATTTTCTTGGTGGTTTCTTTGTTATCATAGGCCTCTCCTGATTGTGCCTCTCGTTTAGGCATTCTTATCATGACTCTCCTGTCGTCTATCTCATACTTTTTAAAATTGGCAGGGACCTCAAACAAAGATTCTTCCTCTGCCGGTGTGACTTCTCTCTCCTTTCTTTTCTTTCCTTCATTCTTAGGGGTCACTTGTGTGGTTAACCTTACGTCATTGGTGAGCTCTTCGTGTCTCTGGGGTTGAAATTCTACTTCATAGAAGTATTCTTCCTCAGATGCAAAAGGTGGGCCCATAATGATTGACTCTAGATCGGAGTCACTTGCATCCTCAAATGCATCAGGGCTAGGTTCGCATTCTTCTAGAACTGCCTCTCCCATGATGGGCCCTATGGGGAAGACTGAAATATCATAGCCATCCTTGTCACAGTGAGGTGTCCATTGTTCTTCATTGATGGATACATCCATCGTTGCTAAAATTTCTGCCCAACCGTGAGGTTCAAATTCTTCGTCCGAAAATACTACAGGTGCATAGGTTGGGTCTTGAATTGATCTATGTGTTTCCTTCGCACCTACCTCTCTGGCTTTTTCTCTCTTCTCTTCTTCTACTGCTACTTTGCACATCCATAAGTGGGTGTCTTCATGCATCCATGAGGATCTTGATCCTATGGAATGCACAGACTCAGTATCATCTTTGGCTCTATGGATGGGATTCCATTGGATAGGAGGGACATCTCTATGAGAGTAATCCTTGAGATTGACTTTGGTCGTAACACCTAAGTGTTGCAAGTACAATGAGTTGGTTCCCCAATCCTGTACCACTTGCAACTGTCACATAAATGGTCTTCCCAAAATCATCTCATAGGCATGGTTCTTGCTAAAATCACAGATCACAAATATATGCTCAAACTCTACACATGTAGTGAGAGATATTCCTTCTAGCAAGCCTAAGGGTCTTTCTATGTGACCATCGGCCATCTACAATTTCATCCTCGTGGGCCTGAGTGTTGGCTTGCCCCAACGCTTCCATAGGGAAGTGGTAGCAATAGCAACTCTTGCACCTGAGTCTAGAATTGCCTTGGTTGTGTACCCCTGATGGGTAATGGGAAGATAGGTGTTTCCTTCTTCACCTTCAGTCATATCTCCTATCTTGTCTAGAGGAATTTCTGGCACTGATCTATGAGAACGTACCTGGGAACGCGGTTTAGCTACCTCTGGCATTTGTTCGGCTACATGCTTCTACAGTTATGGTCTAACCTTGAGGAGTTCTTCTAAAGTGAGGTTACACTGCACTTTAGTGTTCCTTATTACCTCCGTATTCCTAGGTATGACTGAGTCTTCGTTTCGTACCATGACCGTGGGTGCTCTCATACAAGTGGACTTTGCTTCCCATGGGCCTATGAAATGGGGTAGTTCTTGTATGGAATTAGATTCGAAGTCTAATCTCTCCTGAGATTGAGTGCTCTCTTGCTCTTCATAAATGGATGGGATGTCTTGTGGCAATTGGTCGTGTGCATCATCCACAAGATCAATGGGAGGAGGGACTTCACTTTCTTTAGCCCATTTGTCTTCTTGAATCTCTCGTAGGAATTCTGGTGTGAACCGATTCATAGAAGAAGATGTTTCTGGCTCCGTAGAGTTAGGCACATAGGCTTCCTGGGCAGGTAGGCTTTCTCTTTCACTTGCCCTTGCCCTCATTTTGAGAGACAGGTTCCTTTTCTGATTGTGCTATTAGCCTCTCCAACCTTTCTAGCAGTCCATCAAAGTGCAACTGTGTCTTAGCTGAACTAGAGATGTTAAAGAGGCGACTGGCTTCAAACATGGTTTGAGCCAATTCCACCATCTTAGCACAAATTTTGGTTCGTTCAAGCTCTAGTTGTGCTCTAGGGTAACACTTTTCATGATCAGTTACGTTTGGCCCTTCTTGGATTCTGGCCTGATATGCTTTGAGCATCATATTTAGGTCCTCAGGAGTGGGATCTGCTAGAATTGATCCTACTCTAGGGGGTGGTGGAGTAGCATGAGGTGGGTTGGAAGGGGTTGGATCAGATGGAGATAGGAATGGTGGTGGTGGGGATGTGTGAGAGGGAGTTTGAGATGTGAGTTCAATTATCTTGGCTCTTGTTTCTCTGAGACTTTCCTCGAGCTCACTCATTTTCTTAGCCCATTGCCTCTTCATTCTTTCTCTACTATCTCTCCAGGCTCTAGTCCTCTTCTTGGTTATGCTCTCAGCTTCACTAGCCTCAGCACTTTTCTCTTGGCCCAAACTCTGGTTCTGCTGCAAGGCTTGAGCTCTAGTGACTACCTGCACTGGTGCAGTGGAAGTCACACTCCCTGTGGAGTCTACAACTAATCCAATAACATTAATAGGAGTGATTTTTGGCATATTATTGGGATTCTTTGGGCAATCTCGTAAGAGATGCTCTTTGCCGCAATCTTGACAAAAGCCTTGGATTGTTACTAACTGGGGTTGTGTGGGTGCCGACATGGGGCAATCACGAATGAGGTGATCTCCCTGACATCTGTAGCATGGCCCTCTAGGAAATGGGGGTCTTACCTGCCTAGGTTGAGGTCTAGAGTTGGGGTTTGCGTACATGACATTCGTGTAATCTGGCTCCCAACTAGATTCACTCGGTTCTTCACTATAGTAGGACTCACCATGTTCAGGAGACTGCATGTAGTAAGCCTGTGGACTATCTATGTGAGTGGAATCAAAACTATGATCACTCGGGTCACTATCTGATAGCAATGGTGTTACTAGCACTATGGCTCTATTCAGGTTCTCTTCTGCAACTGCATACTTTATAGGGATCACATTGGCTGGAGCAGGAGGTTGTTGGGCTAGCACTGGTTGAGGTCTTTGTTGGGGCTGATATTGTGGTTGGTAGGTTTGTTGAGGCCTAGCATACTATTGTGGTGGATATTGGTTTTGATATCTTCCCTATTGTGGATATGGCTGAGGGTAATTTTGCCTGACAGTTTGTTTGTTATAAGGGCAGTCTTGTGCGGTGTGGTTAGTGTACCTCCGTTCTATGGTGCAGTATTGGCTACTGAGATTCACTTGGGGTTGGCCCATAATAGGGCATATGTTCGCCATGTGGTCACCGCTGCAAGTATAGCACCTCTTTACTGGGGCAAATCTAGGAATTTGTTTACTAGAGACACCTAGTTTTTGAGCTACTTTCTTAGCGAGTTCCTCAATTGATGTAGATTGCGAGGAAGAGAGGCTAGAAGCACTATCCGAAGCTTTGTAGATTTTTGAAAGCTCTAGTTCCTCCCCTAGGTTATCCTCAATGTCAATGCACATGCGTACACACTCTTCTATGGTCCTAGGGTCCTTCAAGTACACATAGGATCGCAACTTTGTACTTAGCAATCCATCCAAGAATAAGGCCACTTGTTTGGCTGGTGTGGGTAACTCAGGAACAGGGCATCTCTCAAGATATTGCCTAAACCTTCTTCCTACAAGTCTCACGGTCTCCTGAGGGGTCTGCTTGAAGCTATGTATCAATGAGGAAGTATTATGCCTTATGCCACTTTTAGAGAATTCAGTGATGTTGCCTCGGGGGGTCTAGGTTCTACACCCATATTTCCTTGCTCCAGGTCACCTAAATCCTTTTCCGGGACCACGTTTCCAAATTCGTCTCTCCTATTTGGATGACTAGTGACTACATATATGGTTCCTTGTTTGTCCAAGTATGCTCCATTTTTAAACTTGACAGCTGGGTGTTCTAGTCCAATGGATTGGTCAGGGTTTTTAATCTGGACCACTGATCTTCCTAGGCCGTCCTCATAGATGCTAGCACCTAGTCGGTTGGTCCTAAGGTATTCCAGCTGCGTCTTGTAGGGGCCTTCTACCCTATGTAAGTATGGCACACCTGAACTTCCTATAGGTCTCTCCATACCGTGGGACATCTCTAACTCACTAGTTTCAGAGCTAGGGTAGTGCGAATAATGGCTCAACTACTGGGCCCAAGACCTGGCAGTATGATTAACACTAGCCTCTGAAGACCTAAGACTGTGTCTATCTCTTCCTAGGTGTTGTCCTGATCTAAGGTTCATATGCCTATTTGAGCAATCCCAATTTTTACCCAAGGTACAACCTCATTGCTGAGTTCCTTTGTATCAGTCACTTGATTCTTTTTAGTTGATTATTGTGGTTATGATCTTGTCTGATATCATGTCGTCAGGAACACTTGAGTTAATTTCCGCACTTGAATGTTGATCGTCTCACGTTAGGTTCTTTCCCTTTAAAGTTGTCGGTCACACACAAGTTATCTCTTGACTTGAACTTGATTTCTTAGATAGTATTGACTTGTCTCGTGCCTATCATTGCCCTGACTTACTTCTAGCACTACTCGCACTTAGCCTAAGCTAGAAATGGACAGAGGGTGTTGAGAATATTCCAACCTCTCTTGCAGATCCCATGCTCTTTTGGTGCTCAAGAACCAAGTTCTCAAGCTTGCAGATTACCCTTGCTTTGGATGCCTTCTAGTGCTCTCAGTGGACCTGTAAAAGTCCCAAAGTTACCTCAAGACTTAGATTAAAAGGACACCAAAAAATCACTTTCATTCATGTAATTCAAAGATCACTGTTCTTTTGGCTTTAGGGCAAACAATCCTGAAGACCCCTTAGCTTTTCTTCCCCCTGGGTATAGTCCACTTAAAAATACTATGGCTAATCCAACAAAACAAGAATCACAGCAATCGGATTTCGTATGAGGAAGATATGACAGTTCAGGGACCTAGGGTTAAAACACGGTAAAACAGGTCATCAGGAAAACAAGATTTTCTCTCAAGTTACAAGTGTTGGAACCTCACAAATCACTATTTGCTTGATAAGTATGCCTAGAATTTTCCCCAAAAATCAAATAATATAAACCCTAGAAAATTGGCCGAAAAAGCCTGTCAATCGCGATCGACAGGTCTGCCGATCGCGATTGACAGAGGTGTCCATCGGGGCCTGTCAGTCGCGATCGACACGTCAGTCGTGATCGATAGTGTCAGACGCGATCGACAGAGTCGGTCGTGAGTCCTGTCAATCGCGATCGACACTTTTTCCGGGATCTTCGCCGTGATTTCAGTCGATCGGGGATGTGTCCGTCGCGATGGACACGTGGCAACGCGAGTTTTGGTGTCAATCGTCAAATTTCAGTCGGTCGCGATCGACAATGTCAATCGCGATTGACTGAATCCTACGTGGCAGTCTGTCGGTCATGAGGTCTGTCGGTCGCGATCGACACGTCTGTCGGTCGCGATTGACAGGGTCTGTCGATCGTGGCTATCGATCGCGATCGACGGTGTCAATCACGATTGACAGAAAAACATGGAATTTTTTAGTTTTGTTTAGTGATTTGGAATGTGCTCCTCATGTGTATCATTATGGTGTACTTTGTTTTACCAAATAGGCGATTTTTTTGTCGATCACGATCGATAGATGTCGGTGACACAGAGACAGTTTCGAGCTTGTCCGTACCTGCGTAGCCAGGTGGACAGGGTGATACAACAACAACCTGCAAGAGTGCTCAAGAAACAAGCAAAAAATCCAAGCACACAAGTCGCTCTCTCGCTCTCTCTCACAAGTGGAATGAGGGAAATGGGAGGTAGAAGGTGATATGATCAAAAACTAAAATTTTTGCGATGATGGAGATGGAGATCGGATATGGTGAGGATGATGGTGGTGATGATGATGGTGAGGTAAGAAAGAGAAAAATAAGAAAAATTAAAGAGATTACCTACAATGCCAACGTCACAACTCTACGTCTTACCATCACACGCTCGTCCTCAAAGCTCGATCCCCGGCAACGGCGCCAAAATTTGGTGTAGCTCAGTGATGAGTAGCACCTCCTTTAATGTCAATCCGGGAAGATGTGAGGATGGTATGATGACCTCGAGCAAGTTAAGGCACAAGTGCGTGAGTGAGAAGCATACCAACATGCACACACATACACACACGCGCACACACGGCAAGACAAAGAGAAAGACAATGGAGATCTTTTAGATTACTTCCAAAATGCTCATAGAAGTTCAAATCTATTACAAGCTAACCTCAAAAATGAGCTCTCTAGCTCTATTTATAGTTTTTGACTAGTTTTTGGCCTTGTCCAGACCTAGTGTCCGGTCTAGTTAAAAATTAGGTTCTCTGGCCTATTTGGAGGTTCAAACGGAGTCTAAAAAATGTGAAAATTGATAGGTAGGTACTTCTAAAGCTCCTCAAGCTCAAGGACTCCTTGGCTTGCACAAAATGGAGCTACAAAAATGAAATGGTATTTACAATGGTTTTTAGTGATGAAAATCACTATTTTTGTAGGGATTTCTTCTAACATTTTGACATACATTTCCTGGAGCTCCCTAATTGCTTCTTCTTCTTGTGGGTCCAACTCTTGGATATGCTTTAGCTTCATGAAAAAAATAAATGGCCTACTTGCCAGATCTTTGTTGACTACTCTGTCTGCTTGTGCCTTCTCTACGCTCGGACTCCCTTCGTTGACTTCCTTATCTTGTGAGTCCTTCAGTTCCTTGGTTGCCAACAACCACTATAGAAGAAGAGTATCGGACTTCTTTACAGTATGTTTCTACTAATGCTCAGGAGATCCCCATCTACCTAGATGGTTTAAACAGATATGTGGCTAGGATGGTGACTTCAATGGATGCAACAATTGTGCCCAGACCAGCTGTTAAGTATGAGGGAGGAGCATAAATGGACAAGTTGGGTCACATATACATAATGACTGAATACCCTGATTTGATTAATGAGAGGGGAGAGTTAGTGGAACAAGAAAAATCGGGGAGATCAAACCCTAAGGAGTTAGTGACAACCCCTAGAGGCAAGTCCCAGGTGACACGAGTCTTGAGAGGAGACTTGATACCTCAAGACGACTACCTATTGGAAGTCTATTTGATCCATGGTTTGGACTTGATGCTTCAAACTGACTCACCGGCCCAAGGAAGAGAAGAAAGCCCGATGACATTTTATGAGCTAAAGGATCCGGAAGACGAGACTAGAATAACATACCTGGACAAGAACCAGAGAAGGTATTGGCTGGTTGATGTCATAGACAGGGCTCAACTGAAATACATGGGTTTGCCTATATTCCCTCAGAGAGAGCAGGCAACCACCTCTCAGAACCTCGGACCCAACAAGAGGCAAAGTGCACCATGTCAAGACAAACTAGCCAATGGAGTGTTCCAAACCAAACTCATGTACAATTTGCGACTCCAGGAGTGCAACCACACAATCAGACCCACCCTGGAGTAGGTAATCAATATCAACCACCAGTAAGACCACGACCACCAATAGGAGTGCAGCTCGGAATGCCTCCAATTAGACCAGCCATCCCCGACTTCCCTGTAATTCCCAGGCAGCCAGAACCAATGAGAAGATTGAGACCTATTCAAGTGGCCAAATGTGTGAGGAATCATTATGACAGATTGGGAGAACCTTATGATCACATTGCTGAATTTAAACAAGTCCTTAGGGTGGAACAAGTAGACGACTTCTTGGTGCAATATGAGTCTTTTAGACTCACCCTCATAGGAACGGCTCTGACTTGGTTCCAACCCTTAGACCCCAACCAATTTGGAAATATGGAGCAATTCTTTCAAGAATTCATTGGAGAATTCACTAAGAGAGGGATTAAACACAATTCTACATCCTTAATCCATAGTTTCAAATAGAACCCTAATGAAATAGTGCAAACGGCCGCTCGAAGATTTAACGAGTATGTTGATAGATGTCCAGGTGCAGAGAGACCCACACAGCAAAAAATGATTTCATTATTTTTGGATGGACTCACGAATGGAACCCTAAGAACACTAGTTTACGTGAAGAGGTCACAAACCCTGAGTGAGTGCCTTCAAGAGTGTATTGACCTAGAAGACAATCTAGTTGAGGATCTTAAGAGTACGCTCAGCCCCATTAAATCAGAAGACTCTAGGAGTACAATTACGTCCAACTCTAGTAATGTGGAAGAATTAGCGGAGCTGGTAGCAAAGAAATTGGGAGTCCAAGGATAGAGAAATTACCAACACCCAGCCTTAAGAGTGCCTATGTTATGAAGATGTAGTCTATGTGGAGGAGATCACCCCACGCACATGTATGTACGAGGAGGAACTGGTGTACCTCAGCCATATCCTTACAACAGATAACCCCATCAAGGAGCTGCCTTGTATTGCCACATAGAACAAAAATACACCAATCACACCACGAAAAACTGCCCATTCAATAGGCAGGCACGGCCCTTCCAACCACCTCAGTATCGACCATATGGATATCGTCCTAGAGAGCCAGGTAGAGATATGCCCAGATACAATTCCTACCCAACACCAGCAGGAGCTCCCAGGCCATATGAACCAGCACAATTTGGAAACCCTCATCGGTGTTAGGACCACAACCTCCACTTCCTCAACATGTGGTACCTATTAAGTATGCTCAACCAGAGGAAAACCTAAAAAGAGCCATTGTACCAGCATCACTTATGGCCAACATGGAATCAACAAACTTAGGTTACGAGCAATCTCAGGGAGAGTACTATCCCTATGAAACTAACATGTCTGAGTATGAACAAACCTATGATCCACACTACTACGGATACGAAGGATACGAATATGCCTATGGGCCAGAAGTGGCAACATTAATGTACAGCGCACCTAAAGCGCAACCACCTGTGAGACCACCCATTAGACCGCCTGTGTCGAGAGGACCATGTTATAGATGCAGAGGAGATCATTCTATTAGAGAATGTCCTCGGCCTTACAATCCTCCACCTCCTAGAACTTGGGAAGGATTTTGCAATGATTGTGGGAAGGAACATCTTTTCAGAGACTGCCCAAAGAATCCCACCAAAGTCCAAGACACTGCACCTATTAATGTAATTGAAGTGATAGAAGCACCTGGAGGTGATAAGGAATACACCGTGCCCTTAAAGGCCATTACACGAGCTTAAACAAAGGAACAAAAAGAAAAACAATCGGATCGGGAACAAGAAAACAATAGCACCGTAAATCCCAAAATTCAAATAGTAGAAGATTCAGAGGACCCACATGAGAATACCCAGAACATGAAAGCACAAAAAAGGAAGGAAAGAAGAGAGAATCTCAAAGAAAAATGGATGAAAAACAAAAGTCAAGAAAATAAGAAACACACAAGAAGCAGTAAGGAGCATAAAGAACCAGAGATTCGGGAAGCAATTCCCATTCCACCGCTTATCCGAGAAGCAGAGAAACGAGGATCGATTCTAGCTGAGCCAAAACCCGATGATTTGGACATGCGGTTGAAAGCATACCAAGTTAGAATTAAGACTGGACCAAATGTGGAACAACACAAAAAACTTTACCCACAAGGAGAATTAGAAAAAGAGAGGCTTATGATATGTAGGAAACTTATAGAGGTAGCACAAGCAACCCTGGAAAAGACTATCCCAGCCCTTCTAGACACAAGGATAGCAGAGGAGCAATACAAGGAGTGTATTAAAGCCAAGGATAAAGAACTTAAAGAGAAGGATGACAAGTGTGAGCGAGTGAAAACCCAGGACTAGCCTATGTCAACAATACCTGACTTAGAGGCTGACTGGCCAAAAGAATCATGGAATAGAATTCGAGAAGAACAATTGAAGAGGAAAGGAGTGACTAAGCCTCCCTTTGAGGAATTAGATGTGGAAGTTTACCAACCGAATCCCAACATGGAAGAAGTATATGAGGAAGTATCAAGACTAGACTGACATAGAGAAGCGCAGAGCATTTCAACCTTATCAAATTACATGAGAGAGTACGAAAAGGAATCCATGATAATCCGAGCACCCACAGTCCAAGGAAAAGGAAAAAGAAACTCAGAAAAAATTCACACAATCTAACGGAACTTAAGAAGACGAAAATACAATGCAAACTGACTGTGGAAGAATTACTCCGGGTTAAACCACAGTTATGGCAACAATTAGCAAGTCAACTGGAATTAGGGCAAGAGAAGGACGAAAAGGTAAACGAGGGAAAAGGAAGCCCATCTAAGATCAAAATCCCAGTAGATAAGGTGGGAGAATTTAGTGAAGGAAACGAAGGTAATACATGTCTACCTGTCACTTACAATGGATACATGACCAAGGCTATACTAGACACAGGAGCAAGAGTAGGAATTGCCACCAAGGAGATTTGGGAGAAATGGGGAAAGCCTACCTTACGGCCCACATGCATGAAGCTCCAATTAGCAGACGGTCATGTGGAGAAACCCTTAGGAATATTGGAAAGGATCAAATTAACCACCTGTGGAGTTGAATTTGAACACACATTAGCCATTTGTAAGTTCGAAAAGGCTAACAATTACGAAATGATATTAGGACGACCTTTCATGAGACAAATGCGGATCGTGCAAGACTGGGGATGAGATGCATTATACC
This sequence comes from Ceratopteris richardii, assembly GCA_020310875.1. Taxonomy (NCBI): domain Eukaryota; kingdom Viridiplantae; phylum Streptophyta; class Polypodiopsida; order Polypodiales; family Pteridaceae; genus Ceratopteris; species Ceratopteris richardii. The sequence continues at coordinate 142,681,843 of CM035412.1, forward strand.
TGCAACATCAAGGAAATACAACCAAGATAAAGTTGCATACATTTTCATATAGTTATGTACCCCCACTGCAATGGAATCCCATACACAAGGAGGAAGATGACCTATCTATTCATAGCGCTGGATCAAGCAATCAATCATGGAAGTATGAGGATTGCCCAATTATGGATGTGTAAAGAAGCCAAGAAGGAGGACAATAAAAGGCAGTTGTGGCCAATAGGACATCCTAACTACCGACCTGTGGAGGATCCAATGTATATACCTCAAATCTTTCTTGACAAAACCTTTGAACTGCATGGATGGATGGAAATCTTAGCCACTTTGGATGTATGTGTGAATGAGGAAGTTCTAACTATGAACGAATGCATAGACGAAGAAGGCTATGATGTAAATTTGTACATGGTTATCCTTCAAGAAGTAGAAGCAAGGGAAATCTTAGAAAAAGAGTGGAAAGAGGAACATGAGAGTATAGAAATGGAACTAGAATTTGATTCAGAAGAAAGCTATCTAGACACCATCCGAACTAAAGATAAGCTAGAAACGACCAAGATCTTGGCAATAGAAGCCGCCCCAATAGTACAAGAGCAAGAGGAACGTATGAATAAAATCGGACCAAATCCAGATCTTTTTGAGGTTCCGGAGCATTTTAAAAGGTATGAAGTAGAAGAGAGAAAGATAGCCATCCAGATGCCTAAGAGAGAGGCTAGAGAAGGAGAAGCATATGATAACAAAGAGAAAACAAAAAAGATCATAGTAATAGTGGAAGATGGAGAAGAAAGGTGTACATACATAGGTAAAGATGTGTCAATTGAGGAGGAAGAAGAATTAATACAATTGATCCGAGAATATCGAGATGTATTCGCATGGACATATAAGGATCTCAAGGGTGTGGAACCCTCTATTTGCTCTCATAGAATACCAATGACGGCTAAGGCAAAACCATCTAAACAACGCCCTTATACATACAATGAGGTCTATGCTTCCAAAATCAAAGAAGAAATAGACAAGCTACTAGCGGCAGGATTCATATATTAAATAGAGCACACCGAGTGGGTATCGCCACTAGTAGTTGTGCCTAAGAAGAACGGAAAACTGAGAGTTTGCATTAACTTGAAAAAGGTCAATGCAGCCACCATACGTGACAGCTACCCTTTACCCATCACTGACCATTTACTAGAAAGAGTTGCAGGAAAAGAAGTTTATAGCTTCTTAGACGGATTCTCTGGATACAACCAAGTAGCTATTGCTACTAAGGATCAACATAAGACCGCATTCGCGATTGAATGGGGAGTCTATGATTTCAGAGTTATGCCTTTTGGACTCACTAATGCGCTTGCTACTTTCCAACGATTGATGTGTCATTTGTTGAAAGAATTCATGAAGAAGAGCATGGAAGTGTATGTAGATGACCTATGTACATATTCAAATCAAAGACAAGACCACATCCTTGAATTGCGGAAGATATTTAATAAATGCCGACAATATAGAGTCTGCCTGAACCCAAAAAAGTGTGTCTTCATGGTAAGACAAGGGAAGATCGTAAGACACATAGTCTCTAGAAATGGAATATCCACAGATGAAGACAAGATTAAGGTCATTTTGGAGCTTCCTAGACCTAAGAATGCGAAAGAGGTGCAAGCATTTATGGGACATTGTGGATACTACCATCGATTTATCCATATGTATGCCATAATCGCCAAACCCTTGTATGGACTTTTCACTCAATTCACTTGGATAGAGGAATGCGAGAAGACATTCAAGGAGTTAAAAAAGTGGCTTAGCACAGCCCTAATTTTGAAAACACCGAATTGGAACAAGCCATTTCATATTCATGTGGACGCTTCTAATTACGCAATAGGATGTATCTTAGCCCAACCAGCAAATGAAGGAAAGTTAGATCACCCAATTGCCTATGCGAGTAGACAACTGAATCAAGCTGAGAGGAACTATACAACTACAGAGCGAGAGGGATTAGGAATGGTCTATGTAGTGAAAAAATTTAGACACTATCTCTTAGCCAACAAGTTCAAGTTCTTCATAGATCATCAGGCTTTATTGTACTTAGTCAATAAGCCTTGTAACATGGGAAGACTGGACCCTAAGATGGTTTCTACTATTGATGGAGTTCGACTTCGAAGAAATAGTGAAAAAGGGAACTACTCATGTAAGAGCAGCTCACCTCTCTAGGTTAACACACGGAGAACCACTTGGTGGAGCACCAGACAAATTGCCAGACACTTATTTGTTCAATGTAGAAGTGTGTCCAAAGTGGGTAGAGAAACTAATTCCGATACTCACTCATGGCCCACAACATGCAATCAATAAAGAGAGTAAAAAGGAGATTCAACAGTCAAGGAATTTGCACATTATAGCGGGAAGTGTGTACTATAAGGAACCCAATGGCATACTACTAAGATTCGTGGAGGAGGATGAGCAAAGGATGCTGATTGAACAAGCTCATGTGAACAAATGGAGGAGACACAAAGGGACTCATGGAACTATAAGGGAATTAAAATGATTAGGAGTCTACTAGCCTGACATGCCTAAGGATGTCCATGACTATGTAAGTAACTATGCAAAATGCCAGGAGACTATTCCTGAGGATCATACATCCATACCTTTCTCAACAATAGCACCCAATTGGAGCAAAACATTGGTCAGATTCCTAAAGACAAGAGAACATGAGGAAGGAGTTAGTTTGGCAAGAAAACGATCCCTAGAAGAAATGAGCAAGGATTATGTACTCATGGGATGACACTTGTTTATGAGAGGAAAAGACAACCAATTACGGATATGTGTGCATGAAGGAGAATATTTACCCGTATTAGAGATGGCACACGCAGGTGCAACATTTTTCAACTAAGAGAACCATAAAAATGATCCTCTTTGCGGGTTTCTGGTGGCCAACTTTACATACGGATGCGGAGACCTATGTACAAAGCTGCGAGACATGCCAAAGGGCTAAATACCCGATTCGGAGAGATGACATGCCATTGAGACCTATGGTTTGTGCTAGAGCATTTTCTAAATGGGATATTGATTTCATAGGACCCATTAACCCACCGGCCAAAGGGTCACATCCGAATATATCATCATAGCCACCGATTATTTGACAAAGTGGGTAGAGGCAAAGGCTACTAGAAAAAACGATGCTCAAACCATGGCTAAGTTTCTTTTTTAGCATATATTCACTCGTTTCGGATTACCAATTGAGATTGTGAGCGACCGAGGAACGCACTTCATTAATGAGGTAATAGAGTCTCTAATGAATGAGTTTTTAGTGATCCATAAAAAATCAGCCCCATACCACCCCCAAGCCAATGGTCAAGCGGAAAGTTCCAATAAGGTGTTATGCACAGTGTTGACAAAAATTGTCAATAATGGGAGGTCTGACTAGGACAAACAATTGCATCATGTAATTTGGGACTTCCGAGTTGCGTAGAAGATTGCCATTGGAACTACCCCATTCAATCTAGTATACGGACAGAACGCAATTCTACCAATTGATTTCTTGATACCCACTTTGAGAGTAGGCCAGCAGCATGAATGGACCGGACATGAATTATCCCAACAACTAGACCAAATCGAGAAGCTGCATGAAACTCAGTTGCAAGCTGTCGCAGGAATCTATGCGGCCAAGAGAAGGCAAAAAGCATATTATGACACACGTAAAAGAAAAGGGACTAAAAGAAGGAGACTTGGTCCTCATCTACACCTTGAAGCAACATGCCAAGAAGTTACAAAAGGCGGATATGGACCTCTAATCATTAATAGGATCTCGACGAGTGGAGCAGTTAATCTAGCCACTTTGGATGGAGATATACTTCCTAACTACATAAGTGGATGTAGAGTGAAATGGTTCATGGAGCCATTGACGGACCAAATGTTAGCACATCTCATAGGTGCTCAAAATAGGAAGAGAGAGGAAGAGAGGATTAGAGAGGAAGCACGACAAGAATCCTTGGAACGTATTAAGAAACGGAAAGAGTGGATTAGACAAAGAGACAAACGATATTTACTAGGTGAAGAGCCTATTCCCATGGCCAACTATCAAGTCCATCATTCCAATGGACAGAACCATAGTATATCTAAACCCTACCTAAACTTAGGGATTAGCAAGACAGAGTACCAATCGGTAGATCCTTTGATAGACTCAGGAGCAAGACTCAGTTGCATACGAAATACGGTCATCCGAGATCTTCAAACAATTATGAATCCCACAAAAACTTATATGATAGGTATCGGAGGTCAAGTGATAGAATGCATTGGAGAAACTAATGTATCCCTCCACCTAGGAAATTCCTCCATGGAACAACGAGTCTTAGTGTGCAAAGATGAAGACTTAATAGAAAACTTGATCTTAGGACAAGATTGGATCATTCAAACTGAAGTAAGCATCCACCTCGCGCAAGGATACATTTCAGCCAAGATAGGGCACAAGGAAATTTTTAGTCTATTAGGGGAGAAGCGCTCACAGAAACCCGAAGCCATCAAGATTGTGGAAGAACTCAAAGAAGAGCACTTAGAACATGATTCCAGCCCAATCCCTCAAAAGCAAGTTTGGAAGAAGTAGAAAGTTCAAACCCTAACATGTCCAAGGAAGAAGTGAATTCACCCTATTAAATCGGTGAATGGCAAGACACCAAGGAGATCACCACTCGGAGAGTTTCTCACACGATAGAAGGATCACCAATTTGGAAAACCACAATCAAATACTCGCATCTAGGAAAGGTCAGATTCAAATGGGTACGCAAGGATCAAGTGAAAAAATCAGAGATCGCAACACCAGCTCATGAGGAGAAAACGGAGGGCAAGCATTCTTATTTACCGAAATCGGAGCCAAAACGACTCTTGCAACTATGGCTTCCTAGTCCTTTGATTGAATCTCAAAAGGCACGGAAACAGATATGGATTCCCAAGAAGGTCATACAAACAACCAATCAAGAGATAAGCAAACAGGAGGATGTATTACACCTACACGTTCAGACAATGAAGCCAAGATAGACTCGTCATAGAAACATGAAGAGAAAAACCTCTATCACTAGGACAATGGAAGAAACAAAAGAAACACATGCAGATCGAGGAACCAAAGAAAAGACACGACCTGTCAACGCTACCACGAAATGGATTTGGAAACCAAAACAACTACGAGGAATGGAACACCAAAACAACGAAGATTCCATTTGCACTCATGAAGATTCCAATGCACCTAAAGTATGCATAATAGGGCCACATTACAAGGCCAAGCATTCAGCACTTGATGTGCATAATAAAATTAGTGGTGCACATTCTCCAATGGGGAATAGGCCATAGCTTCAACTTCCTTGGGAATGGACCTACTATGTAAATAAATAAATGCATCGGCTATACTAATCCTTGTTCTCTTTCAAAAAAGAAATAAAAATATGTTGTAAGAGATCTCACTTATAGAAGCAAAGGGAACGGAGTGACGAAACAACAACATGTCACTACAATGCACAGCACGATTGCTATATCTTCTATTGAAGCTAATGCTCTTTTCATTACAAGTGCAGATGGCCTCCGAAGATTCTGAAGCAACTATTCAGGAAGAAGTATTGGAATTTCCTTTACAGAGTGTAACTAAAGCAATGGGACACTAGTTTAGGGAAGAGCAACCAGCTGGAGAGTATCTCTTCATGGTGACCATCAAAATCATGGACACGGATCATTAGTTCCTAATTATGTCCCAAGATTTTAAAGTGGTGCATGAGCTCTCGTCTACAATTGACATCATGAAGAAAGCGGGTATACACAAATATTTTGAATTGCCGATCTACAAACCCGACTTTCAAAGGTGCACACAAGTTATGAATACATTACAGCCAGCACTACATGACCCATTGGTGCCAGAGGCCAGAGTCATGGATGCAGTAGGTGAATGGGTAGTGATTTAGTTCAAACATGATTTAATCAAGGAATCTTTTGGATGGGAGAAGGACGGAACTACTGTACTGAAGGAAGAAAGCCAAGGGGCAAAGCCCAGGACCTTCATTGACATCAATCGAATTGACATAGAAGAGGAAGTACAACTAATTCATCAGCACTTCTGCTTTCCTAACATGCATCGATACACTGCTCCTCGGAAGATCATTGTCCAACCGCTATCACATGCCATTAAACGAATTGGAAATCAAGTTGATCTGACTCCCTACATACAGGAAAGGCTATTCGAGGCAAAGAAGCAATGAAATCACAAGAAGTTCCTGAACGGTAGTGTTGCTCTGACCATATTGATCTATCATGCTTTAGGTATTAGAGAACACCTCCAGGAAATGCCCTCATCAACAGCCATGGCTAAGTATGCAAATGTCACCACAGTCCCAAGAAAGAAAAAAGGAGTCAAGACTGTTGAGGAGACAGAAACTAGCTCTCAACCCAAAATGAGAGGAACAAAGAGATTAAGAGAAGTGATGCAAGTAGAAGCTAAAGTTCTAGCTACAAAAAAGGGCACATGTGCTCCCGAAGACAAGAATTGAAGAGCACTAACCAATTATCGAAGAAGAATTAATGCGAGCTCTGGAAGACATGCACCAATATACAGAAGGTCAAATTAATCTACCAGTGGAAGGGCACCATTACCTACAGGCCCAACAAGACAAGGAAGTAAAAAAGAAGCTAACAAAGGTACATCGATACAGGGAAATAGGGTTGGATAATTCAAGCTCATCTTCGGATGCACAAGAAGAACCGGACACATCCTTATTAAATGTGGACATTCAAAGTGAATCCAAGGATGATGGACAATGGGAGGAACTTAATGAAGTAAACTACAATGAAGCAGAAGAGGGCATGAAGGTGATTGACAACCCCATCCACCCTGATCAAGACACCGCAGACAAAGAAGGAAACCAAGAAGAGGTACATGTCATCCAAATCAATGCGACTTCAAAAATTCAAATCAAAGAGACAACGCTTAAAGGAGAGGAATCACTCAAGAATCTAAAGGAAGAACCAAAAGAAGCTATAGTGGAAGAATCAGAACCCTTCACTCCAATAAGGGTTGTGGCAGAACCCTCCCCCATGGATGTTACGTTTCAAGGGAGTGCCACGAAAATTATTGATCTAGACAATGAAAGAAAAGGACCAGAAATCAACTACAAATCAGACAACCACATAACGAAAACTATACATGTGGAGCACGAAAAGGGTGTACAAACAGGAGAAGCTCCAAGCATTCCAAGAACGTGGTTGAAAGTTGACATCGCTCAGCGCGAGCTCAATGATCATGCCTAAATCATTGAATTAGGTGACATACTTATTATGTTGAAATCATAGTTGTGCACGTTATAAATCCCTTTGTCTAGAGACTGTCAAACATGCCATTGAAGCTCCATATTGAGAGCGCATGGGTGGATATTATCATATACATTACTCTTGACAATATAGAGAATATGAGTTATCTATCTCTCTTTCTATGTATATTTATGTTAATGTGCTCTGCTTCTCACTAACTCTACCTACCAATCATATTCTGCTACATCACTATTCTTGTTTATTTCCCACAGAGACAACTCATGCACATAGCACAAATGCATCATCGGTGCCTTCTACGTGTGAACATGTCACATAATCCTAGTAGGAGATGGTTGAACCACGCCCTAAGAGAGAGGATTAGGAAGTAATCCTCAACCATGGCTTTTGGGGCAAGTGGTTAGCCCATCGTATTCCTAACTGGGAGGTTGTGAGTTCAATTCCCGACATTGGTATCAGAGCTTAGTTGAGAAATTGGGCTTGGAGACGGCGGTGCGTCGCAGCGCGTCTCAGGGTACACTTGTCAGGGTACATCCTGCCATGGTACACCAGACAGGGTACACACGTGGGCACTTGGAAGAAGCACTTATCCATGGTGAGTGTGAAACTAATCTTGAATGAAGGCACATGGGCATTTGGGCACCCATGGAGGGTGGGATAGGTCCAAATTTGGTCCTTGGGCTGGAGTTTGAGGTTGGTGGAAACACTCATGCATGGAAAGTGGGTCCAAGAGATTCAGGAAGGTCCACAAGTGAGCATTGAGGGCAATGCTCAGTCTAAGGGGGGAGGAATGTCACATAATCCTAGTAGGAGATGGTTGAACCACACCCTAAGAGAGAGGATTAGGAAGTAATCCTCAACCATGGCTTTTGGGGCAAGTGGTTAGCCCATCGTATTCCTAACCGGGAGGTTGTGAGTTCGATTCTCGACAGAACATAACACCCATAGAGCTCCATTTGATGAGTGGCTGGCATTCAAGAGAGAAAACATGCTCAGTACCAAGTAGATGAGCTTCTTCATTGCTCTCCTGCTTGAACTTGGATAGTAATGCAAGTAGCACCCTCTATATAAGCCTCCAACTTTGGTAGTTTATCCTATATGGGATTTGATATTGCCCCTATAGCACACCTCAAGGTTTGCAACCTCTATTGAATATTCTCTCAATCAATAAGACCATTGTATGCTCTCCTCACATTGTACACACATGAATGGCTACACCTCACCTTCCTCCTTGGATGGCAAAAAACTTAAGGCAGTGCTTAACTTATAGCTCTCCTTTAGGCTGATCCAGAGTACCTAAAGTTTCTTTTTTTAGTTGGGAAGAGATTTCTCTTCATCTCTCTTATGAACGTGATGAAGGGATTGAGAGAATTACTTTAGTTTATGCATGTCTCATGTTTACTCTTCATTAGAAATACTTTAAATGCACCAACTGATGTGCATTGGCATGATGATGTATGTAAGAGAAGCACACATTGGGAGCACATAAGCATGAAATTAAGGATCAATAGAACCATTAATAGCTACATGCATCTTTACACATGCATTTATATTTATTTTTTATTTGAATACGTGATGGAAATGATAAAAGTGAACATGGTTTTGAATAGATAGTTCACTCCTTAATAGAAGCAAGACTTTGGGGAAGAAGAAAATTTAAGGTATTTGCGAAATCATGCTACTTAGATTTTGCAACTTAAATAACAAGAGATTCCTTCTCTAAGTAATATTTACACTTGATTTAAATTCATATGCTCACATAAAAACACACATATACACACATAAACGCACACATATATGCACATGAACACACACACATACATAGATAAATAAATACACACACATTCATAAAGATAAACACAAACATTCACACACATACATACACAAAGACATAAACATACACACATTCACATACATACACACACATACACATAAATATACACACACACACACACTTACATACACACACAAAGATATAAACATGCATACACACAGATAGACACACAAAGACATAAACATACACTCATAACTACATACACATATACACATACATACATACATACATACACATACATACACATACACACACATACATATATACATGCATAAACATACACACACAAACATACATAAACATACATATACACACATATACACACATATACACACTTATATAAACATGCATACACACACATATACACACTTATATACATACATACACATACACACACATATACACACATACATATATACATGCATATACACATACATACATACATACATATACACACATAAACAAACACACATACATACACACATAAACATACACACACAAACATACATAAACATTTAAATGGAATGTTTTTTTGTAGATGGAATGTCTTTATTGTAGATAGATATCTTTTTGCAAGTGGAATGTATTTTATTTTTTCATAAAACGGCTGCCCTTTTTCCTTATGGTCTGCCGGCCTTTTTTATTATAGCATGCAAACCTTTTTTGCTTACGGTTGACTTATGTTTATTTTCTTCTAAGTTCCCTACTCTAGGGGAAATATTGGCAAAATTTTTCTTGCCATATGACATTATATATGGCATCCTTAATAGATTGAATGTGTTTATTGTAGTTTTTCGATTGAATATGTTTATTCCAAGTAGAATGAGTTTTTGCAGATGGAATGTATTTTGATAGTTATGGATCAGTATGGCATGCAAGCCTTTTTGTTTATGACCTATGAGCCTCTTTTCTTATGGCATGTGACCCTTATGATTATTTTTGCTAAGTTCTCTACTTTAGGGGAAATGCTACAAAAATTTTTCTTACCGTATGGCATCATATGCATGCACATATGCATACATAATACATACATACATACGTACATAGGTATATATATATATATATATATATATATATATATATATATATATATATATATATATATATATATGCATACACACATACTTAGCATGCATGCGTACATAAATACATACATGCATACATACATACATACATACCTCACATACATGCATATATACATTAAATACATACATGCATACATACATACATACATACACACATATATATATATATACACACACACACACACACACACATATATATGTATATATATATATATATATATATATATATATATATATATATATATATATATATATATATATATATATATATATATATATATATATATATACATAAACACATACATGCATAGATAAATATATACATACATACATACATACCATACATACAAACATACATACAAATATGCTATGGTTTGGGAAGTACAAACATGTGTATCGTAACACATAAAAATTAGGGTTTGGGGTTTTAAACAAGCATTTGTACCTAAAGACATAAAAAATTAGGATCACTAGGGAAAAAATGAACCCTGCAAGGGCCTTTTGGATTAAGGAGTTTTTAAAGATGGACTGATGAGAAAAGAGTGGTGGACACATCCTAGTACCTTTATCACATAGGCTAGGCATAGGGTTCCCTTGTTTTTGTGTGGTCAAAAAGAAGAAAACCAGCTAGAAATAGTGGTTTTGCTTATTGCAATGGTTTTGGGAGGCTTATGAATTATTTATAGCCCTTACATTGACTCAAACATCCACTGGATAAGCTTGAAATGCAAAAGCCAATGCATCCTTTCATTTGGGATCTTGCATTAAGAAGATATTCAATGGATGAGAGATGGTAGAGCCTCAAAAGGGTGCGTTTGCATAATGGCCATTGGATTGGCCATGAAATCGGATGGCACTAGTTGAATTCGGGAGAAGAAGCATGCTCAAAATCTTAGCCATTAGATCTAGCAACTATCCAAGGGTGCAAATTGAATGCCCAAAAGTAGAAGGTACCTTTTGTCCTCCTCCATCGGATGGAGATCCAATTCGATGGCTCATGATGAATCCCGATTAAGATCAAATTAAAATGCACTCTATCCTTGGATTGGAGCTGATCCGACAATCGAAAAATGTGGAGAGGTTGTCCCAAAATATATGTGGAGATTCTTCCAAGTTGAGATCAACACCAAATGCAGGTTATCATTGAATTGAGGTCAATCTAATGGTTTAAATTTATGCAGAAGTGTGCCAAAAATTCGTGAGGATTTGTAACTTCTCATGACTTGTTAGTCGATATCTCTCGAATGTCTCCTCCTCCTTAATCTTATCCATTGATTAAAGCATCCAAAAGCTCTTATAATTTTGATTCAGATCCTTCACATACCATGTTGAATGATGTTGAATGATATGATAGAATTTGCTACTAAACAAGCACATCTGGATACTTGATATTAAAACATAAATTTTGGTGGTTGTAGTCAAAATACATGTTGCGAAATCCTAATTTTGTTGTAGTGAGAATTACTTAAATAGTTAGTTAAATTCTCTAGTAATATCTTATGCATTATATATCTTAATTGGGATACGTTTTCCTTGAATAAAAGGCTTGCTTTTGTGCATTCTCATTGTGCCTTCCATTTAATGACTACATGATTACCACTAGGTTATGCTTCCTAGTAGAATCCATAGAAACAAAAAATCAAATAGAAAATTAGATAGATACAATAATTCAAAATATAAATAAAACTTATTAAAACAAACACATTATCTATTTTGAAAATTAATAATATTTAATAAATCAAATGATAAACAGAAGTGAAACTTTGCAAAGAAGCTTCTTAACAGTCCCCCATGGCAGAAGAGATGCCACGAATTAAAAAAGGACATCGTTCATTTCCAAAAAGTAATAAGGTTTGACTCTATTTTCAAAGAAACCTCAAAGATCATTCATGGATCTCATGGCAGGATGCAATCCTACCTTTTGCCTCTTGAGACGGGGACAAAGGCTCCATCGTCATCTATGATAGGACACCTTTTGGGCCTAAAGCCAGTGTAAACATGTTGTATCTAGTTGAAACCAGTTACCTTCGAGCAGTCCTCTTTTGTGTCACTTTCGGGTAGTCTAACCCCTACGTTGTGAGATAGGGGGTTCCCATGTGTACTATGCCCATTCGCTTATACAGTTGCAATTTCAAAATTAAAACTTCGGGGAGTAGGCTAGGGTTGAACCTCCATTAAAAAAAAACAATAGGCTGCTCTCCAACCCTGTGGATTGCTATCAAACAAGATGTGCTATGCACTAGCTGGGATGACAGTTGTGACCAAATGTGGTAGCCCTTTCAAAGACTTTTCCATTGAGGGTTCCCTTACCATGTTAAGCGATAGAATCAGGAGCTATAAAAGATGGGGGCCCGATGAGTACTATGCTCATTCACTTGTACAGGCAATTTCAAAGTTAAAGTTTGGGGGAGTAGGCTTCGGTTGAACCTCCATTAAAAAAAAACAATAGGTTGCTCTGCAACCTTGTGGACTTCCATCAAACGAGATGTGCTATGAAATAGATGGGATGAGAGCTCTGATCAAATGTGGTAGCTCTTTCAAAGACTTATCCATTGAGGATTCCCTTGCCATGTTAAGCGATAGAATCAAGAGCTATAAAAGATGGGGGGTCCCATGTGTACTATGCCCGTTCACTTGTAGAGTTGCAATTTCAAAGTTAAAGGTTGGGGTAGTAGGCCTCGGCTGAACCTCCATTAAAAAAACACAATAGGCTGCTCTGCAAACTTGTGGACTACTATCAAACAAGATGTGCTATGAAATAGATGGGATGATAACTGTGACCAATTGTGGTAGCTCTTTTAAGGACTTGTCCATTGAGGATTCCCTTACCATGTTAAGTAGTAGAATCAAGAGCTATAAAAGATGGGGGATCCCATGAGTACTATGTCCATTCACTTGTACAGCTGCAATTTCAAAGTTAAAGTTTGGGGCAGTAGGCTTCGGCTGAACCTCCATTAAAAAAAAATAATAGGTTGCTCTGCAACCCTGTGGACTGCTATCAAACGAGATGTGCTATGAAATAGATGGGATGACAGCTATGACCAAATGTGGTAGCTCTTTCAAAGACTTGTCCATTGAGGATTCCCTTACCATGTTACATAGTAGAATCAAGAGCTATAAAAGATAAGGGGGAGGTCCCATGAGTACTATGTCCAATCACTTGTAGAGTTGCAATTTCAAAGTTAAAGTTTAGGGCAGTAGGCTTCGGCTGAACCTCCATTAAGAAAAAACAATAGCCTGCTCTGCAACCCTGTGGACTGCTATCAAATGAGATGTGCTATGAAATAGATGGGATGACAACTGTCACCAAATGTGGTAGCTCTTTCAAAGACTTGGCCATTGAGGGTTCCCTTACTATGTTAAGTGGTAGAATTAAGAGTTATAAAAGATTGGGGGATCCCATGAGTACTATGCCCATTCACTTGTACAATTGCAATTTCAAAGTTAAAGTTTGGGGGAGTAGGCTTGGATTGAACCCCCATTAAAAAAAAAAACAATAGTTTGCTCTACAACCCTGTGGATTGCTATCGAACAAGATGTGTTATAAAATAGATGGGATGATAACTGTGACCAAATGTGGTGGCTCTTTCAAAGACTTATCCATTGAGGATTGCCTTACCATGTTAAGCGGTAGAATCAAGAGCTATAAAAAATGGGGGCTCCCATGAGTAATATGCGCATTCACTTATAGAGTTGCAATTTCAAAGTTAAAGTTTGGGGGAGTAGGCGTCAGCTGAACCTCCATTAAAAAAAAAATAGGGTGCTCAACAACCCTGTGGACTGCTATCAAATGGGATGTGCTATGAAATAGGTGAAATGATAATTGTGACCAAATGTGGTAGCTCTTTCAAAGAATTGTCCATTAAGGGTTCCCTTACCATGTTAAGTGGTAGAATCAAGAGCAATAAACGATGGGGAGTCCCATGAGTACTATGCCCATTCACTTGTACAATTGCAATTTCAAAGTTAAAGTTTGGGGGAGTTGGCTTTGGTTGAACCTTCATTAAAAAAAACAATAGGCTGCTCTGCAAACCTGTGGATTGCTATCAAATGAGATGTGCTATGAAATAGATGAGATAACATATGTGACCAAATGTGGTAGCTGTTTCAAAGACTTGTCCATTGAGGATTCCCTTACCATGTTAAGCTGTAGAATTAAGAGCTATAAAAGATGGGGGGGTCCCATGAGTACTATGCCCATTCACTTGTAGAAGCTGTAGAATCAAGAGCTATAAAATATGGGGGGGTCCCATGAGTACTATGCCCATTCACTTGTAGAGTTGCAATTTCAAAGTTAAAATTTGGGGGAGTAGGCTTCGGTTGAACCTCCATTAAAAGAAAAACAATAGGCTACTCTGCAACCCTGTGGACTGCTATCAAACAAGATGTGCTATGAAATAGATGGGATGATGGTTGTGACCAAATGCGGTAGCTCTTTCAAAGACTTTTCCATTGAGGGTTCCCTTACCATGTTAAGTGGTAGAATCAAGAGCTGTAAAAGATGGGGGTCCCATGAGTACTATGCCCATTCACTTGAACAATGGCGTGATTTCAGTCGATCGGGGATGTGTCCGTCGCGATGGACACGTGGCAATGCGAGTTTTGGTGTCAATCGTCAAATTTCAGTCGGTCGCGATCGACAATGTCAATCGCGATTGATTGAATCCTATGTGGCAGTCTGTCGGTCATGAGGTCTGTCGGTCGCGATCGACACGTCTATCGGTCGCGATTGACAGGGTCTGTCGATCGTCGCTATCGATCGCGATCGACGGTGTCAATCACGATTGACAGAAAAACATGGAATTTTTTAGTTTTGTTTAGTGATTTGGAATGTGCTCCTCATGTGTATCATTATGGTGTACTTTGTTTTACCAAATAGGCGATTTTTCTGTCGATCACAATCGATAGATGTCGGTGACACAGAGACAGTTTCGAGCTTGTCCGTACCTGCGTAGCCTGGTGGACAGGGTGATACAACAACAACCTGCAAGAGTGCTCAAGAAACAAGCAAAAAATCCAAGCACACAAGTCGCTCTCTCGGTCTCTCTCACAAGTGGAATGAGGGAAATGGGAGGTAGAAGGTGATATGATCAAAAACTAAATTTTTTGCGATGATGGAGATGGAGATCGGATATGGTGAGGATGATGGTGGTGATGATGATGGTGAGGTAAGAAAGAGAAAAATAAGAAAAATTAAAGAGATTACCTACAATGCCAACGTCACAACTCTACGTCTTACCATCACACGCTCGTCCTCAAAGCTCGATCCCCGGCAACGGCGCCAAAATTTGGTGTAGCTCAGTGATGAGTAGCACCTCCTATAATGTCAATCCGGGAAGATGTGAGGATGGTATGATGACCTCGAGCAAGTGAAGGCACAAGTGCGTGAGTGAGAAGCATACCAACATGCACACACATACACACACATACACACACACGCGCACACACGGCAAGACAAAGAGAAAGACAATGGAGATCTTTTAGATTACTTCCAAAATGCTCATAGAAGTTCAAATCTATTACAAGCTAACCTCAAAAATGAGCTCTCTAGCTCTATTTATAGTTTTTGACTAGTTTTTGGCCTTGTCCAGACCTAGTGTCCGGTCTAGTTAAAAATTAGGTTCTTTGGCCTATTTGGAGGTTCAAACGGAGTCTAAAAAATGTGAAAATTGATAGGTAGGTACTTCTAAAGCTCCTCAAGCTCAAGGACTCCTTGGCTTGCACAAAATGGAGCTACAAAAATGAAATGGTATTTACAATGGTTTTTAGTGATGAAAATCACTATTTTTGTAGGGATTTCTTCTAACATTTTGACATACATTTCCTGGAGCTCCCTAATTGCTTCTTCTTCTTGTGGGTCCAACTCTTGGATATGCTTTAGCATCATGAAAAAAATAAATGGCCTACTTGCCAGATCTTCGTTGACTACTCTGTCTGCTTGTGCCTTCTCTACGCTCGGACTCCCTTCGTTGACTTCCTTATCTTGTGAGTCCTTCAGTTCCTTGGTTGCCAACAACCACTATAGAAGAAGAGTATCGCACTTCTTTACAGTATGTTTCTACTAATGCTCAGGAGATCCCCATCTACCTAGATGGTTTAAACAGATATGTGGCTAGGATGGTGACTTCAATGGATGCAACAATTGTGCCCAGACCAGCTGTTAAGTATGAGGGAGGAGCATAAATGGACAAGTTGGGTCACATATACATAATGACTGAATACCCTGATTTGATTAATGAGAGGGGAGAGTTAGTGGAACAAGAAAAATCGGGGAGATCAAACCCTAAGGAGTTAGTGACAACCCCTAGAGGCAAGTCCCAGGTGACACGAGTCTTGAGAGGAGACTTGATACCTCAAGACGACTACCTATTCGAAGTCTATTTGATCCATGGTTTGGACTTGATGCTTCAGACTGACTCACCAGCCCAAGGAAGAGAAGAAAGCCCGATGACATTTTATGAGCTAAAGGATCCGGAAGACGAGACTAGAATAACATACCTGGACAAGAACCAGAGAAGGTATTGGCTGGTTGATGCCATAGACAAGGCTCAACTGAAATACATGGGTTTGCCTATATTCCCTGAGAGAGAGCAGGCAACCACCTCTCAGAACCTGGGACCCAACAAGAGGCAAAGTGCACCATGTCAAGACAAACTAGCCAATGGAGTGTTCCAAACCGAACTCATGTACAATTTGCAACTCCAGGAGTGCAACCACACAATCAGACCCACCCTGGAGTAGGTAATCAATATCGACCACCAGTAAGACCACGACCACCAATAGGAGTGCAGCTCGGAATGCCTCCAATTAGACCAGCCATCCCCGCCTTCCCTGTAATTCCCAGGCAGCCAGAACCAATGAGAAGATTGAGACCTATTCAAGTGGCCAAATGTGTGAGGAATCATTATGACAGATTGGGAGAACCTTATGATCACATTGCTGAATTTAAACATGTCCTTAGGGTGGAACAAGTAGACGACTTCTTGGTGCAATATGAGTCTTTCAGACTCACCCTCATAGGAACGGCTCTGACTTGGTTCCAACCCTTAGACCCCAACCAATTTGGAAATATGGAGCAATTCTTTCAAGAATTCATTGGAGAATTCACTAAGAGAGGGATTAAACACAATTCTACATCCTTAATCCATAGTTTCAAATAGAACCCTAATGAAATAGTGCAAACGGCCGCTCGAAGATTCAACGAGTATGTTGATAGATGTCCAGGTGTAGAGAGACCCACACAGCAAAAAATGATTTCATTATTTTTGGATGGACTCACGAATGGAACCCTAAGAACACTAGTTTACGTGAAGAGGTCACAAACCCTGAGTGAGTGCCTTCAAGAGTGTATTGACCTAGAAGACAATCTAGTTGAGGATCTTAAGAGTACGCCCAGCCCCATTAAATCAGAAGACTCTAGGAGTACAATTACGTCCAACTCTAGTAATGTGGAAGAATTAGCGGAGCTGGTAGCAAAGAAATTGGGAGTCCAAGGATAGAGAAATTACCAACACCCAGCCTTAAGAGTGCCTATGTTATGAAGATGTAGTCTATGTGGAGGAGATCACCCCACGCACATGTATGTACGAGGAGGAACTGGTGTACCTCAGCCATATCCTTACAACAGATAACCCCATCAAGGAGCTGCCTTGTATTGCCACATAGAACAAAAATACACCAATCACACCACGAAAAACTACCCATTCAATAGGCAGGCACGGCCCTTCCAACCACCTCAGTATCGACCATATGGATATCGTCCTAGAGAGCCAGGTAGAGATATGCCTAGATACAATTCCTACCCAACACCAGCAGGAGCTCCCAGGCCATATGAACCAGCACAATTTGGAAACCCTCACCGGTGTTAGGACCACAACCTCCACTTCCTCAACATGTGGTACCTATTAAGTATGCTCAACCAGAGGAAAACCTAAAAAGAGCCATTGTACCAGCATCACTTATGGCCAACATGGAATCAACAAACTTAGGTTACGAGCAATCTCAGGGAGAGTACTATCCCTATGAAACTAACATGTCTGAGTATGAACAAACCTATGATCCACACTACTACGGATACGAAGGATACGAATATGCCTATGGGCCAGAAGTGGCAACATTAATGTACAGCGCACCTAAAGCGCAGCCACCCGTGAGACCACCCATTAGACCGCCTGTGTCGAGAGGACCATGTTATAGATGCAGAGGAGATCATTCTATTAGAGAATGTCCTCGGCCTTACAATCCTCCACCTCCTAGAACTTGGGAAGGATTTTGCAATGATTGTGGGAAGGAACATCTTTTCAGAGACTGCCCAAAGAATCCCACCAAAGTCCAAGACACTGCACCTATTAATGTAATTGAAGTGATAGAAGCACCTGGAGGTGATAAGGAATACACCATGCCCTTAAAGGCCATTACACGAGCTTAAACAAAGGAACAAAAAGAAAAACAATCGGATCGGGAACAAGAAAACAATAGCACCGTAAATCCCAAAATTCAAATAGTAGAAGATTCAGAGGACCCACATGAGAATACCCAGAACATGAAAGCACAAAAATGGAAGGAAAGAAGAGAGAATCTCAAAGAAAAATGGATGAAAAACAAAAGTCAAGAAAATAAGAAACACACAAGAAGCAGTAAGGAGCATAAAGAACCAGAGATTCGGGAAGCAATTCCCATTCCACCGCTTATCCGAGAAGCAGAGAAACGAGGATCGATTCTAGCTGAGCCAAAACCGGATGATTTGGACATGCGGTTGAAAGCATACCAAGTTAGAATTAAGACTGGACCAAATGTGGAACAACACAAAAAACTTTACCCACAAGGAGAATTAGAAAAAGAGAGGCTTATGATATGTAGGAAACTTATAGAGGTAGCACAAGCAACCCTAGAAAAGACTATCCCAGCCCTTCTAGACACAAGGATAGCAGAGGAGCAATACAAGGAGTGTATTAAAGCCAAGGATAAAGAACTTAAAGAGAAGGATGACAAGTGTGAGCGAGTGAAAACCCAGGACTAGCCTATGTCAACAATACCTGACTTAGAGGCTGACTGGCCAAAAGAATCATGGAATAGAATTCGAGAAGAACAATGGAAGAGGAAAGGAGTGACTAAGCCTCCCTTTGAGGAATTAGATGTGGAAGTTTACCAACCGAATCCCAACATGGAAGAAGTATATGAGGAAGTATCAAGACTAGACTGACATAGAGAAGCGCAGAGCATTTCAACCTTATCAAATTACATGGGAGAGTACGAAAAGGAATCCATGATAATCCGAGCACCCACAGTCCAAGGAAAAGGAAAAAGAAACTCAGAAAAAATTCACACAATCTAACGGAACTTAAGAAGACGAAAATACAATGCAAACTGACTGTGGAAGAATTACTCCGGGTTAAACCACAGTTATGGCAACAATTAGCAAGTCAACTGGAATTAGGGCAAGAGAAGGACGAAAAGGTAAACGAGGGAAAAGGAAGCCCATCTAAGATCAAAATCCCAGTAGATAAGGTGGGAGAATTTAGTGAAGGAAACGAAGGTAATACATGTCTACCTGTCACTTACAATGGATACATGACCAAGGCTATACTAGACACAGGAGCAAGAGTAGGAATTGCCACCAAGGAGATTTGGGAGAAATGGGGAAAGCCTACCTTACGGCCCACATGCATGAAGCTCCAATTAGTAGACGGTCATGTGGAGAAACCCTTAGGAATATTGGAAAGGATCAAATTAACCACCTGTGGAGTTGAATTTGAACACACATTAGCCATTTGTAAGTTCGAAAAGGCTAACAATTACGAAATGATATTAGGACGACCTTTCATGAGACAAATGCGGATCGTGCAAGACTGAGGATGAGATGCATTAGACCTGCAACATCAAGGAAATACAACCAAGATAAAGTTGCATACATTTTCATATAGAGATGTACCCCCACTACAATGGAATCCCATACACAAGGAGGAAGATGACCTATCTATTCATAGCGCTGGATCAAGCAATCAATCATGGAAGTATGAGGATTGCCCAATTATGGATGTGTAAAGAAGCCAAGAAGGAGGACAATAAAAGGCAGTTGTGGCCAACAGGACATCCTAACTGCCGACCTGTGGAGGATCCAATGTATATACCTCAAATCTTTCTTGACAAAACCTTTGAACTGCATGGATGGATGGAAATCTTAGCCACTTTGGATGTATGTGTGAATGAGGAAGTTCTAACTATGAACGAATGCATAGACGAAGAAGGCTATGATGTAAATTTGTACATGGTTATCCTTCAAGAAGTAGAAGCAAGGGAAATCTTAGAAAAAGAGTGGAAAGAGGAACATGAGAGTATAGAAATGGAACTAGAATTTGATTCAGAAGAAAGCTATCTAGACACCATCCGAACTAAAGATAAGCTGGAAACGACCAAGATCTTGGCAATAGAAGCCGCCCCAATAGTACAAGAGCAAGAGGAACGTATGAATAAAATCGGACCAAATCCAGATCTTTTTGAGGTTCCGGAGCATTTTAAAAGGTATGAAGTAGAAGAGAGAAAGATAGCCATCCAGATGCCTAAGAGAGAGGCTAGAGAAGGAGAAGCATATGATAACAAAGAGAAAACAAAAAAGATCATAGTAATAGTTGAAGATGGAGAAGAAAGGTGTACATACATAGGTAAAGATGTGTCAATTGAGGAGGAAGAAGAATTAATACAATTGATCCGAGAATATCGAGATGTATTCGCATGGACATATAAGGATCTCAAGGGTGTGGAACCCTCTATTTGCTCTCATAGAATACCAATGACGGCTAAGGCAAAACCATCTAAACAACACCCTTATACATACAATGAGGTCTATGCTTCCAAAATCAAAGAAGAAATAGACAAGCTACTAGCGGCAGGATTCATATATTAAATAGAGCACACCGAGTGGGTATCGCCACTAGTAGTTGTGCCTAAGAAGAACGGAAAACTGAGAGTTTGCATTAACTTGAAAAAGGTCAATGCAGCCACCATACGTGACAGCTACCCTTTACCCATCACTGACCATTTACTAGAAAGAGTTGCAGGAAAAGAAGTTTATAGCTTCTTAGACGGATTCTCTGGATACAACCAAGTAGCTATTGCTACTAAGGATCAACATAAGACCGCATTCACGATTGAATGGGGAGTCTATGATTTCAAAGTTATGCCTTTTGGACTCACTAATGCGCTTGCTACTTTCCAACGATTGATGTGTCATTTGTTGAAAGAATTCATGAAGAAGAGCATGGAAGTGTATGTAGATGACCTATGTACATATTCAAATCAAAGACAAGACCACATCCCTGAATTGCGGAAGATATTTAATAAATGCCGACAATATAGAGTCTGCCTGAACCCAAAAAAGTGTGTCTTCATGGTAAGACAAGGGAAGATCGTAAGACACATAGTCTCTAGAAATGGAATATCCACAGATGAAGACAAGATTAAGGTCATTTTGGAGCTTCCTAGACCTAAGAATGCGAAAGAGGTGCAAGCATTTATGGGACATTGTGGATACTACCATCGATTTATCCATATGTATGCCATAATCGCCAAACCCTTGTATGGACTTTTCACTCAATTCACTTGGACAGAGGAATGTGAGAAGACATTCAAGGAGTTAAAAAAGTGGCTTAGCACAGCCCTAATTTTGAAAACACCGAATTGGAACAAGCCATTTCATATTCATGTGGACGCTTCTAATTACGCAATAGGATGTATCTTAGCCCAACCAGCAGATGAAGGAAAGTTAGATCACCCAATTGCCTATGCGAGTAGACAACTGAATCAAGCTGAGAGGAACTATACAACTACAGAGCGAGAGGGATTAGGAATGGTCTATGTAGTGAAAAAATTTAGACACTATCTCTTAGCCAACAAGTTCAAGTTCTTCATAGATCATCAGGCTTTATTGTACTTAGTCAATAAGCCTTGTAACATGGGAAGACTGGTAAGATGGTTTCTACTATTGATGGAGTTCGACTTCGAAGAAATAGTGAAAAAGGGAACTACTCATGTAAGAGCAGATCACCTCTCTAGGTTAACACACGGAGAACCACTTGGTGGAGCACCAGACAAATTGCCAGACACTTATTTGTTCAATGTAGAAGTGTGTCCAAAGTGGGTAGAGAAACTAATTCCGATACTCACTCATGGCCCACAACATGCAATCAATAAAGAGAGTAAAAAGGAGATTCAACAGTCAAGGAATTTGCACATTATAGCGGGAAGTGTGTACTATAAGGAACCCAATGGCATACTACTAAGATTCGTGGAGGAGGATGAGCAAAGGATGCTGATTGAACAAGCTCATGTGAACAAATGGATGAGACACAAAGGGACTCATGGAACTATAAGGGAATTAAAATGATTAGGAGTCTACTAGCCTGACATGCCTAAGGATGTCCATGACTATGTAAGTAACTATGCAAAATGCCAGGAGACTATTCCCGAGGATCATACATCCATACCTTTCTCAACAATAGCACCCAATTGGAGCAAAACATTGGTCAGATTCCTAAAGACTAGAGAACATGAGGAAGGAGTTAGTTTGGCAAGAAAACGATGCCTAGAAGAAATGAGCAAGGATTATGTACTCATGGGATGACACTTGTTTATGAGAGGAAAAGACAACCAATTACGGCTATGTGTGCATGAAGGAGAATATTTACCCGTATTAGAGATGGCACACGCAGGTGCAACATTTTTCAACTAAGAGAACCATAAAAATGATCCTCTTTGCGGGTTTCTGGTGGCCAACTTTACATACGGATGCGGAGACCTATGTACAAAGCTGCGAGACATGCCAAAGGGCTAAATACCCGATTCGGAGAGATGACATGCCATTGAGACCTATGGTTTGTGCTAGAGCATTTTCTAAATGGGATATTGATTTCATAGGACCCATTAACCCACCGGCCAAAGGGTCACATCCGAATATATCATCGTAGCCACCGATTATTTGACAAAGTGGGTAGAGGCAAAGGCTACTAGAAAAAACGATGCTCAAACCATGGCTAAGTTTCTTTTTTAGCATATATTCACTCGTTTCGGATTACCAATTGAGATTGTGAGCGACCAAGGAACGCACTTCATTAATGAGGTAATAGAGTCTCTAATGAATGAGTTTTTAGTGATCCATAAAAAATCAGCCCCATACCACCCCCAAGCCAATGGTCAAGCGGAAAGTTCCAATAAGGTGTTATGCACAGTGTTGACAAAAATTGTCAATAATGGGAGGTCTGACTAGGACAAACAATTGCATCATGTAATTTGGGACTTCCGAGTTGCGTAGAAGATTGCCATTGGAACTACCCCATTCAATCTAGTATACGGACAGAATGCAATTCTACCAATTGATTTCTTGATACCCACTTTGAGAGTAGGCCAGCAGCATGAATGGACCGGACATGAATTATCCCAACAACTAGACCAAATCGAGAAGCTGCATGAAACTCAGTTGCAAGCTGTCGCAGGAATCTATGCGGCCAAGAGAAGGCAAAAAGCATATTATGACACACGTAAAAGAAAAGGGACTAAAAGAAGGAGACTTGGTCCTCATCTACACCTTGAAGCAACATGCCAAGAAGTTACAAAAGGCGGATATGGACCTCTAATCATTAATAGGATCTCGACGAGTGGAGCAGTTAATCTAGCCACTTTGGATGGAGATATACTTCCTAACTACATAAGTGGATGTAGAGTGAAATGGTTCATGGAGCCATTGACGGACCAAATGTTAGCACATCTCATAGGTGCTCAAAATAGGAAGAGAGAGGAAGAGAGGATTAGAGAGGAAGCACGACAAGAATCCTTGGAACGTATTAAGAAATGGAAAGAGTGGATTAGACAAAGAGACAAACGATATTTACTAGGTGAAGAGCCTATTCCCATGGCCAACTATCAAGTCCATCATTCCAATGGACAGAACCATAGTATATCTAAACCCTACCTAAACTTAGGGATTAGCAAGACAGAGTACCAATCGGTAGATCCTTTGATAGACTCAGGAGCAGGACTCAGTTGCATACGAAATACGGTCATCCGAGATCTTCAAACGATTATGAATCCCACAAAAACTTATATGATAGGTATCGGAGGTCAAGTGATAGAATGCATTGGAGAAACTAATGTATCCCTCCACCTAGGAAATTCCTCGATGGAACAACGAGTCTTAGTGTGCAAAGATGAAGACTTAATAGAAAACTTGATCTTAGGACAAGATTGGATCATTCAAAATGAAGTAAGCATCCACCTCGCGCAAGGATACATTTCAGCCAAGATAGGGCACAAGGAAATTTTTAGTCTATTAGGGGCGAAGCGCTCACAGAAACCCGAAGCCATCAAGATTGCGGAAGAACTCAAAGAAGAGCACTTAGAACATGATTCCAGCCCAATCCCTCAGAAGCAAGTTTGGAAGAAGTAGAAAGTTCAAACCCTAACATGTCCAAGGAAGAAGTGAATTCACCCTATTAAATCGGTGAATGGCAAGACACCAAGGAGATCACCACTCGGAGAGTTTCTCACACGATAGAAGGTTCACCAATTTGGAAAACGACAATCAAATACTCGCATCTAGGAAAGGTCAGATTCAAATGGGTACGCAAGGATCAAGTGAAAAAATCAGAGATCGCAACACGAGCTCATGAGGAGAAAACGGAGGGCAAGCATTCTTATTTACCGAAATCCGAGCCAAAACGACTCTTGCAAGTATGGCTTCCTAGTCCTTTGATTGAATCTCAAAAGGCACGGAAACAGATATGGATTCCCAAGAAGGTCATACAAACAACCAATCAAGAGATAAGCAAACAGGAGGATGCATTACACCTACACGTTCAGACAACGAAGCCAAGATAGACTCGTCATAGAAACATGAAGAGAAAAACCTCTATCACTAGGACAATGGAAGAAACAAAAGAAACACATGCAGATCGAGGAACCAAAGAAAAGACACGACCTGTCAACGCTACCACGAAATGGATTTGGAAACCAAAACAACTACGAGGAATGGAACACCAAAACAACGAAGATTCCATTTGCACTCATGAAGATTCCAATGCACCTAAAGTATGCATAATAGGGCCACATTACAAGGCCAAGCATTCAGCACTTGATGTGCATAATAAAATTAGTGGTGCACATTCTCCCATGGGGAATAGGCCATAGCTTCAACTTCCTTAGGAATGGACCTACTATGTAAATAAATAAATGCATCGGCTATACTAATCCTTGTTCTCTTTCAAAAAAGAAATAAAAATATGTTGTAAGAGATCTCACTTATAGAAGCAAAGGGAACGGAGTGACGAAACAACAACATGTCACTACAATGCACAGCACGATTGCTATATCTTCTATTGAAGCTAATGCACTTTTCATTACAAGTGCAGATGGCCTCCGAAGATTCTGAAGCAACTATTCAGGAAGAAGTATTGGAATTTCCTTTACAGAGTGTAACTAAAGCAATGGGACACTAGTTTAGGGAAGAGCAACCAGCTGGAGAGTATCTCTTCATGGTGACCATCAAAATCATGGACACGGATCATTAGTTCCTAATTATGTCCCAAGATTTTAAAGTGGTGCATGAGCTCTCGTCTACAATTGACATCATGAAGAAAGCGGGTATACACAAATATTTTGAATTGCCGATCTACAAACCCGACTTTCAAAGGTGCACACAAGTTATGAATACATTACAGCCAGCACTACATGACCCATTGGTGCCAGAGGCCAGAGTCATGGATGCAGTAGGTGAATGGGTAGTGATTTAGTTCAAACATGATTTAATCAAGGAATCTTTTGGATGGGAGAAGGACGGAACTACTGTACTGAAGGAAGAAAGCCAAGGGGCAAAGCCCAGGACCTTCATTGACATCAATCGAATTGACATAGAAGAGGAAGTACAACTAATTCATCAGCACTTCTGCTTTCCTAACATGCATCGATACACTGCTCCTCGGAAGATCATTGTCCAACCGCTATCACATGCCATTAAACGAATTGGAAATCAAGTTGATCTGACTCCCTACATATAGGAAAGGCTATTCGAGGCAAAGAAGCAATGAAATCACAAGAAGTTCCTGAACGGTAGTGTTGCTCTGACCATATTGATCTATCATGCTTTAGGTATTAGAGAACACCTCCAGGAAATGCCCTCATCAACAGCCATGGCTAAGTATGCAAATGTCACCACAGTCCCAAGAAAGAAAAAAGGAGTCAAGACTGTTGAGGAGACAGAAACTAGCTCTCAACCCAAAATGAGAGGAACAAAGAGATTAAGAGAAGTGATGCAAGTAGAAG
This sequence comes from Ceratopteris richardii, assembly GCA_020310875.1. NCBI lineage: Eukaryota > Viridiplantae > Streptophyta > Polypodiopsida > Polypodiales > Pteridaceae > Ceratopteris > Ceratopteris richardii. Next base: position 142,708,339 of record CM035412.1, read on the forward strand.
CTAAAGTTCTAGCTACAAAAAGGGCACATGTGCTCCCGAAGACAAGAATTGAAGAGCACTAACCAATTATCGAAGAAGAATTAATGCGAGCTCTGGAAGACATGCACCAATATACAGAAGGTCAAATTAATCTACCAGTGGAAGGGCACCATTACCTACAGGCCCAACAAGACAAGGAAGTAAAAAAGAAGCTAACAAAGGTACATCGATACAGGGAAATAGGGTTGGATAATTCAAGCTCATCTTCGGATGCACAAGAAGAACCGGACACATCCTTATTAAATGTGGACATTCAAAGTGAATCCAAGGATGATGGACAATGGGAGGAACTTAATGAAGTAAACTACAATGAAGCAGAAGAGGGCATGAAGGTGATTGACAACCCCATCCACCCTGATCAAGACACCGCAGACAAAGAAGGAAACCAAGAAGAGGTACATGTCATCCAAATCAATGCGACTTCAAAAATTCAAATCAAAGAGACAACGCTTAAAGGAGAGGAATCACTCAAGAATCTAAAGGAAGAACCAAAAGAAGCTATAGTGGAAGAATCAGAACCCTTCACTCCCATAAGGGTTGTGGCAGAACCCTCCCCCATGGATGTTATGTTTCAAGGGAGTGCCACAAAAATTATTGATCTAGACAACGAAAGAAAAGGACCAGAAATACAACTACAAATCAGACAACCACATAACGAAAACTATACATGTGGAGCACGAAAAGGGTGTACAAACAGGAGAAGCTCCAAGCATTCCAAGAACGTGGTTGAAAGTTGACATCGCTCAGCGCGAGCTCAATGATCATGCCTAAATCATTGAATTAGGTGACATACTTATTATGTTGAAATCATAGTTGTGCACGTTATAAAGCCCTTTGTCTAGAGACTGTCAAACATGCCATTGAAGCTCCATATTGAGAGCGCATGGGTGGATATTATCATATACATTACTCTTGACAATATAGAGAATATGAGTTATCTATCTCTCTTTCTATGTATATTTATGTTAATGTGCTCTGCTTCTCACTAACTCTACCTACCAATCATATTCTGCTACATCACTATTCTTGTTTATTTCCCACAGAGACAACTCATGCACATAGCACAAATGCATCATCGGTGCCTTCTACGTGTGAACATGTCACATAATCCTAGTAGGAGATGGTTGAACCACGCCCTAAGAGAGAGGATTAGGAAGTAATCCTCAACCATGGCTTTTGGGGCAAGTGGTTAGCGCATCGTATTCCTAACTGGGAGGTTGTGAGTTCAATCCCCGACATTGGTATCAGAGCTTAGTTGAGAAATTGGGCTTGGAGACGGCGGTGCGTCGCAGCACGTCTCAGGGTACACTTGTCAGGGTACATCCTGCCATGGTACACCAGACAGGGTACACCCGTGGGCACTTGGAAGAAGCACTTATCCATGGTGAGTGTGAAACTAATCTTGAATGAAGGCACATGGGCATTTGGGCACCCATGGAGGGTGGGATAGGTCCAAATTTGGTCCTTGGGCTGGAGTTTGAGGTTGGTGGAAACACTCATGCATGGAAAGTGGGTCCAAGAGATTCAGGAAGGTCCACAAGTGAGCATTGAGGGCAATGCTCAGTCTAAGGGGGGAGGAATGTCACATAATCCTAGTAGGAGATGGTTGAACCACACCCTAAGAGAGAGGATTAGGAAGTAATCCTCAACCATGGCTTTTGGGGCAAGTGGTTAGCCCATCGTATTCCTAACCGGGAGGTTGTGAGTTCGATTCTCGACAGAACATAACACCCATAGAGCTCCATTTGATGAGTGGCTGGCATTCAAGAGAGAAAACATGCTCAGTACCAAGTAGATGAGCTTCTTCATTGCTCTCCTGCTTGAACTTGGATAGTAATGCAAGTAGCACCCTCTATATAAGCCTCCAACTTTGGTAGTTTATCCTATATGGGATTTGATATTGCCCCTATAGCACACCTCAAGGTTTGCAACCTCTATTGAATATTCTCTCAATCAATAAGACCATTGTATGCTCTCCTCACATTGTACACACATGAATGGCTACACCTCACCTTCCTCCTTGGATGGCAAAAAACTTAAGGCAGTGCTTAACTTATAGCTCTCCTTTAGGCTGATCCAGAGTACCTAAAGTTTCTTTTTTTAGTTGGGAAGAGATTTCTCTTCATCTCTCTTATGAACGTGATGAAGGGATTGAGAGAATTACTTTAGTTTATGCATGTCTCATGTTTACTCTTCATTAGAAATACTTTAAATGCACCAACTGATGTGCATTGGCATGATGATGTATGTAAGAGAAGCACACATTGGGAGCACATAAGCATGAAATTAAGGATCAATAGAACCATTAATAGCTACATGCATCTTTACACATGCATTTATATTTATTTTTTATTTGAATACGTGATGGAAATGATAAAAGTGAACATGGTTTTGAATAGATAGTTCACTCCTTAATAGAAGCAAGACTTTGGGGAAGAAGAAAATTTAAGGTATTTGCGAAATCATGCTACTTAGATTTTGCAACTTAAATAACAAGAGATTCCTTCTCTAAGTAATATTTACACTTGATTTAAATTCATATGCTCACATAAAAACACACATATACACACATAAACGCACACATATATGCACATGAACACACACACATACATAGATAAATAAATACACACACATTCATAAAGATAAACACAAACATTCACACACATACATACACAAAGACATAAACATACACACATTCACATACATACACACACATACACATAAATATACACACACACACACACTTACATACACACACAAAGATATAAACATGCATACACACAGATAGACACACAAAGACATAAACATACACTCATAACTACATACACATATACACATACATACATACATACACATACATACACATACACACACATACATATATACATGCATAAACATACACACACAAACATACATAAACATACACATACACACATATACACACATATACACACTTATATAAACATGCATACACACACATATACACACTTATATACATACATACACATACACACACATATACACACATACATATATACATGCATATACACATACATACATACATACATATACACACATAAACAAACACACATACATACACACATAAACATACACACACAAACATACATAAACATTTAAATGGAATGTTTTTTTGTAGATGGAATGTCTTTATTGTAGATAGATATCTTTTTGCAAGTGGAATGTATTTTATTTTTTCATAAAACGGCTGCCCTTTTTCCTTATGGTCTGCCGGCCTTTTTTATTATAGCATGCAAACCTTTTTTGCTTACGGTTGACTTATGTTTATTTTCTTCTAAGTTCCCTACTCTAGGGGAAATATTGGCAAAATTTTTCTTGCCATATGACATTATATATGACATCCTTAATAGATTGAATGTGTTTATTGTAGTTTTTCGATTGAATATGTTTATTCCAAGTAGAATGAGTTTTTGCAGATGGAATGTATTTTGATAGTTATGGATCAGTATGGCATGCAAGCCTTTTTGTTTATGACCTATGAGCCTCTTTTCTTATGGCATGTGACCCTTATGATTATTTTTGCTAAGTTCTCTACTTTAGGGGAAATGCTACCAAAATTTTTCTTACCGTATGGCATCATATGCATGCACATATGCATACATAATACATACATACATACGTACATAGGTATATATATATATATATATATATATATGCATACACACATACTTAGCATGCATGCGTACATAAATACATACATGCATACATACATACATACATACATAATACATACATACATACATACATACATGCATGCATACATACATACATACATACCTCACATACATGCATATATACATTAAATACATACATACATACATACATACTACACACACACATATACACACACACACACACATATATATATATATATATATATATATATATATATATATATATATATATATATATATATATATATATATATATATATATATATATATATATATATAAACACATACATGCATAGATAAATATATACATACATACATACATACCATACATACAAACATACATACAAATATGCTATGGTTTGGGAAGTACAAACATGTGTATCGTAACACATAAAAATCAGGGTTTGGGGTTTTAAACAAGCATTTGTACCTAAAGACATAAAAAATTAGGATCACTAGGGAAAAAATGAACCCTGCAAGGGCCTTTTGGATTAAGGACTTTTTAAAGATGGACTGATGAGAAAAGAGTGGTGGACACATCCTAGTACCTTTATCACATAGGCTAGGCATAGGGTTCCCTTGTTTTTGTGTGGTCAAAAAGAAGAAAACCAGCTAGAAATAGTGGTTTTGCTTATTGCAATGGTTTTGGGAGGCTTATGAATTATTTATAGCCCTTACATTGACTCAAACATCCACTGGATAAGCTTGAAATGCAAAAGCCAATGCATCCTTTCATTTGGGATCTTGCATTAAGAAGATATTCAATGGATGAGAGATGGTAGAGCCTCAAAAGGGTGCGTTTGCATAATGGCCATTGGATTGGCCATGAAATCGGATGGCACTAGTTGAATTCGGGAGAAGAAGCATGCTCAAAATCTTAGCCATTAGATCTAGCAACTATCCAAGGGTGCAAATTGAATGCCCAAAAGTAGAAGGTACCTTTTGTCCTCCTCCATCGGATGGAGATCCAATTCGATGGCTCATGATGAATCCCGATTAAGATCAAATTAAAATGCACTCTATCCTTGGATTGGAGCTGATCCGACAATCGAAAAATGTGGAGAGGTTGTCCCAAAATATATGTGGAGATTCTTCCAAGTTGAGATCAACACCAAATGCAGGTTATCATTGAATTGAGGTCAATCTAATGGTTTAAATTTATGCAGAAGTGTGCCAAAAATTCGTGAGGATTTGTAACTTCTCATGACTTGTTAGTCGATATCTCTCGAATGTCTCCTCCTCCTTAATCTTATCCATTGATTAAAGCATCCAAAAGCTCTTATAATTTTGATTTTATGATTCAATACAAAATTTATTTTCTTTGAGAGTACCACTAGTGGTTTTCGATGTCCCCCAAGTCTCTTAGATTAACATTTTTACTCCCTAAAAATTAGGAATCCTTACAAGGCCCATGTAGGGCTCATTTTTTCCTAATGATTTAAGGATTTATACAAGTATAGATACTTCAAAAAATAAAAAAGAAGGGTTTTGGGAACTAAACAAGCATATGTACCTAAACACCTAAAGAGATAGATTCAACAAAATTTTTCTTTCATATAGATAGATTCAACAAAATCTTGGTATGATGATCATGATTCATTTACATTTCTTGAACAATGCGAACAAATAGTTTTTTTGTGCCAGACTGTGCCGATATAAACCTTTGATATATTATAAAAGTGGATCCAAGGAAAAAATTAAATATGTGAAGATATACCAAAAACTTTACCGGATTCAGATCCTTCACATACCATGTTGAATGATGTTGAATGATATGATAGAATTTGCTACTAAACAAGCACATCTGGATACTTGATATTAAAACATAAATTTTGGTGGTTGTAGTCAAAATACATGTTGCGAAATCCTAATTTTGTTGTAGTGAGAATTACTTAAATAGTTAGTTAAATTCTCTAGTAATATCTTATGCATTATATATCTTAATTGGGATACGTTTTCCTTGAATAAAAGGCTTGCTTTTGTGCATTCTCATTGTGCCTTCCATTTAATGACTACATGATTACCACTAGGTTATGCTTCCTAGTAGAATCCATAGAAACGAAAAATCAAATAGAAAATTAGATAGATACAATAATTCAAAATATAAATAAAACTTATTAAAACAAACACATTATCTATTTTGAAAATTAATAATATTTAATAAATCAAATGATAAACAGAAGTGAAACTTTGCAAAGAAGCTTCTTAACAGTCCCCCATGGCAGAAGAGATGCCACAAATTAAAAAAGGACATCGTTCATTTCCAAAAAGTAATAAGGTTTGACTCTATTTTCAAAGAAACCTCAAAGATCATTCATGGATCTCATGGCAGGATGCAATCCTACCTTTTGCCTCTTGAGACGGGGACAAAGGCTCCATCGTCATCTATGATAGGACACCTTTTGGGCCTAAAGCCAGTGTAAACATGTTGTATCTAGTTGAAACCAGTTACCTTCGAGCAGTCCTCTTTTGTGTCACTTTCGGGTAGTCTAACCCCTACGTTGTGAGATAGGGGGTTCCCATGTGTACTATGCCCATTCGCTTATACAGTTGCAATTTCAAAATTAAAACTTCGGGGAGTAGGCTAGGGTTGAACCTCCATTAAAAAAAAACAATAGGCTGCTCTCCAACCCTGTGGATTGCTATCAAACAAGATGTGCTATGCACTAGCTGGGATGACAGTTGTGACCAAATGTGGTAGCCCTTTCAAAGACTTTTCCATTGAGGGTTCCCTTACCATGTTAAGCGATAGAATCAAGAGCTATAAAAGATGGGGGCCCGATGAGTACTATGCTCATTCACTTGTACAAGCAATTTCAAAGTTAAAGTTTGGGGGAGTAGGCTTCGGTTGAACCTCCATTAAAAAAAAACAATAGGTTGCTCTGCAACCTTGTGGACTTCCATCAAACGAGATGTGCTATGAAATAGATGGGATGAGAGCTCTGATCAAATGTGGTAGCTCTTTCAAAGACTTATCCATTGAGGATTCCCTTGCCATGTTAGGCGATAGAATCAAGAGCTATAAAAGATGGGGGGTCCCATGTGTACTATGCCCGTTCACTTGTAGAGTTGCAATTTCAAAGTTAAAGGTTGGGGTAGTAGGCCTCGGCTGAACCTCCATTAAAAAAACACAATAGGCTGCTCTGCAAACTTGTGGACTACTATCAAACAAGATGTGCTATGAAATAGATGGGATGATAACTGTGACCAATTGTGGTAGCTCTTTTAAGGACTTGTCCATTGAGGATTCCCTTACCATGTTAAGTAGTAGAATCAAGAGCTATAAAAGATGGGGGATCCCATGAGTACTATGTCCATTCACTTGTACAGTTGCAATTTCAAAGTTAAAGTTTGGGGAAGTAGGCTTCGGCTGAACCTCCATTAAAAAAAAATAATAGGTTGCTCTACAACGCTGTGGACTGCTATCAAACGAGATGTGCTATGAAATAGATGGGATGACAGCTATGACCAAATGTGGTAGCTCTTTCAAAGACTTGTCCATTGAGGATTCCCTTACCATGTTACACAATAGAATCAAGAGCTATAAAAGATAAGGGGGAGGTCCCATGAGTACTATGTCCAATCACTTGTAGAGTTGCAATTTCAAAGTTAAAGTTTAGGGCAGTAGGCTTCGGCTGAACCTCCATTAAGAAAAAACAATAGCCTGCTCTGCAACCCTGTGGACTGCTATCAAATGAGATGTGCTATGAAATAGATGGGATGACAACTGTCACCAAATGTGGTAGCTCTTTCAAAGACTTGGCCATTGAGGGTTCCCTTACTATGTAAGTGGTAGAATTAAGAGTTATAAAAGATTGGGGGATCCCATGAGTACTATGCCCATTCACTTGTACAATTGCAATTTCAAAGTTAAAGTTTGGGGGAGAATCAAGAGCTATAAAAAATGGGGGCTCCCATGAGTAATATGCGCATTCACTTATAGAGTTGCAATTTCAAAGTTAAAGTTTGGGGGAGTAGGCGTCAGCTGAACCTCCATTAAAAAAAAAATAGGGTGCTCAACAACCCTGTGGACTGCTATCAAATGGGATGTGCTATGAAATAGGTGAAATGATAATTGTGACCAAATGTGGTAGCTCTTTCAAAGACTTGTCCATTGAGGGTTCCCTTACCATGTTAAGTGGTAGAATCAAGAGCAATAAACGATGGGGATTCCCATGAGTACTATGCCCATTCACTTGTACAATTGCAATTTCAAAGTTAAAGTTTGGGGGAGTTGGCTTTGGTTGAACCTTCATTAAAAAAAACAATAGGCTGCTCTGCAACCCTGTGGATTGCTATCAAATGAGATGTGCTATGAAATAGATGAGATAACATATGTGACCAAATGTGGTAGCTATTTCAAAGACTTGTCCATTGAGGATTCCCTTACCATGTCAAGCTGTAGAATTAAGAGCTATAAAAGATGGGGGGGTCCCGTGAGTACTATGCCCATTCACTTGTAGAAGCTGTAGAATCAAGAGCTATAAAATATGGGGGGGTCCCATGAGTACTATGCCCATTCACTTGTAGAGTTGCAATTTCAAAGTTAAAATTTGGGGGAGTAGGCTTCGGTTGAACCTCCATTAAAAGAAAAACAATAGGCTACTCTGCAACCCTGTGGACTGCTATCAAACAAGATGTGCTATGAAATAGATGGGATGATGGTTGTGACCAAATGTGGTAGCTCTTTCAAAGACTTTTCCATTGAGGGTTCCCTTACCATGTTAAGTGGTAGAATCAAGAGCTGTAAAAGATGGGGGTCCCATGAGTACTATGCCCATTCACTTGAACAATGGCGTGATTTCAGTCGATCGGGGATGTGTCCGTCGCGATGGACACGTGGCAACGCGAGTTTTGGTGTCAATCGTCAAATTTCAGTCGGTCGCGATCGACAATGTCAATCGCGATTGATTGAATCCTACGTGGCAGTCTGTCGGTCATGAGGTTGGTCGCGATCGACACGTCTGTCGGTCGCGATTGACAGGGTCTGTCGATCGTGGCTATCGATCGCAATCGACGGTGTCAATCACGATTGACAGAAAAACATGGAATTTTTTAGTTTTGTTTAGTGATTTGGAATGTGCTCCTCATGTGTATCATTATGGTGTACTTTGTTTTACCAAATAGGCGATTTTTCTGTCGATCACGATCGATAGATGTCGGTGACACAGAGACAGTTTCGAGCTTGTCCGTACCTGCGTAGCCTGGTGGACAGGGTGATACAACAACAACCTGCAAGAGTGCTCAAGAAACAAGCAAAAAATCCAAGCACACAAGTCGCTCTCTCGCTCTCTCTCACAAGTGGAATGAGGGAAATGGGAGGTAGAAGGTGATATGATCAAAAACTAAAATCTTTGCGATGATGGAGATGGAGATCGGATATGGTGAGGATGATGGTGGTGATGATGATGGTGAGGTAAGAAAGAGAAAAATAAGAAAAATTAAAGAGATTACCTACAATGCCAACGTCACAACTCTACGTCTTACCATCACACGCTCGTCCTCAAAGCTCGATCCCCGGCAACGGCGCCAAAATTTGGTGTAGCTCAGTGATGAGTAGCACCTCCTTTAATGTCAATCCGGGAAGATGTGAGGATGGTATGATGACCTCGAGCAAGTGAAGGCACAAGTGCGTGAGTGAGAAGCATACCAACATGCACACACATACACACACGCGCACACACGGCAAGACAAAGAGAAAGACAATCGAGATCTTTTAGATTACTTCCAAAATGCTCATAGAAGTTCAAATCTATTACAAGCTAACCTCAAAAATGAGCTCTCTAGCTCTATTTATAGTTTTTGACTAGTTTTTGGCCTTGTCCAGACCTAGTGTCCGGTCTAGTTAAAAATTAGGTTCTCTGGCCTATTTGGAGGTTCAAACGGAGTCTAAAAAATGTGAAAATTGATAGGTAGGTACTTCTAAAGCTCCTCAAGCTCAAGGACTCCTTGGCTTGCACAAAATGGAGCTACAAAAATGAAATGGTATTTACAATGGTTTTTAGTGATGAAAATCACTATTTTTGTAGGGATTTCTTCTAACATTTTGACATACATTTCCTGGAGCTCCCTAATTGCTTCTTCTTCTTGTGGGTCCAACTCTTGGATATGCTTTAGCTTCATGAAAAAAATAAATGGCCTACTTGCCAGATCTTTGTTGACTACTCTGTCTGCTTGTGCCTTCTCTACGCTCGGACTCCCTTCGTTGACTTCCTTATCTTGTGAGTCCTTCAGTTCCTTGGTTGCCAACAACCACTATAGAAGAAGAGTATCGGACTTCTTTACAGTATGTTTCTACTAATGCTCAGGAGATCCCCATCTACCTAGATGGTTTAAACAGATATGTGGCTAGGATGGTGACTTCAATGGATGCAACAATTGTGCCCAGACCAGCTGTTAAGTATGAGGGAGGAGCATAAATGGACAAGTTGGGTCACATATACATAATGACTGAATACCCTGATTTGATTAATGAGAGGGGAGAGTTAGTGGAACAAGAAAAATCGGGGAGATCAAACCCTAAGGAGTTAGTGACAACCCCTAGAGGCAAGTCCCAGGTGACACGAGTCTTGAGAGGAGACTTGATACCTCAAGACGACTACCTATTGGAAGTCTATTTGATCCATGGTTTGGACTTGATGCTTCAAACTGACTCACCGGCCCAAGGAAGAGAAGAAAGCCCGATGACATTTTATGAGCTAAAGGATCCGGAAGACGAGACTAGAATAACATACTTGGACAAGAACCAGAGAAGGTATTGGCTGGTTGATGCCATAGACAGGGCTCAACTGAAATACATGGGTTTGCCTATATTCCCTCAGAGAGAGCAGGCAACCACCTCTCAGAACCTCGGACCCAACAAGAGGCAAAGTGCACCATGTCAAGACAAACTAGCCAATGGAGTGTTCCAAACCGAACTCATGTACAATTTGCGACTCCAGGAGTGCAACCACACAATCAGACCCACCCTGGAGTAGGTAATCAATATCAACCACCAGTAAGACCACGACCACCAATAGGAGTGCAGCTCGGAATGCCTCCAATTAGACCAGCCATCCCCGCCTTCCCTGTAATTCCCAGGCAGCCAGAACCAATGAGAAGATTGAGACCTATTCAAGTGGCCAAATGTGTGAGGAATCATTATGACAGATTGGGAGAACCTTATGATCACATTGCTGAATTTAAACAAGTCCTTAGGGTGGAACAAGTAGACGACTTCTTGGTGCAATATGAGTCTTTCAGACTCACCCTCATAGGAACGGCTCTGACTTGGTTCCAACCCTTAGACCCCAACCAATTTGGAAATATGGAGCAATTCTTTCAAGAATTCATTGGAGAATTCACTAAGAGAGGGATTAAACACAATTCTACATCCTTAATCCATAGTTTCAAATAGAACCCTAATGAAATAGTGCAAACGGCCGCTCGAAGATTCAACGAGTATGTTGATAGATGTCCAGGTGCAGAGAGACCCACACAGCAAAAAATGATTTCATTATTTTTGGATGGACTCACGAATGGAACCCTAAGAACACTAGTTTACGTGAAGAGGTCACAAACCCTGAGTGAGTGCCTTCAAGAGTGTATTGACCTAGAAGACAATCTAGTTGAGGATCTTAAGAGTACGCCCAGCCCCATTAAATCAGAAGACTCTAGGAGTACAATTACGTCCAACTCTAGTAATGTGGAAGAATTAGCGGAGCTGGTAGCAAAGAAATTGGGAGTCCAAGGATAGAGAAGTTACCAACACCCAGCCTTAAGAGTGCCTATGTTATGAAGATGTAGTCTATGTGGAGGAGATCACCCCACGCACATGTATGTACGAGGAGGAACTGGTGTACCTCAGCCATATCCTTACAACAGATAACCCCATCAAGGAGCTGCCTTGTATTGCCACATAGAACAAAAATACACCAATCACACCACGAAAAACTACCCATTCAATAGGCAGGCACGGCCCTTCCAACCACCTCAGTATCGACCATATGGATATCGTCCTAGAGAGCCAGGTAGAGATATGCCCAGATACAATTCCTACCCAACACCAGCAGGAGCTCCCAGGCCATATGAACCAGCACAATTTGGAAACCCTCACCGGTGTTAGGACCACAACCTCCACTTCCTCAACATGTGGTACCTATTAAGTATGCTCAACCAGAGGAAAACCTAAAAAGAGCCATTGTACCAGCATCACTTATGGCCAACATGGAATCAACAAACTTAGGTTACGAGCAATCTCAGGGAGAGTACTATCCCTATGAAACTAACATGTCTGAGTATGAACAAACCTATGATCCACACTACTACGGATACGAAGGATACGAATATGCCTATGGGCCAGAAGTGGCAACATTAATGTACAGCGCACCTAAAGCGCAGCCACCCGTGAGACCACCCATTAGACCGCCTGTGTCGAGAGGACCATGTTATAGATGCAGAGGAGATCATTCTATTAGAGAATGTCCTCGGCCTTACAATCCTCCACCTCCTAGAACTTGGGAAGGATTTTGCAATGATTGTGGGAAGGAACATCTTTTCAGAGACTGCCCAAAGAATCCCACCAAAGTCCAAGACACTGCACCTATTAATGTAATTGAAGTGATAGAAGCACCTGGAGGTGATAAGGAATACACCATGCCCTTAAAGGCCATTACACGAGCTTAAACAAAGGAACAAAAAGAAAAACAATCGGATCGGGAACAAGAAAACAATAGCACCGTAAATCCCAAAATTCAAATAGTAGAAGATTCAGAGGACCCACATGAGAATACCCAGAACATGAAAGCACAAAAATGGAAGGAAAGAAGAGAGAATCTCAAAGAAAAATGGATGAAAAACAAAAGTCAAGAAAATAAGAAACACACAAGAAGCAGTAAGGAGCATAAAGAACCAGAGATTCGGGAAGCAATTCCCATTCCACCGCTTATCCGAGAAGCAGAGAAACGAGGATCGATTCTAGCTGAGCCAAAACCGGATGATTTGGACATGCGGTTGAAAGCATACCAAGTTAGAATTAAGACTGGACCAAATGTGGAACAACACAAAAAACTTTACCCACAAGGAGAATTAGAAAAAGAGAGGCTTATGATATGTAGGAAACTTATAGAGGTAGCACAAGCAACCCTAGAAAAGACTATCCCAGCCCTTCTAGACACAAGCATAGCAGAGGAGCAATACAAGGAGTGTATTAAAGCCAAGGATAAAGAACTTAAAGAGAAGGATGACAAGTGTGAGCGAGTGAAAACCCAGGACTAGCCTATGTCAACAATACCTGACTTAGAGGCTGACTGGCCAAAAGAATCATGGAATAGAATTCGAGAAGAACAATGGAAGAGGAAAGGAGTGACTAAGCCTCCCTTTGAGGAATTAGATGTGGAAGTTTACCAACCGAATCCCAACATGGAAGAAGTATATGAGGAAGTATCAAGACTAGACTGACATAGAGAAGCGCAGAGCATTTCAACCTTATCAAATTACATGGGAGAGTACGAAAATGAATCCATGATAATCCGAGCACCCACAGTCCAAGGAAAAGGAAAAAGAAACTCAGAAAAAATTCACACAATCTAATGGAACTTAAGAAGACGAAAATACAATGCAAACTGACTGTGGAAGAATTACTCCGGGTTAAACCACAGTTATGGCAACAATTAGCAAGTCAACTGGAATTAGGGCAAGAGAAGGACGAAAAGGTAAACGAGGGAAAAGGAAGCCCATCTAAGATCAAAATCCCAGTAGATAAGGTGGGAGAATTTAGTGAAGGAAACGAAGGTAATACATGTCTACCTGTCACTTACAATGGATACATGACCAAGGCTATACTAGACACAGGAGCAAGAGTAGGAATTGCCACCAAGGAGATTTGGGAGAAATGGGGAAAGCCTACCTTACGGCCCACATGCATGAAGCTCCAATTAGCAGACGGTCATGTGGAGAAACCCTTAGGAATATTGGAAAGGATCAAATTAACCACCTGTGGACTTGAATTTGAACACACATTAGCCATTTGTAAGTTCGAAAAGGCTAACAATTACGAAATGATATTAGGACGACCTTTCATGAGACAAATGCGGATCGTGCAAGACTGAGGATGAGATGCATTATACCTGCAACATCAAGGAAATACAACCAAGATAAAGTTGCATACATTTTCATATAGAGATGTACCCCCACTACAATGGAATCCCATACACAAGGAGGAAGATGACCTATCTATTCATAGCGCTGGATCAAGCAATCAATCATGGAAGTATGAGGATTGCCCAATTATGGATGTGTAAAGAAGCCAAGAAGGAGGACAATAAAAGGCAGTTGTGGCCAACAGGACATCCTAACTACCGACCTGTGGAGGATCCAATGTATATACCTCAAATCTTTCTTGACAAAACCTTTGAACTGCATGGATGGATGGAAATCTTAGCCACTTTGGATGTATGTGTGAATGAGGAAGTTCTAACTATGAACGAATGCATAGACGAAGAAGGCTATGATGTAAATTTGTACATGGTTATCCTTCAAGAAGTAGAAGCAAGGGAAATCTTAGAAAAAGAGTGGAAAGAGGAACATGAGAGTATAGAAATGGAACTAGAATTTGATTCAGAAGAAAGCTATCTAGACACCATCCGAACTAAAGATAAGCTGGAAACGACCAAGATCTTGGCAATAGAAGCCGCCCCAATAGTACAAGAGCAAGAGGAACGTATGAATAAAATCGGACCAAATCCAGATCTTTTTGAGGTTCCGGAGCATTTTAAAAGGTATGAAGTAGAAGAGAGAAAGATAGCCATCCAGATGCCTAAGAGAGAGGCTAGAGAAGGAGAAGCATATGATAACAAAGAGAAAACAAAAAAGATCATAGTAATAGTGGAAGATGGAGAAGAAAGGTGTACATACATAGGTAAAGATGTGTCAATTGAGGAGGAAGAAGAATTAATACAATTGATCCGAGAATATCGAGATGTATTCGCATGGACATATAAGGATCTCAAGGGTGTGGAACCCTCTATTTGCTCTCATAGAATACCAATGACGGCTAAGGCAAAACCATCTAAACAACACCCTTATACATACAATGAGGTCTATGCTTCCAAAATCAAAGAAGAAATAGACAAGCTACTAGCGGCAGGATTCATATATTAAATAGAGCACACCGAGTGGGTATCGCCACTAGTAGTTGTGCCTAAGAAGAACGGAAAACTGAGAGTTTGCATTAACTTGAAAAAGGTCAATGCAGCCACCATACGTGACAGCTACCCTTTACCCATCACTGACCATTTACTAGAAAGAGTTGCAGGAAAAGAAGTTTATAGCTTCTTAGACGGATTCTCTGGATACAACCAAGTAGCTATTGCTACTAAGGATCAACATAAGACCGCATTCGCGATTGAATGGGGAGTCTATGATTTCAAAGTTATGCCTTTTGGACTCACTAATGCGCTTGCTACTTTCCAACGATTGATGTGTCATTTGTTGAAAGAATTCATGAAGAAGAGCATGGAAGTGTATGTAGATGACCTATGTACATATTCAAATCAAAGACAAGACCACATCCCTGAATTGCGGAAGATATTTAATAAATGCCGACAATATAGAGTCTGCCTGAACCCAAAAAAGTGTGTCTTCATGGTAAGACAAGGGAAGATCGTAAGACACATAGTCTCTAGAAATGGAATATCCACAGATGAAGACAAGATTAATGTCATTTTGGAGCTTCCTAGACCTAAGAATGCGAAAGAGGTGCAAGCATTTATGGGACATTGTGGATACTACCATCGATTTATCCATATGTATGCCATAATCGCCAAACCCTTGTATGGACTTTTCACTCAATTCACTTGGACAGAGGAATGCGAGAAGACATTCAAGGAGTTAAAAAAGTGGCTTAGCACAGCCCTAATTTTGAAAACACCGAATTGGAACAAGCCATTTCATATTCATGTGGACGCTTCTAATTACGCAATAGGATGTATCTTAGCCCAACCAGCAGATGAAGGAAAGTTAGATCACCCAATTGCCTATGCGAGTAGACAACTGAATCAAGCTGAGAGGAACTATACAACTACAGAGCGAGAGGGATTAGGAATGGTCTATGTAGTGAAAAATTTAGACACTATCTCTTAGCCAACAAGTTCAAGTTCTTCATAGATCATCAAGCTTTATTGTACTTAGTCAATAAGCCTTGTAACATGGGAAGACTGGTAAGATGGTTTCTACTATTGATGGAGTTCGACTTCGAAGAAATAGTGAAAAAGGGAACTACTCATGTAAGAGCAGATCACCTCTCTAGGTTAACACACGGAGAACCACTTGGTGGAGCACCAGACAAATTGCCAGACACTTATTTGTTCAATGTAGAAGTGTGTCCAAAGTGGGTAGAGAAACTAATTCCGATACTCACTCATGGCCCACAACATGCAATCAATAAAGAGAGTAAAAAGGAGATTCAACAGTCAAGGAATTTGCACATTATAGCGGGAAGTGTGTACTATAAGGAACCCAATGGCATACTACTAAGATTCGTGGAGGAGGATGAGCAAAGGATGCTGATTGAACAAGCTCATGTGAACAAATGGAGGAGACACAAAGGGACTCATGGAACTATAAGGGAATTAAAATGATTAGGAGTCTACTAGCCTGACATGCCTAAGGATGTCCATGACTATGTAAGTAACTATGCAAAATGCCAGGAGACTATTCCCGAGGATCATACATCCATACCTTTCTCAACAATAGCACCCAATTGGAGCAAAACATTGGTCAGATTCCTAAAGACTAGAGAACATGAGGAAGGAGTTAGTTTGGCAAGAAAACGATGCCTAGAAGAAATGAGCAAGGATTATGTACTCATGGGATGACACTTGTTTAGGAGAGGAAAAGACAACCAATTACGGCTATGTGTGCATGAAGGAGAATATTTACCCGTATTAGAGATGGCACACGAAGGTGCAACATTTTTCAACTAAGAGAACCATAAAAATGATCCTCTTTGCGGGTTTCTGGTGGCCAACTTTACATACGGATGCGGAGACCTATGTACAAAGCTGTGAGACATGCCAAAGGGCTAAATACCCGATTCGGAGAGATGACATGCCATTGAGACCTATGGTTTGTGCTAGAGCATTTTCTAAATGGGATATTGATTTCATAGGACCCATTAACCCACCGGCCAAAGGGTCACATCCGAATATATCATCGTAGCCACCGATTATTTGACAAAGTGGGTAGAGGCAAAGGCTACTAGAAAAAACGATGCTCAAACCATGGCTAAGTTTCTTTTTTAGCATATATTCACTCGTTTCGGATTACCAATTGAGATTGTGAGCGACCAAGGAACGCACTTCATTAATGAGGTAATAGAGTCTCTAATGAATGAGTTTTTAGTGATCCATAAAAAATCAGCCCCATACCACCCCCAAGCCAATGGTCAAGCGGAAAGTTCCAATAAGGTGTTATGCACAGTGTTGACAAAAATTGTCAATAATGGGAGGTCTGACTAGGACAAACAATTGCATCATGTAATTTGGGACTTCCGAGTTGCGTAGAAGATTGCCATTGGAACTACCCCATTCAATCTAGTATACGGACAGAATGCAATTCTACCAATTGATTTCTTGATACCCACTTTGAGAGTAGGCCAGCAGCATGAATGGACCGGACATGAATTATCCCAACAACTAGACCAAATCGAGAAGCTGCATGAAACTCAGTTGCAAGCTGTCGCAGGAATCTATGCGGCCAAGAGAAGGCAAAAAGCATATTATGACACACGTAAAAGAAAAGGGACTAAAAGAAGGAGACTTGGTCCTCATCTACACCTTGAAGCAACATGCCAAGAAGTTACAAAAGGCGGATATGGACCTCTAATCATTAATAGGATCTCGACGAGTGGAGCAGTTAATCTAGCCACTTTGGATGGAGATATACTTCCTAACTACATAAGTGGATGTAGAGTGAAATGGTTCATGGAGCCATTGACGGACCAAATGTTAGCACATCTCATAGGTGCTCAAAATAGGAAGAGAGAGGAAGAGAGGATTAGAGAGGAAGCACGACAAGAATCCTTGGAACGTATTAAGAAACGGAAAGAGTGGATTAGACAAAGAGACAAACGATATTTACTAGGTGAAGAGCCTATTCCCATGGCCAACTATCAAGTCCATCATTCCAATGGACAGAACCATAGTATATCTAAACCCTACCTAAACTTAGGGATTAGCAAGACAGAGTACCAATCGGTAGATCCTTTGATAGACTCAGGAGCAGGACTCAGTTGCATACGAAATACGGTCATCCGAGATCTTCAAACGATTATGAATCCCACAAAAACTTATATGATAGGTATCGGAGGTCAAGTGATAGAATGCATTGGAGAAACTAATGTATCCCTCCACCTAGGAAATTCCTCCATGGAACAACGAGTCTTAGTGTGCAAAGATGAAGACTTAATAGAAAACTTGATCTTAGGACAAGATTGGATCATTCAAAATGAAGTAAGCATCCACCTCGCGCAAGGATACATTTCAGCCAAGATAGGGCACAAGGAAATTTTTAGTCTATTAGGGGAGAAGCGCTCACAGAATCCCGAAGCCATCAAGATTGCGGAAGAACTCAAAGAAGAGCACTTAGAACATGATTCCAGCCCAATCCCTCAGAAGCAAGTTTGGAAGAAGTAGAAAGTTCAAACCCTAACATGTCCAAGGAAGAAGTGAATTCACCCTAATAAATCGGTGAATGGCAAGACACCAAGGAGATCACCACTCACAGAGTTTCTCACACGATAGAAGGATCACCAATTTGGAAAACCACAATCAAATACTCGCATCTAGGAAAGGTCAGATTCAAATGGGTACGCAAGGATCAAGTGAAAAAATCAGAGATCGCAACACCAGCTCATGAGGAGAAAACGGAGGGCAAGCATTCTTATTTACCGAAATCCGAGCCAAAACGACTCTTGCAAGTATGGCTTCCTAGTCCTTTGATTGAATCTCAAAAGGCACGGAAACAGATATGGATTCCCAAGAAGGTCATACAAACAACCAATCAAGAGATAAGCAAACAGGAGGATGCATTACACCTACACGTTCAGACAACAAAGCCAAGATAGACTCGTCATAGAAACATGAAGAGAAAAACCTCTATCACTAGGACAATGGAAGAAACAAAAGAAACACATGCAGATCGAGGAACCAAAGAAAAGACACGACCTGTCAACGCTACCATGAAATGGATTTGGAAACCAAAACAACTACGAGGAATGGAACACCAAAACAACGAAGATTCCATTTGCACTCATGAAGATTCCAATGCACCTAAAGTATGCATAATAGGGCCACATTACAAGGCCAAGCATTCAGCACTTGATGTGCATAATAAAATTAGTGGTGCACATTCTCCAATGGGGAATAGGCCATAGCTTCAACTTCCTTAGGAATGGACCTACTATGTAAATAAATAAATGCATCGGCTATACTAATCCTTGTTCTCTTTCAAAAAAGAAATAAAAATATGTTGTAAGAGATCTCACTTATAGAAGCAAAGGGAACGGAGTGACGAAACAACAACATGTCACTACAATGCACAGCACGATTGTTATATCTTCTATTGAAGCTAATGCACTTTTCATTACAAGTGCAGATGGCCTCCGAAGATTCTGAAGCAACTATTCAGGAAGAAGTATTGGAATTTCCTTTACAGAGTGTAACTAAAGCAATGGGACACTAGTTTAGGGAAGAGCAACCAGCTAGAGAGTATCTCTTCATGGTGACCATCAAAATCATGGACACGGATCATTAGTTCCTAATTATGTCCCAAGATTTTAAAGTGGTGCATGAGCTCTCGTCTACAATTGACATCATGAAGAAAGCGGGTATACACAAATATTTTGAATTGCCGATCTACAAACCCGACTTTCAAAGGTGCACACAAGTTATGAATACATTACAGCCAGCACTACATGACCCATTGGTGCCAGAGGCCAGAGTCATGGATGCAGTAGGTGAATGGGTAGTGATTTAGTTCAAACATGATTTAATCAAGGAATCTTTTGGATGGGAGAAGGACGGAACTACTGTACTGAAGGAAGAAAGCCAAGGGGCAAAGCCCAGGACCTTCATTGACATCAATCGAATTGACATAGAAGAGGAAGTACAACTAATTCATCAGCACTTCTGCTTTCCTAACATGCATCGATACACTGCTCCTCGGAAGATCATTGTCCAACCGCTATCACATGCCATTAAACGAATTGGAAATCAAGTTGATCTGACTCCCTACATATAGGAAAGGCTATTCGAGGCAAAGAAGCAATGAAATCACAAGAAGTTCCTGAACGGTAGTGTTGCTCTGACCATATTGATCTATCATGCTTTAGGTATTAGAGAACACCTCCAGGAAATGCCCTCATCAACAGCCATGGCTAAGTATGCAAATGTCACCACAGTCCCAAGAAAGAAAAAAGGAGTCAAGACTGTTGAGGAGACAGAAACTAGCTCTCAACCCAAAATGAGAGGAACAAAGAGATTAAGAGAAGTGATGCAAGTAGAAGCTAAAGTTCTAGCTACAAAAAGGGCACATGTGCTCTCGAAGACAAGAATTGAAGAGCACTAACCAATTATCGAAGAAGAATTAATGCGAGCTCTGGAAGACATGCACCAATATACAGAAGGTCAAATTAATCTACCAGTGGAAGGGCACCATTACCTACAGGCCCAACAAGACAAGGAAGTAAAAAAGAAGCTAACAAAGGTACATCGATACAGAGAAATAGGGTTGGATAATTCAAGCTCATCTTCGGATGCACAAGAAGAACCGGACACATCCTTATTAAATGTGGACATTCAAAGTGAATCCAAGGATGATGGACAATGGGAGGAACTTAATGAAGTAAACTACAATGAAGCAGAAGAGGGCATGAAGGTGATTGACAACCCCATCCACCCTGATCAAGACACCGCAGACAAAGAAGGAAACCAAGAAGAGGTACATGTCATCCAAATCAATGCGACTTCAAAAATTCAAATCAAAGAGACAACGCTTAAAGGAGAGGAATCACTCAAGAATCTAAAGGAACAACCAAAAGAAGCTACAGTGGAAGAATCAGAACCCTTCACTCCGATAAGGGTTGTGGCAGAACCCTCCCCCATGGATGTTACATTTCAAGGGAGTGCCACGAAAATTATTGATCTAGACAACGAAAGAAAAGGAACAGAAATACAACTACAAATCAGACAACCACATAACAAAAACTATACATGTGGAGCACGAAAAGGGTGTACAAACAGGAGAAGCTCCAAGCATTCCAAGAACGTGGTTGAAAGTTGACATCGCTCAGCGCGAGCTCAATTATCATGCCTAAATCATTGAATTAGGTGACATACTTATTATGTTGAAATCATAGTTGTGCACGTTATAAAGCCCTTTGTCTAGAGACTGTCAAACATGCCATTGAAGCTCCATATTGAGAGCGCATGGGTGGATATTATCATATACATTACTCTTGACAATATAGAGAATATGAGTTATCTATCTCTCTTTCTATGTATATTTATGTTAATGTGCTCTGCTTCTCACTAACTCTACCTACCAATCATATTCTGCTACATCACTATTCTTGTTTATTTCCCACAGAGACAACTCATGCACATAGCACAAATGCATCATCGGTGCCTTCTACGTGTGAACATGTCACATAATCCTAGTAGGAGATGGTTGAACCACGCCCTAAGAGAGAGGATTAGGAAGTAATCCTCAACCATGGCTTTTGGGGCAAGTGGTTAGCCCATCGTATTCCTAACTAGGAGGTTGTGAGTTCAATTCCCGACATTGGTATCAGAGCTTAGTTGAGAAATTGGGCTTGGAGACGGCGGTGCGTCGTAGCGCGTCTCAGGGTACACTTGTCAGGGTACATCCTGCCATGGTACACCAGACAGGGTACACCCGTGGGCACTTGGAAGAAGCACTTATCCATGGTGAGTGTGAAACTAATCTTGAATGAAGGCACATGGGCATTTGGGCACCCATGGAGGGTGGGATAGGTCCAAATTTGGTCCCTGGGCTGGAGTTTGAGGTTGGTGGAAACAC